>OX578273.1:70605813-71205813 GCA_951217065.1 Baccha elongata | reverse complement strand
TGCCTTTTGTTTTTATTCAAATAAGAAAAAAAAAACCTACGCAAAATTTTTTTATTGAGTTTTGCAAAAACGGTCCTCAATTTAGTGAACTAAGTAAAAAAATATGAAAATGTAAGAAAGCCATAGTATAATAGTATATTCGATTAGAATAATTGGAAAGAGGAATTTTGATAAAAATAAGGAGTCTTTTAGTAAACTATTTATATTGCGCGTGTTTCTAAAGGTGATTCCTAATCCAATTTGGAGTAAATTCCCATCAGTAGTCAACATTAATGCCAAGCTCAATCAAAAAAATTCTGAAATATGAAGTGGGATAATCTAAGTTTCTTCAATATGTTGTGAAGTTATAACTATGCGGAAAAGTGAAGTTTTTTTCAAATATACAAATATACGACAAAGTAATTAATAGGGCTTTACAAACCGATTGCAAAGTAATTTTTTTTTTATTTGTCTTATAAATAATGTATAAATAAAAATTTCGGCCTTATGCGAGCATTCGCCTTAAAAAAAACAAATATCATATCCGCTCCTGTTTTATATCACTAAGAGACATGTTGAAACACAACCGATGTTATACATTTTGGGATATATTCAGATTCAAATTCACCTCTTTTCCGCGATGTGATTTCAGAACCGGATTCTTACTGTTTCTGCAGTTTTTTTTTCGACAGACTCCATACGTCACATGGATTGTCACATTGGATCGTATATTTCTTTCCTAGACAAAATCCAAATACCTATACAATATGTATATAAATGGAAAAAAAGTGCCCTCGAACAGACCTTTGTCGCCAGTATACATTTGCTTTTTTGTGCACCCAATCCAACACCCAAAGTACCTACTCCTTCCCCCCTCCGATACAAAAAATTTGCCTAACTTAATTTGTCGCAAAGGCATTGGAGTCGTCGTTTTGGGCAGTGAGAAAAAAATCTGTCTTCCATTTGCCAAATGGTATACATCGATGTTTGAATCTATATGAGGGTGACAGAAGTCTGCTTTTGGGCAAATTGCCCCACAGCTGGAGATGTATTAGCAGGCACTTTCTGTATTTTATATTCTCTCATCCACATTTCTTTGCAATGGACGAAAGACAGGATAGGACAACAACATCGAAAGTCCGCAATTACCGCGATGGCAAAGTAATGGTGCCATCAGTATCTGGTGACAACAAATTCTGTGGTAATTTGATGATGATGTTATTCCTTTGATATAGGGAGAGCAGCATTTTATTGTTTTATCTTTTTTTTTTATAAAAAAGGACCTCGAGAAGGACATTAAATGTCAGTTATGGCTTAATTGAAGGGTCCTTTTATCGTGAAAGGGTTCAAATTAAGGTGAGGTTAACAGAAGAAAAAAGTGATTTATTGAAAGCTTACAAAAAGAAAATCAAAAGCATTTATTCGAAAATACGCAGAGATTTGTAGAAAAATAATTTAAATTACAGAATATGTCCGATTATCTTAAGCTACATAATATGAGTTATTTGGTCCTAAGTGTAAACAGTTAACTTGTTTACAAAAATTTTAAAATAAATACATAATGCTCTGTAGTTCTATAGCCAAAAAGATTGAGAATGTATGGTAAATGGAGGTTAATATTGATTTATCAACAATGGCTTCCATTTGAGTGATAACGCCTTAAAGAACTATAGCCTAGGAAACAGAAACATCGCTCCATAAAAAATTCTTAATAACTTGAATAGATTTGATACTTTATAACACACATGCCGAATTCGTTCGAATGAATTGAAACCCGTTTTAAGCAAAAACTATTGTTATAAAATAAAATGTTCCTTTGTTATTTTATTATTTTGAAACGGTTTCCTGGAGCTAAATTCCACAAGCGTGAGTTTCGCGCGCAACAAAATTTGTACACCTTCATTATGATTCCGCAATTTTTGTGTCTATGAAAGTTTCTTGCGTCAGTTATGAACAAATTTCTCACTTTATTTTAGAGCGTGAGTATAAAATATTTGAAATATCAAAAATAAATTAAAAACAGGAGCAAAAATTCATTGTGGATTGGATGCTACGAAGAAATTTTTTTTACGGACGGTTAATAATATGTCTAAGAGTAGCAAAAATAGTATGATGCTTTCAAATGTTAACTAGTAGCATAATATACATGAGATAGGTACCTCAAACTAGGCACACGAGTTATATGACATAACGATCTAGTCATTATATACCATGTTCTTGGACCATAGTAAAGTAAGATAAGCCTACTTGGCTTAGATAAGTAGATAAGCTCTCTTTTTGGGTACTCATTTACATGATGATCAAAGCTTTATAAAATAGAAGCTTTGCTTATTGTGTTTAGCCTTCTAGCAAACCTGTACTTGCAAGTATATAATAATATGTATTGAACGGTTTAATTATATGATAAAGATAAGAGATTCTCAATATGTTAAGGTAAAATTAAGTAAGTTGAATTTGAACAGCACAATAAACCAGATCAACCAAATAGTATCCGTGTTTTTTATTAGAATCTGTTGAAATCAAAGTAAGCGAAATTAACTATCTGCTGAACTACAGTAAGCAACGTAACTCACGCCTATATCTTTTGATGTATCATGTAAGTGATCTTAAAATAAGTTTGATACACCAAGTTATTATGAATTGTTTGCACTTAAATATTAAAATTTAATATAAAATATGTCTACCAAAAAACTTATCAAAAATAGTAACAAAGTCAAATTTTCTAAAAAAAATATCGGTTTTATTTAGCATACCTATAAGTTTAAAAAAAGATAATTAAATTTGTTTATATTATCAATAAATTATGTTTTAAGAAATGCTTCGAGAAAACCCTTGTTTATAGAATTAAAAATAAAATTGTTCTATGCAAAAATTATTTCATCAGATAATGTGTTTTTTTTTAATTAAGTGGGTACACAAAAAAAAATAATAAAAAAAACTTACCGCATAGGCTTGCGAAAGTTCTTAAATTACGGAGAATGAAATTGTATGTAAAACTGCTAAAAATGTTTATAACAAAATTGTTTTAAAAATATATAAAATTAATTGATTTTGATTAATTTTTTTTGAATTTTGAATAATTTTTGTTCATATTTAATAACATTATATTAAAAACAATTTAATGCTCACTTATGCAGAATGTTATTTATCGTCATAATATTTTTTTTTTTAAAGTTTGTACAATGTACCGTTCAATAAATATACCCAGAATAGATATGTATTAAAACAATTATGTATTTAATGTTTATCAAAAAAAAAATATTATCGAATGAGCTCAATTGAGAATTAAACTGTGAATAAATATAAAAATTAACTCTCATATATAATTTAATTAAGTTCTTTTAATTGTTTTTAAAATACTTATTTATTAAATTTTGTTGTTTATTGCACATTTTTCAAAAAATTTCTTCCTTAACCCTTTAACTATAATAAAATTATTTTGTTCATTATATTGAATTTATTTTGCATCATATTTTTAAAGTTTGTGCAATATTCCGTTAATTAAAAACAACAATAATTTAAGCAGGCATGTTTTTAAGTTTTGTTTTTACAAGTTTGCAAAATGGCTCAATATTATGCAGAATAAATGTGTGTATAAAATCCCATACCGCACTATTTTTATAAATTTCTCCAACAGGCGCTGAAAAAATTCAAAACCCAAAAAAAATTAAGAAAAACTTTTTTTTTTTTTTTATTTTTTGATCCAAAATTTTACCCATTCTTCAGCATTATAAAAACAAAACTTATGCTGAACATTGCAACATTTTATTCTGCATCATTTAAAATAGTAATTTAGTTTAAATAATGTATACCTAATAAATTTTTGTTGGTTTTACCAAAAATTATTGTTGGCAACCCTGACTGCATGGAGCGCTCAACAGTTATAGGTTCAATTAGCTCTACAACCCTGCAAAATTTTGTTCCTATGAATATAATTTAGAATTTTTGAACACAACTCTTGGGCTACTAATCGAAATAAAATAAATAAATTATATTTGTTTCATTTTTTAAAATGGTATTTGATCATTATAGATATTATTTACTTATGTTGTTTTTGAATTAGGAATGTATAAAAATGCAATTAATTAAAAATTGTATTTTGTTTCATTTTAAAGATACAAAATTATTTTTGTCCACACTACCTGCCTAGTTCTTGACTTGGTATTCTCGAACTTTAAAACTTTATTTACTTTTCCCATTTTCGCCTTTAATAAATTTTAATATTCTTTAAGTTAAATCATACAAACAGACAGCAATCTAATTTCTCTTCACTTTCATTCCCATAAATCTCAAAAGCTAATTTTATTATCCTTCAAATAAATCGAAATACAAAATCACTTACCTTTGGATTCACATTGATTGTCGGTGCTGCTAATGCTGCTCCGGGTATAATTCCACCAGTCGTTGGTGCAGCAGCCGTTTGCAAGGGATAAAATCCCGGCATAGCAACATAGCATAACATAGATGATGGATTATTACTGGTTAACGGTGCTACAATTGGTACACCTCCTGCAGATATTCCTCCTGACACTGATGTGGCTGATGATGTTGATGAAGATGATGATGATGATGGACAATGTGCAAAGGATGTGCAATTGATTGATGGTTGATTTAAAGAATTAGTAGGTTGACTATTGGCCGTAGATGTGGCACACCTTGGAGATATGCCACCGCTGGTAGATTCAACGCCACAGGTTGCTGGTAGGTTAACACTAACTGGAGTGTAGAGGCACTGTTGCTGTTGAAACTGTTGTTGCTGATATTGCTGTTGTAGCTTCTGCTGTGGCTGTTGCTGCTTGCACTTACACTGCTGACACGAATTCGTCACTGTCGGCGATTGCTCACCACCTGATGGTGCATCAAAAGTTTCACTATTATTATTTGACGTTTGCAGGCCACCACTGTCTGGCACTTCGTCAGATTGCAAGGCAGTTGCACCAGTTGAAGAATTCGGACGTGCACCAATTACATACGGTGCAGTGGTCCCTCGAACCGGATTCGTAGTAGCCAGTTTAGGTGCCTTCGGTGCCCAAACCGAACACGGCAATAACCCGACCAAGCGTAGCCCCACAGGGCTCGCTTCGGGTGCGGTTTGTGCGCTTATTTTGCGGTTTACTCTGGATTCGGAAAAAAAATTGGGACAGGCGAAGCGCTCACCAAAACGTCTTCTTCTGTTAGTTCTTCTCGTTCTCAAAACAAATCTGCATAAAATTGAGTGTATACTGTTTTCGGGTGAGTAACGTACCTCTTAACTCTTCCCTAGTCTTATGGAACCACCGGCTGCTGTTGCAGGAGCAAATAATAAAACTCAATTGATTCGCGCTTCAAGAAGAGTAAAAGCAATTTTTCAGTTCAGCGCACTTTAATTCAAAGTATACACCCCTTAACAGTTTTGTAGCCTCAATTTTTTTTACATTGCTTGTGTGCTTTCGTCTTCCTTTTGGTTTAGCCCTTTTCAAAAGGATGTGCTTCGATTTGAGATAGTTCTTTTTTATATGTTCACTATTTGCGTGTCCTTCAGGGAAAATGCCCTTAGCACTCTTTGGGGAGAGTTTACAGTCGGCACTTTATCCAGGATTTTTTTACCAACAGCAGTTGTAGTCCTTCGTCATGTGTCATGGTTGCCATGTCTGTGTGTGGTAATTGTATATCAACGAACTGGTGTTGTAACGTTAAAAAAATACCGGTGACAAGCTTTTTCGATTTGAATCGAATGGATTCTGAAAAGAGTTATATCCGGCAGCCACTCACTTCTTACAAGTGTTTTTCTTCTTTTTTGTTTTGGCTATTTTTTTTTGCTCAGGAACACACAGTGTCCTAATCGTAGCGATGTTTTTTTCCAGGACTCTATCTATGTATACGTTATTCCGCCTAAAGCTACTTTTGACAGATAAAACATTTTTCGTTTTTTTTTTCGTTTGAAAGCAAATATCTGCTTTATTTTTCATGAAGTTCTTGTTTTATATTTGAGTCGATGACGCCAATGTGTGACTATTTGATTGCGTCCAATTATCTGTGGAAGAAGCGAAAGAATGTAAAAAATCTCTAAACACAAACAGAAAACATTGAAATGGAAATAGAAATTCTGGGGATTGGATTTGTGAGGATGAAAGTTATTGCCTCAGATAGAGAGATTTAGAGATATGGGGACATGGTGCCCGGAAAGTTCAACAACGAAAATGGGACTTGAGCGACAACAAGCCTGAACAGAAGCAGGAGGACTCGTGGTCGAATGAATTACGCGCATTTTATGGGTCATCCATTGAATACTAAAATAGCTTTGCATGCATCACCATTCATTACGGTTGATGGGTAGGCGGTGAAACGGGGCTAGATAACCGGACGGCGACATTGTTGGGGACGGGGAGTCTCTTTATGTGAGGGTTCTGCAGTAGCAGTTCTGGTTCATCCCGTTGATGACAAGTCTGGAGGGCGAGTCGCCTGCCTATACATTGTAGCGTCAATCAGTGCCTCTAGAATCGGAATCTGAAATGCAATGAACCTGCGGTGCCCGCACTTTATGTGATGGCTGTGGCGATGATGGTGCAAGTGGTGGTGGTATCAGTGGGACTTTTATCTACGGATAATGTTGATTGGAAAATTATGCAATGTGTCGTTTGAATGGGGGAATGCCAGCGAAATAAATTGTTCGGCTTGTATGCATGTGCAACATTTGTATAACATAGGGATTTTTAGTAGAATTAGAAGTAGAGTCCTTTTGATTGGATATTCAAGTTAAAATTGATTTGAATTCGCTCAGTGAGGACTTGTTTTCAAATAAATAAATAAATTAGAAAACGAAACCAAAAAAGGTAAATTGGTTTCATTTAGAGTACTAAGGTTTTTTTTTTTATTTCTTTATTCTGATTTGTGAATTGTGTCTTAAAGTAGAATTGTTGAGGCAATACATTTTTTTTTTTTTTTTTTATTAGCAAACGAAGCTTATAGCCTCTAATATTAGCTCTGTTTTTACTTGCTGGCTTGACACAAAACGAAAATTATATTTAAATGATGATTATAGTCAAATTGTTTGTTGGCATGAATATGTGTGTAGATATGTATCTTAATTTTATGAGACAAGCTAATAAAAATGCTGTTTACTCATTGGAATCGATGTATACCGGAAAACTGAAAATGTATTTTCATCCAATTGAACATTTCGGGTCTAGGCTAATTCTTTGTACACAATTCACTGTGGAATACAATGAACTGTGTGGACAATAGTTTACTGTGAAAAATTCACTGTGCACAATTCACTGTGCCGGGCAATTTACCCAGTGAAATGTCCATAACAGTGAAATGGCCCCCATGCCTTTCTTTTAAATTATTTTATTTTATTTTTTTATCCATTCACGGAACGGATTGGAAACAAAGCTGGATTTTGTGTTGTTGTTGTATGCATGTATTTTGATGTTGCTTTTTTATTTCCCATGTTTTGTTTCCCATGTTGTTATTTTATATTTTTGATATAGGTAGGTAGGTAAAATGGCGGTTTCGCAGAACAACTGTTCCGAAGAAACCCAATTAGCGCGGAAAAGCGCCGTTTTGATACCATAACTCGTTTGACCTAATTTTTGTGATATAGTGGTAGTGACTGTTAAGCTGAGGGGACTAGTTTTTGGTCTGTGCCCGCAGTCACAAGGGAAGAACCTGGCTCACACTGTGTGCTGGGTGGTTCCATTTGGACTGAGAGACGACCAATTAACTTTACACCAGATCTATATGAGGCTAGGCCCGTTCAAAGGCGGTACACCTGCCAGGTGTAAATCTGTGTTTTGATGCTTTCGCCGCAAGATAGAGTAAGTGCTAGTCCGAAAAGCTATTCCTAAAGGTAAGTTCCAGATACTTAAAAGGTGAAAGTTAAAATGGAAAGTGAGTGAGTGCTTTGAAAAGCTAAGGGGACCAGTTTTTGGTCTGTGCCCGCAGTCACAAGGGAAGAACCTAGCTCACACTGTGTGCTGGGTGGTTCCATTTGGACTGAGAGCCTGCCCAATAACTTTACACTAGATCTATATGAGGCTAAGCCCGTTCAAAGACAGTTTATACCTACCAGGTATTAATCAGTACTCTGATGCTATTGCCAAAGATAGAGTAAGTGCTAGTCCGAATAGCCAGTCCTAAACGAAAGTTCCAAAAACTTCCAAGGTGAAAGTTGAAATAGAGATATTGCTTGGTTTGTTAGAGCCAACTGGTGCTGTTGAGAAAAGCGGTAAAATCATTTATCCTTTTGTTCGACAGCACGTTTAGGTTGTCGAGAAACAGGCTACCAAATGCCTGGAGGCGAGATCTAGCCAGGGCCGGACAGTGGCAGAGGAAATGCTCAATAGTTTCCTTCTCCAGCGGATTTCTACAACTACGGCAGTAGCTGTTAAAAGGTATGCGCAGTTTAGCTGCGTGTTCGCCTATTGGCCAATGGCCAGTGACGATTGCAACGACCCTGGCCGTGTCTATTCTGTTTCGTTTTATTAAATCATTCGATCTGTTTTTGTCATAGGTTGGTCATATCTTTCTAGTTATTTTACAGGTTGCCAAACCTTGCCACCTCTTTGTTGATTCTGAAAGGAAATGGTCATATATTCTGCCCTTCACGAAGCCCAGTGGAAGATCTACTGATTCCGCCTGAGAGACGAGAAGGGCTGATCCTTGCCTAGCAAGATCATCTGCTCGCTCATTGCCTTGGATGTCGCTATGGCCTGGGACCCATACGAGAGAAATTTTTATACTATCACTGAAACCTGAGAGCTCTGCTCTGCATTGATGAACTATCTTTGAAGACACCAGGCAGCTGTTAATTGCCTTAATTGCAGCTTGGCTATCTATACAAATGGCTACATTGTGAATATTATGGTTAGATATTGTTTTTTGTTTGAGTATCCTACAGGCTTCCTTAATAGCAAGCACTTCAGCTTGAAATATGCTGGCAGCGTCGGGCAGGCGGAACGATTGATTAATTTTAAGTTTGTCGGAGTAAACACTCGCCCCAACTCCGTCAACCATCTTTGAGCCGTCAGTGAAAATTGTGGTGTCATATTCATTTGTCACCGTATCGTTTTTACATTCGTCTATATTTTTGATATAAAATGAATATTCTTGTCAGAAGGTAGGAACTATAAGTAGATACATGGCGATGCATGGCAAATTATTTTTGCGAAGTCTATGATGATAATGCAATCTGGTAGGTATATAAAAATTAGTGCATTTTGTAGATGCCGATAAAGGACCTAAGAAGGTAAAGGTGCAACAGGTTAGGTCCCTTAGTGGGCGGTTGTACGGCGGTAGGCAAAATTCCCTATTATAATGAGGAGAAAATGTGTAATTTCGTTACAGTATTTCGTGACGTAAATTCAGTATGGATCACATCACAGGGGATAATATAATGCAGCTATGTATTATTCTTTATATACTTTTTTTTTAATCATTCCCAACTCATAAAGTTAGAAAATGATATCAATTTGGCTTAATTTAAGTTAATTGTGTACCTTAGTGAATTGTATACCACAGTGAATTGTGAATTGTTCGTATACAGTGAATTGGGCACAGTGAATTAGCCGTCATGGGAACTTTTCAACGTTATACAACGGAATTTTCGATAACGTTCACGTGTCGAGTACGCATATAATAGCGTACTCGACACGTGAACGTTATCGAAAATTCCGTTGTATAACGTTCACGTGTAAATAATGCTTTTCTTGCGGACCAGATATCAAGAGATCGCCACTACAACGCAGCACGAATTTCAAACAGAAACCAAAAGTTCTCATGGGTTTGATCACAAAGAAAAAGATTTTTGGAACATTAAATGCTTAATGGATGCACTCTTTGGAATACATCCACCATTCGCATTACCAACATCCGCATTCGCATTACATGCTTTTGTGGTTAGTAGAAAAATTGCGTCTTCACCGAATCGGTGAAATTGTTCCTGCGGTTATTTAAAATTATGAAATAGGAAGAATCATCGTCATCATAATTACGACCACTATATAGCAAGTATAACTATCACCAAGTATCACTATTACCATTAAGGAATTTTCTCTGACAAGTTTTAAAAAGAATGTTCTTTGTTTTCATTTTGAAAACAAATGCAGTCTGGAATTTTACGGATCAATGAATTATGGGACTATCAAGAAAAAAGAACTATAAAGAAGTAATCAGCCCTATCGAGGTATCCGTTCGGAAGAAGTTCAGATCGGAAATTATTTCAGATCGGAACTCAAATTGCGATCGAGGTATCCCTTCCGGAACAGTATAAATAAAGTATATAAACGCATTCATTTGACATTTTCCATCAGAGGCTTCATTCACATACAGTTTAAAAAATTTTCTGATAATTTGAAAACATAATTATTAACAATAAGAAAGTAGAATGAAATAATGTACAAACATTCATGCCTTCATATAATTAAATCAAAACAATTCCAAAAGATTGTTTTCTTTTATTTTGTAGCTTTAAAAAACAAGCATAGCAACTAAATAACAAAACAAATTTATTTTCAATCGAAACAACAACAACATTTAAAAAATATTTTTTTTTAATGTTCCGCAGCAATTTGTTGTCAGAAAACTTCGGAAAGTATTTTCCGTGTAGCTGTCAAAAATAAATTTCTCAACGCTTTGCATCGCATATCAATAGCCTGCGTTTAATTCTTTCCGAAGTTTCTTCGATTTGTGTGTCAGAATGGATACCTCGATTAAAAATTCTTTTGTTCGAATCGGACAAAATAGGGCTGAATATCTTAGTTAATAATTTTGTTTAAACAACAAAACTTGGAAACAAAAAAATATATTAAAAAAACATACAACTGAAAGAATCGACTGAAGCGACATAAACATAAGAAAAACTCTTAGTTCTGGGACGGTAGGTGCATGTTTATTTTAAACCAAAAACCTTATATGCTGTGATATTAACAGTTTTGCAAATATAAAGTCCAAAAATTTTATCAAAATCGTTAACGTTCACGTGTAAATAATGCTTTTCTTGCGTTATAGCCGGTTACGGCCCTTACTTTTTTGGGGCTAAAATCGTAATGTTATGTTTTATTAAAATATCCTAATTTTTTTTGTACACGATATAAAAACAGTGGAGATAATTTAAAAAGTGTACAAAATGTAGTAAAAATTCGGGACTTTCTAATTCGTAGGGACTACTGAAGTTTTCAGCTTATATAACTTTCTAATTGTAAACCGAACAAAATTTTATTAGATTAGCTAATAAATACTACTTAATATTCAACATTATTGGTGCTTAAACATGATTGGGAGAAAATTTTAATAACTATTTTTATATTAAAAATAATTAAATGTTTTGAATTTCAAAAATTCAAAAAAATTTAAAATTTTAAAAGTAATCTTTTATGATATTTTATATGAATGTAATTTATATATTATGTATAGTTAACTTTATTTAGATTGCTTATATTATAACCCAGTACAGCAATTCGAAGAACATTTTTTTTAATCCAAGAGATAAAAGTTGTGCCAGCTTTAAAACATTCGCATCTCTGAGCTTATCCTGTAATAATCTTTAGAAAGCATCAAAACTATTTGTAGGTAATAAAACACTTGTTTGGCTAAGAACTCACAACATTATCTGCATTTCTAATCGTAGATTAAGGTGTCATCCGTAATCTAAATATCCCAGTTACATGTTAATCCCTCCCACATGGTTTTACTTCAATAATTTACTTGCTATGCGAACAACATAGTTCCAGGCATCAACATAAACTTTCTACCTTCGTTTACTTAAAAATTTAAATGCAAAACAAAACCACCGCACCATTTCTTCCCGAAACCCTCCGGCTTCGGCTTGTACTGCCACGTTTATAGCTTACGCTATAATACGCACCAAAGTCCACGCTGCAGTGTATAGGTACCGTACATAACCTATCTATCTGCTAGGTAAAAGGTGTAGTGTAGACGAAAACGGATGGCCCTTCTCCGAGCTCTATTGAACGAACGTACGTTGTCGTCATTCTTTGCGGGCTTAATTAAATTTAAATATTTTATCATTCATGAAAGGAGCAAAGTTGCAAAAGGAGCACAGTGGCATGGCAGTACATGGACGGATCGTTGTGATGGCAATGTGAAGAAAAGGGTGCGAAAGTCATGAATCGTTCAGCAACCTTTGCCAAAGGATTTGCTCATAAAATAATTTCTTCCCTTGCTGCTTGGCAGATTGGGCTGGCATGTGTATAGAAAACGCAGAATACCTAACCTACGTTTGACCAGATGGCTTCAAGTTTCTACAAACTTTGGCTGACGGTGAATATAGCGTGTAAGCTTGGTATAGTAAAAAAAAAAAAAGGTCGGATGTTATTTATCAAATATTTCCCGAGAGCCAGGAAAAATATTTATGAATTAATTATGAGTTTCAGTTCGGCGAAGTAAATTTGTCTGTGTCTGAGTTTAGTGTGGTGGGATGCGTGGAATTTTGTATTTCGAAATGGATAAGGGTTAACAAGAAAAATGAAACTGCTGAAAGGTCTTTTCAAAGGTAAGTTTTATGAAATGACGACGGTTCTGCAGAAAGATGGTAAATTTATCTAGGTTGAATTGCGTGCTTTCATTTGTTTTATTACAATTGGTATCATACCTACTTCCGCAAGTGTTGCAAAATGTCTATAGGTAAGCAGATGAAACTGTTTTTTTGTCAGTAAAAGCTTAAACAAATTAGCTGTATATTTTAGAGGAACAATAAAAATTACGGAATCTAGGTTTTTATTATCGCATTATATGAATTCATATTATATAAGGAGATACATTGTTCTGAGAATGTCTGGAAGCTTGTATGAACGGGATAATTTCTTGACTCTATATAGAATAGAACCATACTTTTTCAAGGTTTCTTTCACTAAAAAAATGCCTTAGCCGTAGCAGTTTAAGCACTGAAGATGACGGGATTTACAGCAAAACCGCAATAAGTGTTGCGAACTTCTTCGTGAACTGAAAATAATAAGAGAAACTTACGACCCATTCGATCACTTTTGAATCTTGAATTGTAACTAGAAAATCGTCGTAAAATAATAAAATAATAAAGGAAATTTTATTTGATAACCAGTTTTAGATTAAAACGAGTTTTAATCAATTTGAACGAATCAGGCGTTAGTATGTTATTTAATAACTACTTATAAGATTTATTAAAAAATGAACCTTAATAAAATTTGTTTGAATTTATAAAATTAGTACGAAAAACTTTACAAATTTAAATACCCCTGATGAGTACGGAGATATTCTTAATAAAAAAATCGATCAAATTAGCGGGCCATTTTCATTAAAATGACAGCAAAACGACCATGATTTGGATTATTATTTGGACCTCCAAACTTCCACAGTCATTTTCACAAATTTCCGTGTAACCTCGGTATAACATCAGTGATGAACAAGGGAAGCTTCATCTAGATTTGATGCCTAACAAATCTGAATATCAGGTTGATACTAAAGATTTCCCCATGAAAAGAATACAAGTATGGTTGATATATGTACACTCAGTTACAAAAAAAGTGGCGCAGTCATACTTTTTGATGTGTTGTTATCATTTTGACAACCTTATCCAAGGTATGCCCAGGCGAATTAAAGCTTTATTAGATGTTCGTGGAGGCAATACCCACTATTGAAGAAACAAGGACTAGTTTAAAAAAAAAAAAAAAAAAATGTAAAAAATGTAAAATTGAAGTTTATGCCCATTTTCCTTAATTTATGGTTTATTTCTAAGTTCTTCCTATTTTTTCGTTTTTTATTACATGAATGACTTATTTTTATGTTAATAAACAAAACTGTACCAGAAAAACGTTTATTTGTTTAAGTTACTTCAAAATGTTGCAAAATTTCAAGGTGTGCCACTTTTTTGTAACTCAGTGTATGTTGGCCTATCAACGAAAATGTCCTGTGGAACCTCACTAGAAAAAATCGCGTAAAAGAGAATCTCTTCAAAACAAATGTATTACCTAGTAAAGTGTAAAAAAAGAAAAAAATGAAAATGAGATAGGTAAACCTACGGTCGCCTCCCGCATTATTATGTATTCTTAAAAAATCTTTTCAAAAAAAAAACAAAAAAAATCGGTGCAACCGTTCAAAATATAGTCGGAATAATATAATGCAAGGTACCGTTAACAAATTGAGTCTAAAAAAAATTCCAATAAAAAACATCACCATTGACAACAAATCATTCACATAAAATTTTGTCGAAATTGAATTGAAAAATAGAATTGTCGGTTACACATATAGTAGATACTGATATTTTGATACCTAGGTCAAAAATAAATAAAGACCACGACTGGGTCACACTAACTTGTTCTTGTGGCAAGAAACCTTTGTGTAAATGAAGGGCAATTCAACAACTTTTCACCGTCAACAACGGAGCAGTCGCTTAAAATTTTACTAAAATTGATCAGATTTTTTTTTACAATAAATTGGAATTAAAAAAAACTGACTTTTTAAAAAATACTGTTTTTGAAAATTCAAGCTTAGGCCACCTATTAGAATATCAAATATGGTCGAAATCGGTTGAGCAGTTTAAAAGATTATCCAGTATCGGAAAGGTAGGTATCGTAAATAAGCTACACCGGAAAAAAAAAATTGGACGAAAGACATCATCATTGACAATGAATGATTCATATGTAATTTTATCAAAATTGATCGGATTTTTTTTTTAAAACAATGGAATTTAAATATGTCAAGCTGTTCAAAAGATAATCGGTATTAAAAAAGCACCGTTCTATGGCAGGTAATGTTATTAAGCTACTCCGGATTTTTTTTTTTTAGATGAATGACATCCACATCACCATTGACAATCAGTCACTCATAAAAAATTTTATTGCAATTGATTGTAGTTTTCCATAAATTGGAATTATTGGTAACCGTTATATAGTAGGTTCCGTTATTTCATGACCTAAGAAAAAAAATCTGGGCATATTACGCTAAGAATACTTTTTACCAAGTTTGAAGAAAATCGGCCCAATTGTTTAGGCAGTGTCGATATATTCCGGATCTACTCTTTTCGCCTTCTCTAAATCATCGTAATGTCATGTTTGATAATGTATATGACTTTTGAAAAGCTAGTATTTTATCTACTGACATTTTTTTTGAACGTGTAACGGATATTTTCCTACACCTCGAATGTGCGATGTCCTGCATCTTCACTGATTCCTTTGAATCACAGGATTCTCAAAGATCCCAGTGAACGTGACGTAGGTTGTCCAGTCGGTCGAGTGCTGGTAGGCATGCTAGCAACCGCCAATAGGCTAACTCGTCGGAGGGATGGGTTCTTGCAAACGCCACTGGACTGCCGTACCTTTATAAACATGTCTATACCTACTAAAAAAAAAAAACGATAAGAATTCTGCAATAAATTTAATCACCAAAAACAAATTTATTGGAACTATAAGGTGGTATTAATTCCGGAGTGTAACCCTCCTACTGTTAACTACGCGAAGTAGAAACTCCGTGGCTACCGCACCACTCATAATATCATTGCGGTAACCCCTAAAGCAAATTTTGAAATTATGTAAGACTCATCTCATCGCTGTCAAAATGATCCATCAGAATTTCACCTTACTAAGCACTCTTAACTATTTTAAACAACTAACATAATGAATGTAAAAAATTCTGGGAAATTCTTTAGTACATCTAACATAGTTACTTTATTAAATAGAAAACTTGTCAAAAATATATAACATTATTTCAGTATGGTATATGTTTATTTAATATACTCATTACTCAATTTAATATGTAATTAAAAAAAGCTAAGCGAAAAAAAAGATAATAACTATACCTAGTTTATAAAGAGAGGAAAAAAAAAGGAAGGTCAATGATCCCCACAATTTAAATGCAGTAAAGAGTTCATTAACCAGGCGTCTCTCAGCGAGTATGATTCAATATTATTAGTAATAATAAACATGTAATGTTATTCACATGTATTATCGAAATCACTCAATGATAAAAATAAAACATTAAATCTTAGGATTAGCAATAGGTGTTGATTAAGCTTCGTTTAAAATAAGATCACGATTTTACTCATTTGAGTAAGAATTCAGTAGCTCGTGTTTGCCACTGCTCCAATTCATCCATATGATAATCACCAGTACAAAAAGTTCAATATATTATAATTAGAACTCATCGAAATCTTTCCTCCAGTTAAGTGGTGCGGACGACTTGTTGGGGGTTATAATCCCAGGGTTTTGAGTTTCTTATTGAGAAAAATCTTTATAGGCTTTTTCTCGCTAGAGTTATAAATGTTATCATATGCATGCATTGGTGATCAGAAATGAGGTAATAGAGAATACTTTCCTTGAGTGATTACGATATAAGTAAATATAGATAATATTGGGGCACATTCATAGACACTGTTTAAGTTGTTTTTAGAAAAACTCGAGTTTATCCTATTTAAATTACATTGCTTAAACCCAGACTAAGCAAAACTGTAGTTTAAAAACAACTATGAATACGCCCCATTAACTCTAAAAACAACTAAGCCAAGTCATATCGATGATCGATTCACTTCGGATCTGGATCTCGTTGGATGATGTTAAGGTTGCTGCTTTCGTACTTGCGAATTTTAAGCAAAGATTCTGATAATTCTTTATTAAAGCTTCTGTTGGAGGTAATATAACGGACTCAGATGCCGTTTTCCGATAATTTCTTCAGGTTCGGCTATTTACCGAATATTCCTTTCTGTGTTTTGGAGGGTACACCAAGGTTAGAATATGGAGTGGCTAAGAAACCGATTCCAATGGTAGCTTCCACCACTTTTTAGCGATAGTGTGGTGACCATTCACGTGGTCTTTATTTTAATTTATTATAATTAGCAAATGCTGCTCGTGGAAAATGGCCTTAGATTAACTAGCACCGGAATCAGGTGGATTCCCGGCCAATTTGCAATAAGGTGCAATGAAGTACAATTTATTTAAATTGAACTCGGTTTCCTGTAAATATAATTTGTTCAAATATTTCTTTAATTATATATATAATTAGAATGAAAACGTGATTTTCAATATGCCGTAAGCGAAACACAATTCTTTAGTCCAAGTTTTTGGATACCTACGATTCGCACAGGAAGGGTATTGGAGTATAAAAAGACGCGCTTAATAGTGTTCAATTGTTAGATTGGTCACATCGCTTATTTTTCTCGAGAACGGCTACAAAGATTTCAACCAAATTTGATAGGTGTAATGAAATATCAAATGTCTATCAGAAACTTGAAACCAAACTTCCGAGGTAATTCATTTAATGGTAGCTGCCATATAACGGTGTTTTAAAATTTTGATTTTCTCAATAACGGCTCTAGCGATCTAAACAATTTTTTTGTTCTTAATTTCACTAGCAAATTCTTATAAGACAGCATACGATTTATTTTTTTAAATATTTTTGTTAAGTTATAAAAATATTTCCAAAATATTTTTTGTTAATTCAGTGCTTTGAAAACATGTTAACAGAGTTTTAAAATGTAACAAATTTAGGTCTCAAAATATGCATACTGGCTTTTTTTCAAAAATAATGTGAAAAAATTGTTTAAGAAAAATTGAAAACTGGTCCAACGATTTAAAAATAATTGTTTCTTCATATTTTCCTCGATAATTTCATATTTACCTAAGATTTTTTTTGCATACTTTAATTTCGGATTGAAACTTTGTGATATATCGATTTAACGCTTTTAATAAAATTTCATATGATTTTTTTCGTTTAATTTTTGTTTGTATCTATTTAATATTTTGACTTGCTCAATAGGGCAAGTTATTGGTGTACTTTTAGTAGTCTTAATATAACTGCATTTCAGGTTTTTGGCTTAAAATGTATAAAACGGAGATCCGGTGTTATCGGTTTTTTACATATTTGACCATAAATTAATAACGGCTGAACCGATTTCTTTTAAATTTGGTATGGGATTTTATTTAATTCTTGAACACAAGATGCCTACTAATATAATAAACCACACAGGTTATATTATTACTCTGTAAAACGAAACGTTCAAAGCCAAAACGAACTAACACTTACGTCTTTAAACAACTTTGAATTTTGCATTGCTTTTATGATTCAATTTAAATTCATGTCTTGAATTCAAGCGAGCTTTCTGATTTCCTTACCTCAAGTAAATATTATTACGGATCATAAACATTTGATACCTTATTACATGTATGAAACTTGCTTAAACTCGTTGGAGCCGTTCTCGAGAAATATAAGCTCTTCAATAACGGTTATATGGCAGGTACCGTTATTTTTAAGCTTAGAACGCTAATTGAAAATACTTTCGAGTACATCACCATAAAAATACTACTTACCAAGTTTGAAACAAATCGGCCCAGCTGTTTGGGCTGTAAGTGTCCATACAGACAGACAGATAGACAGACGGACTGGATTGTCGAACCCATTTTTTTCCTCTTCTTTATCATCGTCATGCCATGTTTGATTGTTATCTCAAAAATTTTGTTTTGCACTAATCGAAGACTTGCCTTAGTATCTATAGAGCTGTAAAAATTAAAAGAGGGGGGGGGGGGGCTACAAAAATGTTGATACGAGGACCCCGAAGGGCTAGCTACGCCATTTTTATCTAGGTATATAAAATCCGTGGTAGGTTAATCGACTTTGGTACAAATAATATAAAGAGTCGCACAAACTTGCTCATATAGCAAGTGAATTAAAGCTTAACAGCAAAGTCTGTCAGTCTGTCTGTCAGTCTGTCATTCGCACTTGCAGCTTAAACGGTTGGGCCGATATTCTTCAAACTTGGTGTGTAGGCATTTTATGGTGACCGTCACGGGGGTTTTTCGATTTTTTTTTTCTAGACCTTAAAATAACGGCACCTACCATATAACGGTAGTGAAAAAACTTGTTTTTTCTCGAAAACGCCTGTAACGATTTTGATAAAATTTGACATGAATGTTACTGCATGAAAGGCCTTTTAGACAATTGAAACCGTTATTTAATAACGGTTATTTTTAATTTTTACTTTCTCATTAACGACTTAACGGATCTTAACCAAATTTTATTTTAACAAAGGTCTAGATAGCCTAATGATCATGGTGTATTTTATTTTTTTCATAGATTTTCTAAAAAAAAAATTTATATTAATTAAATATTTTTTTTTTGAAAATTTAATATTTTGAATACCAATTGATGAATTTTTTTTCATATAGTTTTCGAATAGAATTTATAAACTTTGTAAAATTGACATACTCAAAATTTTTCATAAAAATATTTTTAAAAAGTTATTCGAAAAAAATAGATTTTTCCAAAAATTGGTCGTTCGATTTTCGTAAAAAAAACTCTAAAATATATTCTATTATTTAATAAATACTGGCATACCACGATTTTCCAGAAAAACTCTGGTTTGTTATAAGTTATTTTTCAAAGTAATTTTTTTAATTATTGCGTTTTAAATTTATTAAAAGAATTTAAAAAATTATTTCATACACAAAAATTGAAAAACTACACATGCAAGAGAGGAACGCGAGACTTTTAGCTTTTTTACTGTTAAGTCCTAGCTTACCTGCCACATAGTCGTGCCTTTTTTTTACCAAAAAAGGTCTCTTTCTGACTCATGTAAAGCCATGCATATTATTTGTGGACATTTCAAGAAATCGACACATTTTCTTAGCTCTGTTCGTTGAATACATCAGTTTTACTGGAATATGTCATGAAATGAAAAGTGATTTCAAGGCAATTTCGTTAATATTGCGTTGAAATTAAGGTGTTTGAGATAATTTTGAAATTATGTATTTGTGTGTGAAATTGTGTAATTTCGTGAGTGATTTCGGAAGATTTGCTGAAATTGCACTAGGTTGGAACATAATATAAAACTGTTCTTATAAAAATATGGTTCAAATTATCTGAAAGGTAAAATTTTATCAAAATCGTTGGAGTCGTTTTAGAAAATAAACAAGTTATTCGATAACCATTATATGGCTGGTACCGTTAGTTTTAGGTGAAGGGTTGGTTACTAGCCAGTTAAGTGGTTCAATGATATATTTCAAATGACTTCATATGATTTGAGGTGATTTCAAGCCGTACTTAAATAGACTTGAAAATTTTGTGATTGCATTGATTTCAAATAACTTTACTGATTTCAAATTATTGGAAATTAATTCAAGTGATTTCGTTAAGATTTTAAATCATTATTTCATTATAGAATTTTTGCTTGCAAGATTGCAAAAAAACTTCAAGTGATTTCAGATATTTTTAATGATTGTAAGGAATCATTTGAAATCGATAACCAACATTTTCTTTAATTTCATCACTTGAAATAGTATGATTGCACCTGATTTCAACGAGATTTTAAATGATTGCAAGCATGAGTGGTCAGGTGATTTCATACGTGACAAACCCCTCGAATTATTATAAAAGCGACGCAAATCACATGATCACCTTCATCAGTAAACGAAGTATCCTTATAGACAAACGTATTACCTCTTTAACTGTTGAAGTCAAATCTGATGCCAAGCATAAGTTATATAGAGCACTGTGCGCAGGATGAGCAATGTGTCGCCTTACGATTATTTTTACTAGGGAAAGTGCATATGTGGATTGGATCGTTGATAAAACTGATCTTCGAACACAAATGAAAACTTTGAATTAATAACATCTATTATTTTATGTAATTTAATAACACGGTACATGTATAGTGTTTCGACGATTTGGAAATGTTGTATTTGTTTAACATTCGTTATTAATTTATTTTTTCTCATCATTACATTATTTAATTATTAAAAAATGGTATTTGATATTGTTTTTAAGTGCGCAAGTACAAACAATTCAATTTGACAGTTGCATTAAGCATCACGCAAGGCTGCATCTCTGATGCGATGACCTAAAAATAACCTATGGAGTTCTCCTGTTTGGTTGCACACCTTGATACCTCACGCATAAACGCAGTTTATGTCATGTAAAACACCCCAGTTGGTACGTTATCCAAGCCAACAAAAGACCAGTAACGCATTCCCCACACTACAACTAACTTTTAAATAGCACCGCTAAGCAAGCTAAATTGTGTTCTACTTTGAACCATAAACGGATATGGCTATATACTCACTTAATAAAAATACATTTTCACTGCAAAACAACACCGGACACCCAAACTTCGAAATGCATTTTCTACTGCAATCATGTTTACCTCTTTAACTGTGGTAAACAAAAACTTACGCACGAGAAAGACTGACACAAACATCAAACGATAGACCGGAACTGAGATTTGCTTCCGCAATAAACAACTAGCACCGCAAGGTGGTTTCTTAACACAAAAAAAAAACGTATTTTCTTTCACTAGTATGTACAATGTACACCTGATAAAATTATAGTATTACACAAATAACGACAACAGCAATAAACTGCATGTATAAAATTAACGGAAATTAATCGTTGTTTATTATTTACTATTTTGTATGCCAAAAAAAAAAATAACTGTAACACACAGTTTCGTCTTTCACATCCGGAGAGAGAGCCAGCGAGCGAGCGAGAGCACGCGAAAATTAACGTCACATACACACCGTTACCGTCGCAATTAAGTACTGAGCAGAAATGCGAGTGCTTCGCGTAAACCGGTCACCACTAATGGTTTGCTGTGTGTTGCCATCTACCACTGGCGTCGTTCAGAGCAACATACCTACGTTATTTCTATACATACCATCACGTACATACATAAAGCAAAAATACCGCAAGAAATAGTACCACGCGCTGAGCCTCTTGTCGTCGTGCCAGTGCCAGCACCAGTTCCATTGATGCCAAACCAACCGATAACGATGACGACACAGTGGGTCTGCAGGGCGTATACGCAACCAAAAATACACACAAAACAGTATTAGGTACTGCAGGGAAAGGCGTACAGACTGATTGCACACTGTGCCAGAGAATGTTTCTGACGTTTTATGCCGTCAAAAAACTCACCACCACTGACAGAAAGAATGACACCCAAACCCAACGCACTAACTCACACATTGGGCTAGAGCATGGTATTGCTATGTAGCTTTGTGTCCTTTTCATGACAAAATAAGCTTCATGGTATATGTTCTTTTTATAGCTCAGAGAACTGAAGTATAGCTCTCTCTGTTGGTGGAACTATAGCCAGCCCACCGTAATGGAATTTGAATTCACACAACTATATTCACTCATTGTTCATAGAATTTCTCAAAAATGTATGTGTAAATGCAAGGCAAAGGTGGAGCTTTTTCAGGGTTGATTTTATAAAATATGGGTGGTACCAAGCACCCATTTTGTTGGGATTTTTAGTTTATTTTTGATTTTCATCAATTTCCCCTTAAATTTGAATTCTCTATATGTGCATTTATTGTTTTCACACAAAATGGCGGATAAATTTAATTTACAAATGTAAGAAAAAATTAATAAAATTAAACCTTTGCAAGCCTCAACACATTGTTTATGAAACTACGCCACTGTTGTTTATCAAAACATCAACGGATAAACAGTTTGAGTGTACACAGCACAACAAAACAACAACAAAATACACCAAAACACCAACATCTCACCACTCAACATCCCGAAGAGAAGTAAGAACTATGACGAGAGCGAAATTCCATGAGAGCCTTTATCCTTACGAAGTTGTTTCGTTTATGCCGAGTTTCGTGTATCGCATGCTGTCAAAAGTTGTTGCTGGGGTTGTATCGGATTTTTTTTTTTTTCCGAAGAACAAGAAGTATTTTCTTTTTTTTTTTGTTGGAAAGAGCATGGGACAGGAGTTTTCCTTCATCATTTTCTCTGGTTCTGTGTGGGCTTTTAAAATGACAGCTTAATTGAAAGTGAAATTTCACTTGCATTAGGTGAGGTAGAAATTTAATAGACGATTCTGACCTATAGGTATTTAAGAACAGTACGACTGTGGTTGGTAAGTAAAGTTAGGAGACCAACAAAATGCTCCTAGTAAATTTTGCCTCTTATTCCTTTTGATAACTTAAATTCAAGGCTTATGTGATATTTCTAGGACCTTCTTAAACCTATGACTGAAAATACATATTTTAGAACCGTCAACTATTATGTTCCATAATTTGTAAATAATTTTTCGTCACGACTGGCTTACTATAATACCCAAGATCTAGTGACTTTTATAGTGTGAACAAACCCTTTGTGGGTGGTTTATTAAACACGAATGTAGGGAGGCTTTCAATTGTTCTAATTGTTTAGATAAAGTCCATTTTATCAACGCAAAATATGGTTTTAGATAGTTTGTCCCTTCCCCGCAAGAGACAGTTTTTTTTTTCTTTGCTTATTACTAAAATGAACCTCATTGAATAGATCTCTTCAGCGGGAGCCCAATTTATTTTCATCCTGCAAGTTCGTTGAGATCTTTGAGATCTGTTTGATCGTCATACTATAGCGAAAGTTCCTAGAATGACTTCACCCAATGTGTTGATTCTGGAAGAGATCCATCAAGGATAATTAGCCAGTACCTATTATCTTAGGCTCACATTATGATAAGCGAATCGAACTACCTATAGCAAATTCGAATGTTTAAGCGATCGTCACTTGCAACAGTATTGGGATTAGCGAGCTTGTTCGCTAATCCTAAAGTTCTGCCAAAAGTTATTGAATCGAAAACAAAGATGTTAAACGTTAAATCGTAGGCATATTTTTCTGTATCAAGTAGTAAAATTATTGTAATTCGTGATTCTTTTGTGAATATTTAATAAAATGATAAGCAATATCGACTTATTTTTATATAAAACTGATGGTGAAAGAAATAGAAAAAAAATTAAAAAGGAAAGAAAGTGACACAATTTTTGTCTCACTAATTTTTTTTTTTGCATCGCAAATTTTCCAAATGAATATTAAAAAGTGTTTAAAAAATGTTTTAAAAGTGTGTTAATTTTCCGTTCGCTAAGTTATCACAGAAAATAGTGATTCAAATATATTTGACACATTTTGCGACTAAATTAGCGAACTATCGTAAATCGCAAAAGATCGAAAATTAGACTGGCAATATTTTTTACATTTGAAGCGAACTTAATTTTAGCGAATCGCTATTCCTTATACAAAATAGTCGAACTTGCAAGCTTTATAGTTCGATTCGCTAATCATAATGTGGGCCTTAATAACAAAAAATTACGTAATGACTGCTATATAGCTTAACAGCCCCAAGCGTTTATCTAATCCGGTGATCTTGACAATTTAATACCTATAATTGCTATTCTTCAACGGAACGCGAAAGATAAAGTTTCTATTTAATTCAATTTAATTTTTATTGAACAAAATATATAAAATTTGGCTTACAACTACTTACGACACTATGATATTTTACATTTTTACAAAGGGAGTCTATAAAACGTCATTCAATACATACAATGTCTTAGAGTTTAAAATATATATATACATTATAATTGGATACTAGTAACTCGACTAGTAGTAGTAATTTAATTAAGAATTCGGTTGACTTTGTTGTCCTCAGGATGTTCCTTCCCGGTTGTACACTGACTCGTTTTCCATGAAGATGTTATCGTCCAGAGTTTCCATCACACTGAGGTACCTTGGCTCAGAATGTCGCTGTTCGTTGGCAATCCTTCTCATTAGCTGATTTGGGTGGTTGATTATGTTACCAACTAGCTTCTTTGTCGACATCACTAGGTATTTGTAGAGTGGAATTATTTTTGCTTCTTTATATAGAAGTTCGTTCCTGTAGTGCTTCTGTCTCTGCCGGTCGAAGTAAAGTCCAGTGCAAGTTCTTAAAATCTTCCTTTCAAATACTTGGAGTTCACTCATGGCTGTCTTCGAAATTGTAAACCAGGCTGGGAACGAGTAGCTGATGATGATAGGTCGCAGAAGTTGCTTGTATAGAAGCAACTTCGTCTCTTGGCTTAGTCCGGTTCTTCTTTTCATAAACGGATGTAGTCGACGAAAAGCCCAGCTGGCTTTTTTGAGAACATTCCTTGAGTGCGGGTTGAACCTGCGCAAAGAGCAGCTCATTGAAATGGATCCCTAAGTATTTTACACTCGGTTTGGCAGCTATGGTGGATCCGTCAGGGAGTTTTAGGGGGTCGTCTGAAGCAGACAAATTCAGATTTGGAATAGTTGATCCGAATGCCTCACTTCTTGTAAAGTTGGTAGTCTGTTGATGTGGGCCTCTACTTTCCGAACAGCAATTAGTGGTGATAAGAATGTGGCATACGTATGTGGCGGCCTTGTTGGACACTAGGTTGGATGCACCTTTCTTTGGAATTGCCACGATCTTAACTGTTTTCCACTTCTGGGGGAAGTAACAGTTGTTGATGCAGTTATTGAGAATGGTCATTATTGCATTTGGAAACCTTTTCAGCACGTAGTTGGAGACTCCATCTGGTCAATCAAATGATTTCTTTGATAACTTCCAGATTTGGCAACAGCAACAGATTTTTGAGGCATGGCCGCAATTTAAACAGTTAAAGGGATACCGTTTGGTATATCTTAGGTATATAGCTTTAAACTACAATTAATTTTATTTTTTAAGTATCTTTCTTTGTTTTTATAGATTTACAAATTTACTTTAATGCCTTAAAAGCAAAAAAACAAGAACAAGGGTAAAAGTTTCAGTTATGATCATTACAAAATAAATATTACAAAAACATACGAATATGTGTTATTTATCAGGTGTGTTAAGTTCCAGGTATCTATACAATTTTTACTTGGGATTATAGGTACTATAAGGCAAGTTATACATTCGTGGAAAAAAAAATTTGAGAAAAAAGTGGTTGTGTAAATTTTGTCTGTCTGTCTGTCTGTATGTCAGTCTGTATGTATCAGCACCTACAAAATAAACGGCTTTACTTCAAATTGGGTATGTAGGGTTTGTCAACCATTCCTTAGAGGAGAAATTGAAATTTTTTTTGCTACAAAAATAACGGTACCTGCCATATAACGGTTTTGAAAAAACCTTGATTTTCTCGAAAACGGCTCGATTCCAAACCAAACATTTTTTTTAGAAATTCAATACCAACATTTCGCAAGAAAGCTTAATTTTTTAATTTATTTTTTTTTAATTTAATATTTGGAAAACTGCTTGTCAATTTTTTTTATTTTTTATGCATAAAATGCAAACAATTAAGCAGTTAAAAACGACTGTCTTCAAGTTTGTAAAAAAATTATTAATTAAACATCGATTTATTTAAAAACCGATCTAACGATTTTGGAATTATGTTTTTGGTAAACCTATATATTGAGGCAAATTATGTTGCATACTTTGATTTTAGCTTGAGTCTTTGTAAAAAGAAGTTTTAGCACTTTTGTTAAAAATTCATATGATTTTTTTTTCCTTAACCTATATTTAAAAAAAATCATTATTTTCAATTTAATTTTCGTGGCAACTTGTCACAATAACAATTACGTCCGACCCAGTCTTGCACCACAAGAGCAAGTTCATGCGACACAGTCGTGCACTTTATTTTTTTTTAATCAATTGAACCATTGCAGAAAGATGTTATCTCGCTATAAAGAACTATTATTGGAATTAAAAAAAAAAATAACTTTTTGAATTAAAATCTTCTTTTTTTTTATTTTTCTATAAAAGGTTTAAAGGGAATAGGTCTGGAAAAAGGTTTCAAAAGAAAAAATGACTAACTCGGAGCTCTATATCTTAATGTACATGCAGTAAATGTATTTATATGAATGTGTAATATTTGGCATTAAGATACTTCTAATGATGATATTTCTATTGATGCGTTTTCTATTTTCAGGTAAATATTTTCATCCTTATGATTGATAGAATTTAATAATGCAGTTAAAATTTAGTTCATCAACATAATGCGTTTATGTTCTTCTTACTGATGATTTTTTCTTCGTCTGCTGATCAAATCAATCAATATTTAAAAAAAATCAATGATCATCAGTACGAAGAACAAAAATGATTTATATTAATTACAAGTAACATTGCATTGATGATTCCTATTAGTCATTGTGATTAGTAGATTCACTAATATTATGAAAACTATTCATCATGTTGAAGTATACGATCATAAAAATAATGAAAATGTTAATCATATCAATGAATTGTTCACTGAATAGATACAAACAATTCATAATATAGATGTATATGATCATCAATATGATAACAATTTGAATATGTATATTGATGAATATATTTACGGAATCGATGAAAAAATCAAAATGATGAAAATTCGTATCATTTCGACGAATATATTCAATGAATAGATGAACAATATTTATCCTATTGATGTATATGATCATCAATATAGTAAAAATACCTATACATCAATATAATGACTATTCATGATCACATTGACGATTGATGATAGCTATTTCTAAATTCGCGTCTTATTCATGAATGCGATCATCAATAAACGATAAACTATTTCATCATATGTATGGTTCTTAATTTTCATAATAATTATGAACTTAATTGATGATGAATGATGGAGGAGTTTTTCCTCACTTAAATCTTTAATCATATCGATGAACTCTGATTCAACATATGGATGAAAAGATTCACTGTACTTATTTGATGAATTCTACATTATATAAATGACCTTTTTCATTACTATGATGTACATTTTTGGTTTAGTGTAGGTACCAGTAACTTAATCATATAATAAAGCCTAAACGGCTAAACCGATTTTTGTATATTTTGTTTTTGGTAAGTATGTCAGATTCATAAAACATTTTTATAAGAAATCAAAATATTTTATTATCACAACAAAAAAAAAAAAAGAATTTTCTTAAAAAAAATTCAGGTGGTTTTTTCCAACCATTTTCTATCTTATGATTAGAATCAAGTCTATGAACGGGATCTTCCATACTGACCCAGAAAAATAAAACTTATCGAAACTAAGTATATTATTTTGCAAAAGTGTTTAATTTTAATAAGTCAGCTCAAATTAAAATATTCTGAAAACTCATTAATTTGTTTCCACATAAATATTTCCTGTTTTATTAAATGAATAATTAATTTATAATAATTATTTATACATAGGTACTACCAAACATAATTTCCAAAATCAACCAGTTAACAAATTACCCATATATTTAATGACCAACCCTCACTTTTATTTTTAAATAAAAACAACAAAAGGCCAGCGAACTCATGTTTTCTGGGATCAAAAGACCCTGTTACAAATAAAAAAAAAAACACCAAATAAAACTCTATGAATACAGAAGAACTTTTCATCTTAATCCATTTTTCTGCTCACTACTTTGGAAAATATCCTTAATTAAAATATGCTAAACACATTCACTCCACTATACCATCTTCTCATTTTTCAGTGTAATCCACAATGTCAACAAAACTCAAAGAACTATACCCTTTTTCCCAAGCAAAACCATCAACATCAACTATATAGAGCAAGGGTTTAGGTTTAGACTTTGAAGCATACCTCCCAAAGCTGCCATGGTAGTGTTGTAGTGCACAAAATTATGCAAATGCCGTCTTTCGTAAATATTTATCCAACTCACAGAGGTGTCTACGGAAATTTAAGATAAAGGCGACCATGAAATGGATGATTCTCTGTTCCATTCCAGTTCCAGATCAGCTTCAGCACGGGCACCCTATATAGAAGCGGCAAGTTTTGTCGTCTGGCTGCGGGAATTTTTTAAACAAATTTAAAATTGAAAAACAAAAAAAATTTTAAATAAAAAATAAGACAAGAGAAATGCGAACTGGGTACAAGTTGACAGATGCTGGTAACAAAGATTAGCACGAGCACATGGCCATCTGGATAAGGGCAGCCATTGGAACGTGAGGATGTCGTCGGAGGACGCGGTGATTCGCTCAAGCATGATAGCGAGAGGACAATCCTGATGGGATCATAAGAAACTGGAAGCTGAAAACAGAACACAATTTCTGAAGCTTGTAAATATAACTACACCTCCCTATACCAACATAACAAAAAGACTCATAAAATCGTTAATTAAAATGCAGACAAAATTTTATTTATGCAGACAAAGTAAACTCTGTAATTATCCTTCGATTTAATTTTTTCTGCAATACTTTTATACAAAATATAATGTGTATGCCGGCAAGGTAAGATAATTTTGCTTCAATAAAATAAAAAAAAAATATAACCCCAGTTCAAGAGTTTTAAATGATTTTGTTTTCATTTAATAACATTAAAACGCCAGGCAACACCCAATCCATCAAAGTCCTGGCGGGTCAAAACATATAGGTACAGAGTATACGGCAATTAACGGTCGTTGCAAGTGGCACAAGGTGCTGTCAGTTGGCCAATGTATTTTTAATGTTTAATTACTTGACAATGTAATTAAAATATGGGTGTATACATACATGAGAATGACGTTTAGTCCGGTTCCGACCAGGTCCCAGGACATATCTATCAGAGCCTATCACTGGTATTAATACGTCCGACATATACTTACATATATACCTCTAGAATTGTGAATGTTTACTTGTATACTATAGCTCTCTGACAAATAATGTGGACTGATATGAAGGAATGCATGGGTTACATTACGATCCGACGGACATTCAAGGACATCGGATAGTTTTAATTAAAATGATGTTTACTTTGCGGAGGAATATGTTCAATGTACATTGGAATAATTTTAATGTCCTCATTTTGTGTTCTGCGTTGCGTGGTGTTGCATCTTTTTTTTATTATTTTTATTTGTTAGTGGATGGCAGAAAAAATATACCTACATACTCTGAAGATTTATGGTAACATTTAATAAAACGTTTTGAAATGCAATTTTAAAAATTGCTTGCAAACGTATTTAATAATACAGCGAAAAAAAAAAATATTAAAAATAAAAATAAATTCGAAAATGAAATTAAAATTAATGGAAATAACGAAAATAGCTTGTGGCGATTTTGATTTAATAACAGAAAATTGTAAAATGTTTATTTTAAAGATGCAATCATGCCACAGTTGAAATTTGATGCAACCAATCCGGAGACAATTAAAAATATATTTTTTGTTGTTGTTCGTTAAAAATTGTAATTAAAATAGTTATATTGGTATGGCACTTGCTTTCGAATATAACTCGTTAAAAACATTTTAATCAGGAATTTGAATTTGCAATGATTTTCATTTGATTAAGGCTAAAAGTATAGGTACTTGCTGTGCTTTCTAAAGGTCAATATTATCTTTGAAAAGTTATCTTTTTCGGTGTATTAAGTTAAATTTTTATGAGATAATTTACTAGAGGAGCTTATTCACATTTTGCATATAAAATTGATTTTCCCGTTGAAAAGTTAGGAACACACATATTATAGCCGCAAAAAACTTATAGGTATAAGCATTGAGTTTATACACATAGAGAAATCATGTGCTAGTTTCAAACACTGCTCCTAGGATGTCGTTACTATCAACTTGTTTTTTTTTTACTCTTGTAGCAATTATTCTTGAGCTGAAAGGCAAGAGAAATTAAGAAAATCAAATACAAATGCATACAGAAGAATTTTGTTCAGGCCGGGTTGAGTATTTTTCGTTAGGAAATAATAATTACTCGATATGCTCATTTAGCAACATCTACTTCGGTGAGTTTGAAACCATCTTGAGCCATGTTTTTTTCTTTTCTAAAGAACTTTGCAAGAGGTCCAAACTCAAAAGAATATAACAAAAAACAACTTGGTCAAAAATAACGCCTGAAAAATATTCATACAAATGTCTGGCGTTAGGAATAAAAAACAAACTTTTAAGTCAATCTTTCTGAAATTTCATCAGTTCTTTCAAAAAGAAATGTGTCATTTTTTCCGCCAGAAAATATTGTGTGCAAAAAATGCCAGAAAAAAATTTCGGACGTTTTTTCCAATCTTGTTTTGGAAAAAGGGACGTGAACAGTTATGTTAGACATTCAACAGTTATGTTAGACATTCAACTTGGACGGGTCTTGGACGGGCCTTGGCCGTGGGGCCGAACCTCTTCGCGCGGACGCCCGCTGGCCGACTTCTTCTTATGTTCATGACATTTGTTTAGTATTTTTCGCCCTTCAACCTAATTTATTCAATTTTTACTTGCGATTATAGGTACTTCCATTGAGTTTATACACAAAGGGTAGTCGCTTAGTCGTTTAGCTTAGTCGTTTAGCGACATCTACTTCGGTGAGTTGGAAACCATCTTTTTTCATCTATATGTGTATAAACTCAATGGTACTGTACTTATAAGGCAAGTTATGCATTCGTTAAAAAAAAAGTTTTGAGATACCAATCAAATATGAAATTACGATGATAGCGAAGTCAAAAAAAAGTGGGTCTTGAAATTCTGTCTGTCGTTTGTCTGTCAGTGTGTTTGTATCAGTAATTACATCCTAAAATGGCTAAATTGATTTGCTTCAAATTCCTTAGAGGAGAAATTGAAATTTTTGTTTTAACTTAAAAAATAACGGTGCCTGCTATATAACTGTTATAAAGAAGCTTAATTTTCTCGATAATGGCTCCAACGAATTTCTTGAGAATTTTTTGTCTGATTGCCTTTTGTAAAGTTGGAAACTAAAATCTTTACCTACTAATGGAACTTTACTTCCCATTTAACCGTTACTTTTATCTAGAGCTATCTCGTGAACGGGTTAATTGATTTTAACCCAAGATTTTTTTTTTAAATCTGGATGACTGGATAAAACTTCAATTTCAAATTTATGCAAAAGTGCTTAGTTTTAATTTTATTTAATTTTAAATTTATTTTTTTTTCTTGCAAATTCAATATTTGGAAAATGGCTTGACTAAAAAAATGATTATCGCTTAAAATTGGCGTACTTCCAATTCGTAAAAAGACTTTTTTATAAAAACTATTAACTAAACATCGATTTATTTAAAAACCAATCTAACGATTTTGAAAATAAGTGTAGTCTGAATACCTACGTACTCAATTAATTGAAACAATGGCGCATATTCATAGACACTATTAGAGCTGTTTTAAAAAAAAACTTAAGTTAATCCTTTTAAAATGTCGTTATTGTTTGAACACAGGTTAAACAAAACCCTAATTTTAAAACAACTATGAATAATATGCCCCTACGTCATTTCAAAAAAAAAATCAAATAAGATCAAGAAAGTAATAAATTGCACTATAAGATATTCTTATAGATCTTTTCAGTGAAAAAGGATCTGTAAGGACTTGTGCTGGCTGGTATCATCGGGCCTCATTTTTTTCGAAGAAATGTCGTATGTTACATGGTTTCAGAATTTTACGTGATACAGAAAAATAATCACGAAATGATGAATGGGAACTGAGGATTTCAAACAAGAAACGGAAACGTAAAACGGAACGGCACTTGCAGCTCCCTGGCGAAATATAAAATGTGTACTTTTAAATAACAAAATAAATCATGCGTAACCCATATACATTTTTTTAAACCATGGTCTTCTGTCAATTTTTCTTTTTTAACTTTTAATGCCAGTTTTTTCAGCTCTGGTTAAATTTAACGATTTGATATTTTAGCTCGTAACCATAGAAACACATACAAAATCTATGATTAAAAACTGAAATAACCAATAGTAATACATAAGCAGAGTTGAAAAGATCGGCCCTTAGATATTTATGTACTTAATTATGTATGTCGGAACAACGTCAATAGGGGTTTGTATGGATATATTATCTTTGAAAAAATAAATGTTGACATAATTTCTAATTAATTATTTGAAGTTAATGCTGACCTTCATATTTCATCATACCAAGTATACCTATACCTAATTATAAAGATCTCCCCTTTCAAAGAAAACAAAATTGAAAAACATTACCTACCTATAGCATCTTTTTGCCTTTCCTCTTTCAGAATGCCTACACATCTTCAAAGAAATTAACAAATAACTAATTGCATAGCTTTTATTTAAAAAAAAAAGTCTTTAGAACGAACATAACGAAGCATATGATCTGAAGTTGGATTACCAAGCAAAGAACAAACCTATACACCACACGACGACGACCAACGTCGACCTCCATGCAAAGAATCAACAAAATCGGGCCACCTACACGTCAGTCGACTATAACATTAATTCCCAATGGCAATTAGTGAAAAATAAATAAAACAAATAACCAAAGCGAGTTTATTTTCCGCTAGAAAATATTCAAATGCGAGATGCATTCTGAGATCCATGAAGAATGAAGGCGAACAAAAATGAAAATAATTATAAAAAAAAAAAATATATGTAGAAAAATACACTTCTGGCCTTAAAACAATGGAGGACGAATGCAATTGGTTTGGTACACTACAAAATAATGCCCGCATCTGGCAGTCGCTACAATGGATCTTCGTCCTCGCGCTGCTTTCGTTTGCAGCTTTATTTGCTTTTATATAGCTGCAGAAGCGAAATAAGAATCAACTTGATATAATATCCTTTCTATCCCGAACAAAACGCTCTGCATGGTATAGTTGTTCATATTCAGAATCCGTTGAGGTGTAGTGCATATGTTTGGTAGATGAAAAGTAAACAATTGATGCCAACCGAAATAGGAGAACCATGAGAAAAAAAAACTATGTAGGAAAACCATCATCATAACCACCATCACCAGCGACAACAACGAACAAGCAAATAGCAAATAATGCCAAAAGCGAAACAAAACAAAAACAATTCCAATAAACCAACAACATCACAACCACAAAATGCTCCAAACTATGGTTGCCAGGTTAAACACAATCGGCATCGTACCATCTTAGCACTTAGCTCCCTGCATCTCAAAACTTCAAACCTACAGAATGAATCTTCGAATGTAAATTATACGGTGAAAGAAAGAGTAAAGACTTTAAAAATAGTTATGATACTCTAACTCTTCAACTACAACTTGCCCCTTTATCAAAAACAAGCGTTTTAGAAAATTCCATTTTTCCCGTAAAATCTACGATCGATTTTAATAAAATTTCTTTTTAATGGATTTGAAGCCAAAGGTTATGTTTTTCATGTTTCAGAATAAGTTTGCATATTAACTTTTTATGGCCTTTATTCTAAGCTAAAGTTAACTACATCCAACAAGATTACGATTGCAATTATTCGTTCGTAATCTTGTTGGATATAGTTCACTTTAGCTTTTTGTCAAAAAAGTTAAGTAAGTTGAACTGAAACAAGCGGAAATTTGTGTATTGACAAGGTCGTCAACTGATGAGTGCGAAGTGTGCATCCGCACGAAACACCATTTTTTTAAAAAACTAATTTGAATCAATAATTCAACAAGTCCACTAAACTTCATGTTAAGGCCTGTTTGCTCATACTCTACATAAATCTACATCATAACTAAGTCAAACTTAATTTCTATGTTCATCATAAATTATTCTACGTTGTTAGAAAAAAAAATATGTTTAACTTAGCTAAGATTTAATTTCATGAGAGAAATCTGAATCAAAATGTCAAATGTTTAATGCCCGAAAAGTCAAATTTATTTTTATTATTTTGCAGTTCACGTTCTTTTATTTTAAGTTTAACTTCATATTTGATGTTTTTCCATTGTTTTTTAGTAAATCTTACCTCGTAAGTATAAATAAAACAATGTTTTCTCTTTAAACAATAATTCGAAAAAGTGACATGTTGTTATTTTGTTGTTTTGATTCCGATTGTGATTGTGTGTGTATAGTTGTTTGTAGTGTAAATAAAATTAATGGAGATAGCTAGCTGAAGTATGTTCTTAAATTAATTTTTTTGGACGGTCATATACAAACCATTGTTTTTTGGTTTAGTTTAGTGCCAAAATATCATGTTTATTTAGTAACAAGCCAAATTTTCTGGAATAAAACTTTTTTCTGTGCAAAACTGTACCTTAAAACATTCTTAAGTGAAACATACCTACTTCCTTAAAATCTACTTTTTCTTCCTCTTAAATTAAGTTCAACTTAGTGATATTTATGATGTAGTTGGAAGGTCGTGCCAACGATTAAGTGGAATTTAGTGATTTTAGTTTTACTTAAGGCCTTTTGTTTAGTATCAGCAAACGGGCCTAAGTCTTCTACTTAGTTGAAATTATTTTTATTTATTATTCTATTTATTGATTTTTTCAATGTAGGTATATAGAATTTGTGTTATAACAAAAACATTTTATATAATTATAACATATTAACGGTACCTGGCAAGTAGGCCTTAAAGATAATCCAATTTTTCTCGTAAAAATACGACCGATTTTGATAAAATTTTGTGTGACAGACTTTTTGCCAGTAATAAAGTTTTTTGTTAATTTAACATTATTAACAGTACCTGCCATATAAACGCTATAGAAAATCCAACTTTTCTCTTAAAAAAATACTTGCCAAATATGAAGTTTTTTGTTAGAATGTTTTTTTTTCAAATTCAGGTTATTAATGGTACCTGCCATATAAACGCTATAGAAACTTCATTTTTACTTGCGATTTTTACTTGCAATCATAGGTAGATACCTATACAAATTATGCATTCATGCAAAAAAATATATTTTGGGATAACAATCAAACATGACATTACGATGATAGAGAAGACGAAAAATCTGGGTTCGGAAATTTTGTCTGTCTGTCCTCTGTCTGTCAGTCTGGTTGCATAAGTTGACTACAGCCCAAACGTCTGAACCGATTAGCTTCAAATTTGGTGTGTATAGGGTTCATAAATAACGTACCCATCTATTCTGTATTTCGCAGGATTATCCTGTTTTTCCATTCGAAATCCTGTAAAAAAGTAAATCCTGTAAAAAGAGGTAATAGCGTATACGTCAAACCAATTATCAGCCAAAGGGTACGATATCCTCATTGAATGATCATGTTCCGGGAGGATACCCCTAAAAACACATTCCTACAAAAAAAATATGAAATATCTGTATTAACCCTAATTTTGTTTTTGATTTCTCCTATAGCCATGGATCGATTGCCAAGGGCGTTCATAAATGCGTGCAACAAGTGAAGAAACGCACCTAAGTTCTCTTCAATATGTAAATACGAATATCCGATGACTCAACTTTTGAACCGAAAAACGAAGATTCGCATACCTACCTGCATTTCTTTTTCTAAAATATTTATTCCAAAAAAAAGATCTTTCATACATGCGAAAATACAATAACCAAAGTTGGCATCCATGGTTAATCTAGTATAAATAATAGCAACAGTAGGAGTAAAAGTGAGGTAAGATAAACGACATGCCAAACCCACCGACTAAAAGTAACAAAAGTGGGGTTACGGCGGGTTGGTTTGTTCTCCATCGGCGAACAAAAACATTGAACGAGGATGGAGAAAAAGAAATTGCGGATAGCCCCTTGGGGTTTGGTGCAAATTATTTTTTAAATATTCAAAACGATCAAAACATTGCCATAACGCAATTTAGTGCTGTTCACCGTTCCGCTAGAATGTGTTGCCAGCTTCACAACCACTGTGTCATGGCATATTCCACGTTGCCCTTCATTCTGAAGGGCTAGTGGCAACAGAAAAAAAAATTGATGAACAATATTGTTTTGCGGATAGAATTGGTGGGCGAGGGCGGGAAATAAAAAAAAACAATAGAAGAAGGAGAAATTAAATGCAAACACATAAAATTGCCCGCGAGGATGAACCGAATAATAAAACAACTATATAGATAGATTAAATATGTGAGGAGTTAGATACTGAGCCAGGAACGTGTCAGAATAATGATAATACTCAGTGGTTGAACTCCAGAACGTATCTCTGATATGTACATATACCTTATTTGGTTTTTGTCTTTTCCCATCAAGTTTTGGTATCGGAATCGGATTGAAAATACCAATTTCATTTGCTTTTCGTTAGCCCCGTGTTGAAGTGACTTGAAACCGATAAAATAAATTTATTATATATGTTTATGTTATTGACGTATAAACTATATATATTATGGTTACCATGGATTTCTATTTAAGAAGAAGAAACAGAATGGAACAATTTTCAAAAAAAAAAAAACAAATGTAAAAATACCTAATTCAAAAAGAATCATACATTTTGAGAACGAATCAAGAAGTTATATTTATTTGCTAAATTATTGGTGGTGTTCTGAAATTCTGTCTGTTTCCGATGTCTGTTTGTTTTAGCCCATCCCCCCATGTCTTGGGGGGATGTATCAGATCATTTGATCGGCTGATCCGATTAGCTTCAAATTTGGTATGTAGGGTTCATAAACTTTTTGTTTCAGCTTAAAAACAATGGTATCTACCTGCCATTTTAACCGTAAACGAAAACCCAATTTTTCTCAAAAAAGATAGGTGCTATCCATTTTGATAAAATTGCACATGAATGTTAATTTTACATAGGTTATGTTGTTTTTGAATTAACTTTATGAATTTAAGGCAAGATACCTTAGAACTTACCAGCATCAAAACGGCCTTAGTTATTAAGGTGTGTCATGCCTTGATTTAGGTTAACTTAACGCAAGTTTTTCTCTCGTTGTATTTGCTCTATTTCATTTCACCAAAATAAGCAATTAAATGAAAAAAAAAATGCACGACTGGGTCGCACGAACTTGCTTTTGTAGAAAACTATGGGACTACAAAAATTTTAATTTATTAAATTCTGAAGAAAGTTCGAAAAATTATCAAAAAATGGCCTAAACGTGAGATCTAGTTGTATGGCAGCTATATCATTAAACGGTTGTTAAGCAAAAAACTGTGAATGTTTTCTTGTGTTAAATGTCAAATTTGAAATCTGTACCGATTTTCAAAAGAATCGGATCAGCCGTTATCAAGTTATGGTCAATTTTGAAAAAAAAAACAGTTAACAGTAAATCTCCGTTGTGTGCATTTTTAGCCGAAAACCTCAGTTACATTAAGAGCAAGCCAAATTTAATGTTCACAAAGTTTTATCAAAATATTTTGAGCTGTTTTCGAGAAAATTTGGAAAAACTAAAACCGTTATATGGGAGGTACCCGTTATAGCCGGGCTAAAACAAAAATTCAAAGTTGTCTCTAGGGACAACTTCTGAGCTTCTCTATCTGATTTAGATTGCAATATATGTAACTTCTTTTGTATATAATTTTTTTTAATTGAAGTGGGCGGCAATGGTACAATGGATGGAAAGCTGGCTTGTTAACCCAGAGGGTCCAGGTTCAATCATTTCGAGTACAAAGCATTTTTTTCCCTTCAGCATACCTCCCAGCTTATGCTGGACGTCGCCCATAAGGTTATGCAATGAAAAATAAAAATCAACTAGCTCTCTATCCATTGTACCAAAACAATTCTTTCCTATATTTCTATTCCTTCTAACTAGTGTCGTGCAACACCTGTTGCATTTAAAAGGCAAAGTGCAATAGTTAAAATTTAAAAAAAAAAAAGAGCAGTAGATATTTATCCCATCGAATTATTTTTACAAGTTGTGTTTTATTTATTCATAATGGTGAATTCAGATAAAATTAAAAGTTGAAATGATAACCGTTTTTGGGAACTAAGAATATTCTAGAACAAATGTTAGGTTATGAATTATCTGCGGGTTTTTGTTGTCTATGTTATCAAGAAATAGTTGTTTGACACAATCTTTTTATCTTTTGGCTGGTGCTCCAACAACTCAGATACTTTCACTTTCACTTTTACTTTCACTTTTAAACCAGAAGTTCACCCCACATATAGATGAGAGACTAGAAGAACTAGAGAACATTTAAATCTCAAATCGAAACTTCAACTTCTGATTATGATAAAGAAAAGCTAAGAGAACGTTTAGTGCAGATTCTTGAGAATTTGATAAGATTTTGAAGAGGAATCCAATAAAAAACAAAAATAAATGGCACGAATTGTTGGCTCTTCTGGCAAGCAACATTACATATTTCGGAAAAATGGGTACATATATGTAATTATAAGTATATGGTCTTTAATAAAAACAGTCAGTACACAAAAGGTATCGGTATCGTTAATAAAACAAAAAAAATGTTTACCGAAAACATAACATCGTGTATGGCAGAAAATCTAAAAACTTGACTTGTAATCGAGTACATATAATTTACCATTATTTTTGTTTAAGCTCCAGCTCCTATATCTGAAGGCTGAGTTAATCTTCATTAACTAATCGTTTATATGTCAACCAAGTGCAGAAAAACTATATAAATCAAAACATATATCATAGCAAAGAAGAATGCACAACAATGTCAGGTAGATGCGGTGATAAATAACGTGAATAACAAAAGTCCAAGAACAGAACCCTGAGAATAACCGCAGTTTTACAATATTCGGATTTGAATTTGAAGCACTTTTATTTAAGTTCTAATTATTTCAATCCACTTTATATGAACATTATAGCTTATAGGAGTAACTGCCATTCTTGGTAAATCAAATTTAAATCAGAATGGAGTAGATGGACATGAAAAATTGTATGCTTCATTACATAATTATTCATTTTCTTTAATTCAAAAGAACACAAAAATTACCAAAGTATTTTGTCACACAAAATTTATAGATATGTACTTTCGCAGCTTTGAGCAGTATGGAAACTTACCAAAACAGCAAGTTTGTGCGAACCAGTCGTTGAGTTTTGCCATTTATTTTCTATCTTAAACAAAAAATTTAAAAACGGCCACACTAAATGAAGTAAATTTTTTTCGATAAACGAGATTGAAATTCAAAAAAAGAAAAATAGCTGCACACTTTTCCAAACTAAATCAATACCGTACCTATTTTCTATTTATTGTCATTTCTACCACCCTCACACTTCTGAGAGCACCTTAATTTTATTTCTTAAAGTGACCTCACGTCTACTCAACATTTATTTTTACGAGCGTATTTTATACTAAATGTTGACAACACTATAGTACCATGATCATCAGCCTGTTGCACACGCATCACTTTATTGTCTTTATTGGCCTCATAAAATGGCCATTAATGGTACGTAAGGCAGTAAAAGTAATCAGAAAAAATAACGGAAGTACGCAGTGAATAGAGAGAGTTTATATATCTAAGATTTTATGCTTTGGCACGTGCATATCAAAAATACTTCCAGTTAATTAGTTGTTCGAAAACCTTTGTGAAAGTGAAAATAAGTGCACGATATGTTTTTTAGTATTAAAGTTTTTTGATACACTATTAAAAAAAAAATAAATTGTGTTTGAAAAACGAAATACATCCGATTCTTTTGAAATACGACCAAGTAATAAAAAATTGTCTCAGACAAAGAAATAACGAATGTGTTGCTATGAAAAAATATACAAGAAACCGTTGCAGCTGCAGATTTTTTTCTTTTTAACAATTTGCTTCCTTATTTGAACCACGAAAATGTTGTAAAAATATTGGAAAATACAGTAAAAATACGAGTAGTGTTAAACTGATATGATTTAATAGTACAACCACTGATTCATTATGTTTTTAATATTGAGTTAATATTTTCATCGTTAAAATAAATAAATATTCAGTTTAATATCAGATCAATATTAGAACGTTTTAAGTTACATGTTAAATATTTGTATGCAAATAACGGTAACATAAAAAGATACTTTTATCGTAGAAGCAAATTAAAACATATCACTTCTAGTTTAATATCATTGCAAAATGATGTTAACGTTACATCTTAAATATGAAAATGCAAAAACGAGAAATATTGAAACATATTAGTTAAAAATTGTACAACCACTGATTCGTTATGCCTTTAATGTTAAGAACATATTTGAATTTAAAAAAACGGATAAAATATATCACTTTTCGTTTATTATCAGAAATGTAACATCTTAAATATTGAAATGCAGATAATCGAACCATTTAATAATGATTTTTTGATACTGAATTATCATAGAATTATATTTTTGCCACTTCAATAAAATATATTTTTTGATGTTCTAGATAAACTGCATCATATGAATTTAGTTTTCTTATCAAAACAACAGTGTCAACTTTTTGTTTCATATTAAAATGTAGAAAAAATAATAATAGGCGTCAAATAAAATTTAATATTTTATCATGTTATTCTGATACTGAAATATATCATTTTAATTTTGATATTAAAAATTGATAGCTATTTGAATATAAAAACTAGCCTTATAAACCTAACATTTTTAACAGTGGCATATATCTTTTGAAAAAGTGGAGTTATGGGTGTAACGTCCGGGGATATTTCTCTATAAATAGTTTGTACCAAGTTTAATTATAATGGGACCAATCGTTAAGGCTGTATAGAAGTAGAGTGTATAGGAGGTGTCGATACACTTCGTCAGACTAAGATAATTGCCGGACCTATATACTTTTTTCGTCTTTTTTTCATCGTTATGTCATGATTGATTAGGTATGTTATTTCGAAACTTTTTTTTTACGAATGCATACCTTGCCCTATCGCATAATCGAGAGTACAAAAGCTTGATAGCACTAGATTTGTGACGCAATTTTTTCAAGTCATTCCAAGTACGTTTGGAGGAAAAACTCCGCTTAAATCAAAACATTTTTTTTTTCAGGTTGCGTATTCAGGTGAGTAGGTATATATTGTATCTTTTTAGTTTACGCACATTTGACATGATTTCACATCACGTTTAAAAAAAATTAAGAATTTATAACAGATACGTCATTATTAATGGAAATTCCATTCGAATATCATAAAACTGAAAACAAAAAACCTTTAAAAAACAATACCTTCCTATCGCTTAACTTTCGTTTAATGTCAATCGGCAGAATAGTGTCAACCTGCTGAGAATAAGGATTTCATTAAAAGTCTCTGTATGGATCGTTTCTGTCAGTAAAGTTAAAAAAGTACTACATTTTTTTTTTATTCCAAAATACCTTGAAGTAAATTCAAAAAAAAAAAAAAAGAAATAAAACCGGAGTCAACGCGGTTTTTTTTTCCCAGCTGCACGAGAGTACATTCTTGATTGAGGGTGGTAGACAATCGAACAAGGAGACATTCAAGTTCATGTCTAGTCGGGGAGCTTTTTTGAGGTCTTTTTTTCTACCCCTTTGAAGACAATTGCCTTAGTTTGAGGTGCTGTTATAGGGAGTTCACTATGAAGGATCCAATCAAACTTTTTCTGGGCGGTGCTTGGGATATATCCACTTTCGTTTTTTCATATAAACCTAACAATTTATAGTTGGTCTGTATATAGCTTGATATCTCTATTTGTGTGAGTAGATATGTCTTGCATGCAAATGCATGACTTGAAGGAGAACTGTCGTAGTGGGAATAATTAATAGTCCGTCTATGCAAACATTGTTTTCGATGTGCGGTTTTCAAGGACTCAAGTGCATTTAGAAATGTATTATTAGTTTTGAGGCTTCTGATTGCGTATATTTCGAAGAGTGCGTTGTATAACTATAGGGTAGGTATGTACATTGTACATAATATGTACCTTTATTCCTTGTGTATATGCTATATTATTCTTGTTGGGATCAGATGTACAAAACGGGTTTGCCATGAGTTAATTGTTTAACTAATGGCAAATACATCTATTTGTACAATTGTGTCTGAAACGTGATATTTGTACAAGGATTATAGAATGTCTTCGGTCATTTATTTGTATGACGGTGTGACCTGCGGTTAGTTGTAAGTTGAGTTTATTGCATGAAATTTAATATAACAGTCATAATTGATTTGTATTTGTACAGGTGCATGAAAATATGATCATATTGAGCAATTTTCAGTTTTTTAAAGTTATGTAATATAAACAAACCCGAAAGATTTAAATGTCTCCTTTCCCTTTTGTGGAGTTATCGAATTAAGGTATCGATATGTGTAATTCAGATTCCGAGTTAAACAATACACTCTTCATCCACTTTACCATCAGTCACAATACCCCACGAACTTAACCAAGAAGGGGACTAGCTAATAGATAGATACCAGATTATAGATTTTCATAAATGTGAAATACAAAATTTTACTTTATAGAATCTTGAAGTAGGTAAGTACAGTTTTTTTGTTTACATTAGATTCATTATTTTGGAATTTAAATGAACCCATTTGGAAAAGAAAATCAGTTAAGTACAAATAGATTTCATATTTTTGGAAATTTAATTCACCTTTTTGCCAAAAAATTTCTCCATAAAGTGAAATTCACCTGTTACAAGAAAAGTAGATAGTAAAATTTGAAAGTAAGAATATTCATTACCTAATTCAAGAAAAACTTTTTTTATCTTAAAAATACATAAATACTTTTAACCTCTTCTTAACTAACCTAACCTCAGTAGTAGGGTGACAGCAAAAATCTGTTTTTGAAAATGGATAGGGGAACCCCCTTAAATGATCATCTTTTGCAGATATTTAAATAGATAGCCAAAATTTGAGCTCGATTGGATAACTGTAAATGGTGCCGATAATCGCTCAAAGTTTCAAAAATCTCGTTGTATGTTGTTTTCGTTTTTTTTTTTTTATTTTTTGTTTATTTAAAAATAAAAGATTGCTAACAACTTTCAAATCGTCTAGTTATGGCATCAGTATTATTTTAATTTTAATTTTTAAATTAAACCTGAAATAATCAGAAAGAATTTTCATTAAAGAAGTACTTTTATTGTGGAAAAAAGGTAGAATTCAGTCAAAATACAAAAACAATGCAATTAAACGACTATAAAAGCTCTTAATAACCCATTATCAAGAAAAAAAATAAGCACGTTTTTTTGAAACTTTGAGCGTTTATCGGCACCATTTAGAGTTATCCAATCGAGTTCGCTCTTTGGGTATCTGAATATCGGCAAAACTTCATCATTTAAGGGGGTTCCCCCGTTAAGTATTTGACAAATAAAAAAATACTCAGTAGGTAGGTACCTACTCATTGCGATTATTAAGGCCGTGTGCGAACAGCGTTAAAATTTTATCCATTGGCTAAATTATGACACTAGTGTGGTGAATATAAACTTCAAAAATTTAGCCTGCTCTGGAGCAGGCTAAAATTTTAGCCAGTGGATAATTTTCTATGCCTATGTAGGAGTGAGTGAGATAGTCGGCGTAATGTGTTTGTTTTGATTGTTCCATTGCTTTCATTCGCATTTATTTTTGTTTGTTCGACTAATATCGAATTTTTCGTGTGTGTTTTATAAAACTCTACTATTTAACGAACAAATAATAAGTAACCAATGTTTTACATTTCTATTCTGTGAAAAAAAAATTTATTTTTATTTTGGAAGTTCCGCTACCAAAAACCAGTGTGACGTGTGTTTTGTTGTAGTCATTTAATTGCATTTATTTTTTGTTTTTTGTTTGTTTTTATGTTGACGTCGAATTTCCCGTTTGTGTTTTTGTGAATTCCGCTTAATATAACTGTGTTATGAACGAACAATTACTTAAATTAACCGATAATACTTTTTTTACATTCCTATTTATTGTGAAACAAATTTGTTTTTTTTTTGAAGTTCAGCTGCCAAACCAGTGTTTTGTACCGCGTTTAAAATTTCCCATAATTTTAATTATTTTACAGAGTAGTTCTATTTTATTTCTTTAACAAAACACAATTTAGAATAGCCACAATTATGAAACTGAAAATCATCAATAAATTTGTTTTCGAAATTTCAAATTTGCGTTTTTATTTTTAGTACATCAAATAAAGAGAATTTAACCTACAAAAGGTCGGGTAGTTCTAAATTTTTGATGTGTTGTATAGGATGTTTGGTGATAAAAAAAAAAACAATTTCCACACCACACCTCCGCCCAATTTGCTATCAGGAAAAAACTGCAAAAAATCGGCTAATTCAACTTATAACTTCTTTCTGGTACATTTTATCGAAAAAAAACTAATTACTAAACGCAAAACAAATAGAGCCACTTAATTAGCATGTTTTATATAAGTTTTTTTAATCAACCCTCATTCCATTATATCGTTCTTTAGTTATTAAAAAGTTGCATAGGATAGTGAAATTGATTGATAATGAAAACTTTCTCACTAAAATCAACCATCACGAACTTATTGCGCTTTAAAAGTCAAAGAAAATCAATATTTTGAAAATACCAACTTTTGAGTTCTTTTGGATGAATCATCGATCATACAAATAAACTTTCTATATCACACTTGTTAGAAATTTTGTTTTCTACTAGTTTCGTTATTAGTTTTTTTTTCGACAAAATGTACAAGAAAGAAACTATAGTCGAAATAAGCAAAAAAGTTGCAGTTTTTTCCTAATATCAAAGGGGCGGAGAGGTTGTGGTTGTAGAAATTGTATTTTTACATCAGCCAAAAGTAATTATAATTTTTTCCTTACCAAAATGTAATTTATAATAGCTAAAACATAAAATATTGAGTACTGCGAAACTTTTGATTTCCGAAATTACAACTTTGCATTTATCCAACTTGGTTTTGTACGGAAATCTTAGTTAGTTTCACCAACAAAGAATTAAATAGTATTATAAAATTGAACGTTTTTTTACAAATACAAATTAAAACACCGAACATTTTAGTCGAAGACTTATATTTATAAATTAACCTTAAAACAGTTTTGTATATTTCCACGTATTCAAGCAAAAGAAGGGAAATTTTTCAATTCTTGTAGGGAAATTTAAAAAAATATATTAGGGTTAAAAATCCCATTTAATCCAGTTCGCACATCAAAAAGCTAAACATTTATTCACCTCAACTTAAACGTCAAAAATTAGCCAGAGGATAAAATTTTAACGCTGTTCGTACACGGCCTAAATGTGCAAAACGGTAAATTTAATGTAAAAAAAACATAATGTTGACCCGCTTTTAAAAATTCTCTATTGCAAATTTTACTTAAGCATTAAAATAAATTTTTCGAAAAAATATTCTTTTTTCTTAAAAACAAAATAAGTAGGTACTTATACTGGGATGCACGAACTTCTTCTTGTAGCAAAATACAGGAATAAAGTTATAACCAGCACATGAGGGCCAAGACAATTTATGTATCTAATGAATTGTATCGAAATTTAAAATATAAGTGTATCGATGTGTGCTTTTTCATTTTTCAAAAACAATTTTTTTTGTTCTTTTATTTTTAGATTTTGGTTTTTTTTTTTCAATTTTTTAAAAGAAGTTTATAATTATTGTTTTTTAACAGTTTAAACTTTAAAAATGCTTCTACGTGAAATTTGAAAAATGTACTAAATTTAACCATTTTGCCATCCGGCCACACAATTAAAAACTGTTTAGTGGTTTAGTACAAAGGGTTAGTTCTAGTTCTGCGAAAAACTGAGTGAATTCGGGATATCAAACTGATTTAAAGCCGTTTTTCTATCAGCGATAACTCGAGGTTAATCTAACTCTCGAGCTAAAAAACAGGGCCTAATTCTTAAATTTGCTGACGCAATAGTTGTATAGATATGATAATCATTTATAAAACAAGAACAACCACCAGATTTTAGTTTTAATTTGCAATAACACAACTTTAGACAGAGTCACAAAATCATGAACACAATTTATGAAAGAAAGAGCAAAACACGAAGCAAGATAGAGACCGACAAAAACTGTATGTGGGATTATCAATGAAAATACCACCTTAATTCATCTAATTCAGTAGTTGAGGAAAATTGTACTGAATTTCATGAAAGTGTACTTTCGTACTTGAGCACATTCAATTGTATCGAAAAAAGTACAATAGTATCGACTTTTCCAACCGTGGTACCTATATGTAAATTATTTAATAAAATACGTCATCATAATATTGTTACAACAAGAATATAAATAGATTGGGGCAAAATTCTGTATAAGTGACAATGTTTGGTTTCCAAAATTCATTATATCATTTAGTAATTAAATATTTTCAGTATATGCAGGATTAGGAGATATATACATTCAATAATGATGACGTAAAAAAAACAGGACCTTTAAAGTATAAAAAAAGCTTTTCATTCACGGTTGAACGTCAAAAAGATTAAACTTTTTACCAAAATGAGTGTTCGTAAGTGCAATTTGATCGCAACGCCTCAATTTATGGTAGATGCAAAGTCAACCGTCCAACATTTGAGTGCAAAGTTTAAGACGACCGGTTTAATCAGTAATCAACATCGGCCGAGAACATGGTCGCTGTCCGTGGAATTGTGCAGTCGAATCCTCACCGTGGACGAAAATTCAGTCTATCGCAGACTATTAATTGCGGTGCAGGGAACTAACTTATTATTATTATCATTATTGTTTTTGTTTATATAGGTAATTATTTAAATATTGTTATTTTATCTGCTTGAATTAAGCCAACTAAATAAACATCAAGGGAAGTAACTTCACATGGGAACTAACTTTACCACTAGTGGGAACTAATTTCACTTTTTTTGGTGAAGTAAACTCCCACTAAGGTGAGAACTAATTTTATTTGAAGATTATGTGAAGTTAATTTCCATCTACAATTTGTATATTACAGGAGATATAAACCTGAAAACATGGGGCGACTTTAGTTCCCGGTGTCTGGAACAGTTGATGTTCCAGACCCACCTGTTTGGCTCACTATAGGATTTGGGGTGGGTGCGAGTTTAGGTAGTTGCAAGTTTGGGTGTGAAATATGTGCATTTTGTATGAAAAGTGTAACGTCACCCAAAAGAGTGAAATAATTTCCCACCAAAAAGTTAAGTTATTTCCCACTCAAAGTGGGAATTTACTTCACAAAAAAAAGTGAAATTAATTCCCACTAGTGGTGAAGTAAATTCCCATGTGAAGTTAGTTCCCGTGTAGTTAGTTCCCTGCACCATTAATTGCACCCATACAAAATCCAACTATGGGTCGGAGCTCAAATTTTATGAAAGTAAAAGTCCGAGTTTCCGTATTTTTAATGATGGTTATAGTTTAAGTTATACATATGTTTTGAAAATTATAAATCATTACAAAATTAGTAAGTTAGGTAGATATATTAAAAAAATAATAAGCATACTATATCTATAATACAGTACTATGCTATAATTATAGCACCGTCAATAGGTGCAGGGAAATAACTCCACGGCCAAGTGCTCCACATAGGCATCTATTCCACTTTTAGTGGGAATTTGCTCCACTTTTCAATGTGGAGTCGATTCCCAATCTTAGTGAGATTGTATTCCACTCTAAAAAGTTTGCTATTCTTTCCCACCTTAATGCAGAAAAATTATATTATCTATAAATAAAAAAAAAAAAAAATGCTCCTACTTTACTTCCCGGTAGTATACCCAAATAAGTTAGAAACATTGCATACCCGAAATTGCAATGTTTTGAGCCAGACAGGGGGGTAGCATGCCCCCCCCCCTCACCAATCAACTGTTGGGGGTACAACTGGTCCACCAAGGTACTGTTCAGTGAAAGTTAAATTATTTCTCACAGTCAGTGGGAAACAACTCCACTTTCGAAAGTGAACTACTTTCTTACTTAAAAGTGCAATAAATTTTCATCTTCAGTGGGAAATTAATCCACATTGAAAAGTGGAGCAGATTCCCACGAAAAGAGGAATAAATTCTTGTGGAGCACTTGTCCGTGGAGTTATTTCCCTGCAAGTTATTGTAAGGATACATCTTGTAGAGGTTCTCTGCGCAAGAAGACAATGCTACTATACATCCGCATGGCAATCGTACAAAAACTATCAGCTTTCGTATTCAAGTGGATTTTGTCACTGCTATATCAGTCGGATATGAAAGCTCTTGCAATTTGTTGCGAAACCTTCAATTTTATTTTATTCAAGATAACAGCCAAATGAATGTGTTGTTGCAAGTTGAAGCATGGAAAGAGTAATGAAAGCTCTGGTTCTTTGTTATCGTATCCAAAATTCAAAACCTAAATTTCTGAGTGTACGTTTGGACGAAAATGGAAATTTCCGGTGTTTTTTGCAACGGTTTTTCGTGTTATAGGGATAGCTTTTTATTCAACTTTTAACATTGGATCGAAAAAATAGCATACTTCTAGGAGTTTATTATATGAAAATAGACAATTTGTGTTCAAAACCTTCAAATGCTCATAACTTGTTTCGTGTATTTCCCAATGAAAATATATTTTTCCGTATTTTTTTTTTCGAGTGTTTATAGTGTAGAAAACAGCTTCAAAAGAGACTGGAAGTGGCCAGTTTCTGACTAAACGTATAACAGAAAAGTTTATCAAACCATCGGTTTTGCAAATGTTAGGGCTAAACTTATCGTTTAGTGTTCATTTTTCCTAAAGCCGCGATGAAATAGGCAATCTTACGGATACCCCCCTTACATAAAAGATCAAACATGAAACAAGGATTAAACGAGTATTGGGACGAACAAATTAATTAAAAACATCATTTATTTTTCTGTTGCTATAATATTAGCTATAAAGACTTGAAACATAAAAAAAAAACATCACAAACAGCTTCGTCGCTTAGGGCACTATATTCCCTTCTTCGAACAACAACAAATAGAATAATTAACTCAGTTGTCTATGAAAGTTTTTAAGGTTTTAGGCATATTATTTCACTCGTCACCCAGCAAAAACTTTCAAAAACAAAATTACCAAACCACAAAGGTACTCCATTCTAGGGGCTCATTACTTTTCACTTTTCATCTTGAATTCATGTTAATGGCCCCCCAAAGGATGTTTCCCCGCTTAAATCCCTCTCAGTAGAATTGCTCGGTCTAAAAGTTTTTACAAGTCTTTTCTGCATTATTAATCTTCAGCCACTAAAACCACATCGCTCCTTGATGATCAATTTCATTATCTCTGCCTTCGTGTAATAGGAATCTCTTACTGCGAATTTATTTCTCCTGGGGCGTAATCGGTATAGTGAGATTCTTCTCTTTCTATCTATATAACAACCGAAAGGAATCGCACGCGTTCTATTAATTAATCACCTCATTTATTGCCTCCTGTGAAATCTCATCTTGATTCAACCGCAAAAATAGCAATTCCCTGAGTAGACTATTATGTAATTGAGAGGCAAAAAGAGAACCCCCTACCGTTATTATTTAAGTACCGGCAATTTTGCTATTACCTTAACTTAAGTTATTGAAAGTCAATGACTTATTCAAATGACGGATGGTTCGAGAGATGAAGGAAGATAACGTATCGGTCGGAAGGATAACCCTTTTTCTTCCATTTCTATCTATACATATATGTTGTCATGCCAAACAAACTAAAGTGGCACTTTCCGATGACAGCAAAAAGATATGTCAATCGCAAGCAAACGTACACTTATAAAAAAAACGAATACTAAAACACATTTATTATATTCAAAATCCCCAAGTTTTGGTTTTGTGTGCGGTGTTGTTGGTGGTGTTTATAATTCATTTCATTTGATGGGAGATTTTTCCTAAGTGGGTATCCTTTTGAGATCCTTAAAGTGACGTATCTACTAGAGGACAGTATGGTGTTGGAAAAACAAAGAACTAGACAAAACTTTGTGACCGCACAATAAATGCTCTCTCCATACGTGTACCGCATCATAGTCTATGCAAGTTTTTGTCATTTTCCATCCCAAAGGATAACAAACCTTCATACCTACACATAGGTATATGTATTCATTTGTATACATATATACCTTCTATAGTGGTTTTATTCAAAGAGCAAATACTCGAACAGGGAAAAACTTTTCACATTATGAATAAATCATCTTCCATATTCGGTCCTTTTTAGTCTATGTTTTTTTTTATGGAGTATATATACATATTCTTTACAAATTCCAAAAGAGGACATTGTGTGGCTTTTGTTCCAGTAGAGTCCAGTATATAAAAACCGTACTTAGAAAAGAGGTTTTCCCATACTGTTATTTTTTTTTTATATTCATGTTTTTTAGGGCTTAAGAAACTACTGTTATCTACTAAGACGCATCATTAACAAACATTGCAGTTGGTTTGCAAAATAAATATTTTAGAAACATCCAAATATTTTCCCAGACCTTCTTTGGAAAATATATTTTCCGGCTCCGATATCCCGAAACCCTAATATTCCGAAAATCGAGAATCCCAAAAATCCAAAATGCCAAAATTTCGGAAATTTAGTACCTACCCTGAAGTTATAAAATCCTGAAAGGCCAAAATAACAAAAAATTATATGAAAATATAATAAAAATAAATTTCCGGGTGGCAATAGTACAGGATAAGTGCTATAGTTCTAAGTTTGCTAACTTAGTCATTGTGGGTTCGGTCCTCCAAGTCAGTTAGCATTCTGTTTTCTTTTCTGGAAAATAACCAGCTAATTCTAAATCCACAAGCTTTTCTATAGGTACCACTACCTGAACTCGCATTTTGGTCGTTTCTTCGATATTTTTCGTCTTGCACGCGCATGCTGTAATAAAATCGCACCAAATCAATTTTTATTTTCCAATTTTACTCGCAATTATAGTTAAAATAAGTGCTGCATTCGTAAAAAAAAAAGTTTTGAGATACCAATCAAACATGGGTTGCGAGTTTATGAATTAAAAAACACTAAGCCTTAAGCTAACTATTGACTTATGATTTGGAGAAAAAATAATTCATAAGCTAGTTGGTGAATTATGAATGAAGAAATATTCAATTCATAAGCTAGCTGGGGAACTATAAATTGAAAAGAATTCAATTCGTAAGAGAGTTGGTGAATTATGCATTGAAAAAAATTTAATTCATAAGCTATTTGGTGAATTCTGAATTAAAAAAAAATTAATTCATAAGCTAGTGAAAATCCCGACAAAAAAAACTCGAAAATAAACTCCCAAAATACAAAGTCCCGAATTAAATTTATTCTATTGCTGTATTGGTGATTTTGTATTTTGGGATTATTTTTCGGGATTTTGGTGTCGGGATTTTCACTAGCTTATGAATTAATTTTTTTAATTCACAATTAGCTTATGAATTAAATTTTTTTCAATTAATATTTCACCAACTAGCTTATGAAATTAATATTTTTTAATTCATCAAATAACTTATTAACTGAACTTTTTTAAATTCAAATTCACCACCTAGCTTATTCGGGATTTTGGTGTCGGGATTTTCACTAGCTTATGAATTAATTTTTTTAATTCACAATTAGCTTATGAATTAAATTTTTTTCAATTAATATTTCACCAACTAGCTTATGAAATTAATATTTTTTAATTCATCAAATAACTTATTAACTGAACTTTTTTAAATTCAAATTCACCACCTAGCTTGTGAATTAAAAGCCAAGCTAAAGCTAAAAATGAATTAAGCTTTTAATTCTACATTACGATGATAACGAATATGGATATTTTGTCTGTCTGTCTTTTTGTATATCAGTCTGTGTGTATCAGCAACTTCAGCCTAAACGGCTTAACCGATTTGCTTCAAATTTGATGTGTAAGGTTTGTAGACAATTAATTAGAAGAGAAAGTAATTTTTTTAATTTAGCTTGAAAAATAACGATACTTGCCATATAACCGTTATAAAGAAATTTTTTTTCGAAAACGGCTCCAACGATTCTCAAAAACATTAGAGATAGGTTTTGTCTGAATGTCTTTTGTTAAGTTGTAAAAAAATTTTGACAAGCCTATCATAAACGGTTTTTTTTTTTTGGGCTATCTCGTAAACGAGTTTATCGATTTAAACCCAAACATTTTTTTAAAGAGATCTAGATGACTATTTAATTTAAATCCCAAAATTTTGCAAAAGTGACAAGTTTTAATTTTAATAAATTTTTTTTTAAATTCAATAATTTGAAAACGGTTGAACTAAAAAAATTATTTTTATACTTTAAATGCATTTAGCACTTAAAATTGGCGTAGTTTAAATTAAAAAAAAAACTATAAAAATTATTAAGTAAACATTAATTTATTTAACTATACCACTCTAATGATTTTGAAATTATTTTGCTGGAAACGATTTTGACTTAAATCTTTGTAAATATAAGTTTTAGCACTTTTACTAAACATTTATTTCTGGTGTCATTTGTATTTAAACAAAAAAACATATACTTATTAAAATTATTTTTATTAAATTTAATTTAATTTTTGTGGCAACTTGCCACAAAAGAAAGTTCGTGCGACCTAGTCGTAGTGCCTTTATTTTTCTAAACATCCTCCTAATTTCCTAAGGATAACCACATTTTTCCCTACAAACATTAATAACTATATACCTATACTTCATGAAGTTTTCAATTGATAAAGTGGGTCTTCTATTCATACTATACTTGCATAAAATTAAGCTTAAAAATCCCCAAGAGACAAAATACTTGATAATAAAGCTATGTGTGTCAATGGTTACATTCAAATCGACTGGGACTGGATGATAACACTTGCGTCAAACTTCGTCTTCATCCACGCACACATACAGCTATACCTTCTTCTTCAACAAAAATGCATTCATATTATATCTTCAGCTAAAAGGCATATCCTTTTCCAATATTGCAACAGATATTCCTGCGTCAACTATCTTGGCAGGAAGATAAAACAGTTTCCATTTATATTCTGAGTGTCCTGTGTGACCGGGCGAAATTTTATTTGAAACCGCAATATGTTGACTAGAACGACTCTCAATTGGAAATGATTACCTTGCCTCTTTATACAATAATGGAGAGCATCACATGTTGTGTTGTATGATGAAAACTTTTGCAGATACCAAAATATGGGGACTCACTCATACTGAACTACAAAAGTTTCCTTGAAAGTTTGCAAATTTTCATATGACAATGTCCTTATTTGCAATCGAATTGACACCCCAAAACCGATTTGTAAATTCAATAAGTCCAGGAAGCTGAATTTGTATCTTCGATACTTTGTGCACGACCACCCCACCGCACTGTCATAATATTATTGTTGGAGTGTAGTGTGTCCTTCAATATTAAAATTTTTGAAATTAGGAAATTTTAGCTTAGGATGCAAGAAGTGCTACTGTATTTTTTTTTTTTTTTTTTTGCATTTCTTCGTCGTTGGTCCTTTGCATATTTGAACAAACTTCGAACACATGCAGTAGTAGAAGTAAAAGTAACAGCACAACGCGTGTCTTTAGGGAAATTCGTAAAGTTTACATTTTCGTTATAGTGTTATCGAGAGACACACCACATACACACAAAGATAGATCCTTTGCTGAATTTGTCGTCGTCCTTCTTGGACCATTGTTATTTCCTTGTTACATTGGTGGAAGTAATTTGTTGCTTGGATTTGCCTCGTCCTTAGGGTAATGTAATTGCATTTGGTGATACAAAAAGTTTTTGTATACTACTATTTTTTTGCTCCCGTTGTTTCGTTTGTTGCAGGCAATGAAATTAGCTCTGCGGATGTGAATGCGACCCAATTCTTTAAATGTATCTGCTATATGAAAGTCGCTCAGATAACTTGCGGAAAAATTTTGTTAATTTTCTAAAACGATCCCGGAGAGTAGCTATATTTGTTGTGTGTTGAACAGAAGAGCGAAAGATAGTTAAGGAAGTTTTTTGGAGTTTAGATTGCGTTTTGGTATTTATTGTTTTTAATTTAAATGTTTGCACTTTAGTAGTGTCCCATGGTTTTCCACTGGCAGTTTATGGAAATTAGTTTTTGAATTATGTGATTATTTGGAGAAATGTCTATGAGTTTGAATGAAAAGAGGACATTTGCCAGAGTCGATGTTATAAATAACGTGAGTTGGTAAATAATAATTATGTCTAGTAACTAAAATTAAATCAGGTTTTTATCATCATGAGGCTATATAGGTATACAGATTTTTTGTTTAGTAGTCTCCGTTTTCATTAAAGTTTTGAGGTTAAACACGACAATCAAAAACTAGTTCAGGAAGGGTGAAAATTTCAACTATAGTACTTTCAGATAAAAAAAAGTTCTTCATCGATCATTCTTAAAGGTTTCGGACTTTTCAATCTCAAACGTACCTTTCGAACTCCAAAAAAACGTGGAAACTTTCGATTTTATGACGAAAACTCAACTAAGCTGTGTTGTATTTCTTTTTTTTTTTTTTAAGTTCTAATGCCTGCTTTGCTTCTCCTTCTTTCTGGTTTTAAAGGAACCTTGCAGTATATTACTTTTAAGACTTCCTCCGATTTCTTAATTATATTCAACATTGTGAGATTAAGAGGTTAACAAACAACTGTTATCGGTAACAGAAGACAACCACTTCATTCAGCTTATTCACAAACATATTAAGGCTACGGTTACAGTGCATGCGTATGTTCTTCCGAACAAGTGAGCTGACGTTCACGTCGGAACAAACAAAAGAAAAGTTTTTTATGAAACCGGTTCCAGTGCACTCGATTTCTTCATCAGAAGACGCACGAGTTCGTCAGAACAGGTTAATAGTTCAAATCAGTTTGATTTTTTCGCACCATTCGTCAGAACTCTTCATGGAAATTGACAAATTCTGTGTGTTATTAAAAGGCAGTCATATTACAACAGAGATAAATAAATGGATAAATCGATGTGCAGTTAAACCTAAATCTATGTAATTGTGTTTAATTATTTAAATTGTGTTTAATTATGAGCTTTAATGAATCTGTGTCAGAATTAGAATATAAAAAATATCCGAAAACAGAGCTACATTGTTAAATACTCAAAAATCTTGTTGAATTTTTAACAACGCTAACAGAGTGTGATAAATCTTAACAAAAAATAATTTTACATCTAAAATAAATTAAAACCGCCCTCTGGGGGAAATTAATTTAATTTTCTTCTGATGAAATTCATTATGTTTTCATTCGATTCAAAATACAAACGTTAAACTTATGGATGGCGAATAACTCAAAAAAATCTTCTTCATTGTCTATCATCTTCACCATCACCACCTTTGTTATCGTTAGAAAATGCAAGCACTGTAACCACCCGCTTCTGATGATGAGTTCTGACGAATAATTGTTCGTCAGAACACACATGCACTGTAATCGTAGCCTAAGACAGCACCAGAACCGTCAACAGCGTCATTAGACTATAGCTGTTGCTGGTGCGCACTGATGCTGATAACTTTCCCACTACGATATTCAGTGACGCCAAACCAAAATCCAAGAAGATTTCACATAGAATGCATAGAATTAAGTACGAAATGTCAAAAGGTCATAATACTAATGTGTTTGATAAAAATTGGCTGACAAGCGTGCTGTTGACGGTGCTGGTGCTGATGGTTTAACCTGTTTCGCGCATTATGCCTATGCGATATATTACCTACAGTAACATGGAATGATGATCTTAAATAAATTCTTTCTTTTTTTTTCCACCGGCTTTCTGATGTCTGATATGACATTTCATATGAACTAATAAATAGTAACATGATATTAGCTAGCAACCGATTTTCGGGCATTATTTTGAAACACCTGAACTTTTTTTTCAGTTATTATTGAATAATAACTATGCCGACGAAATGTCCGGAAACCAAAAATAAAGTAAAAATTACCCAACCTTGGTACCTAAGATATTTTGACCCGAATTTTTGTACACTAAATTGCAGTTTGAAACGTTTAAAATAATAAAGAACTGCCATAACATTACTAAGCCGGAAAAGGGTTACCATAACAACTCAAAATAATCGCAAGTAAAAACCATACAAAAACACTTAAAAACAGAAATGTATTTTTTTAAAGAAAAAGCTTTTTAACGCTAGGTAAACATGTCATAGAATTGTTTTCTTTTTCAGCCTATTGCTTTTTTGTTTCTTTACATTTCGTTTTATATTTTCCCCAAATAATAAAATAGACATGTCGCGGTAATCTCTCACTGTGTTATTGCAAAACTCCGCCGTTGACTTACATTCGCGATTTTTAGACAGTCCGTCACACAATATAACTACAATTTGTTGGTGCAAGCTTCCGAGTAATATAGACCGACTTTCACTATATATAGGTAATTGCTAGCATCTTAACACCCAAAGAAAAACTTGGTAATTTTTGCGTCAACTTTGCACAGTGATTGATTCAAACAAGCTTACGTGATCATTTTTGTACTATTTATTTCATAAAAATGACCACGAAGCTTGTTTGAATCAATCAAGGTGCTTGGTTGACGCAAAAACAACCAAGATTATTGGTTGTTTTATTTCTATGAACGCAACAGCACCAGACTTGAGAAAACGTATTAAAAAGCCCTACATCGTGGTTTGAATTGCAGTTAAATAAATAGAAAGATATAAAAGCATTGACGCGACAGCGTATCCTATATACATTTGTTGATTCTACTATACTTTTTTCAATTTAAAATGAATATAAATGGACAATAAAAAAAATCCACGTTTTCAATCTGAAGCACTCAAGACAACGACATGTGTCCTTATCGCCTATAACATATAAATAAATCTTCCATACGATAACATCCATATCCTTTTTTAATACTCAACCATTTAAAGAAATAAAAAGAATATCAGAACCTCTCAATTTAGGTATGGGTATAGGTATTGCAAAACTACTCATACCAATCCTCATTTATGCTAAACTTTTCCCAAAACCATCAACACATTAAGTATTTTCTTTTCAATCTCACTTCATCCAACCGATTCCTATACTCGCGAGCTTCCCTCTACAGATTTCCAGAGCGCTTAACCCTTAGGCCGTATGCCAAACCAAGGCATCCAGTTGGTGCTGACACCAATTTATTGCCTCTGACATGATAACTTCATCGTAAGCATTCACTTTCACGATCTATTTCTCTTTATCTTTGAAATGTTTATTTTTTTTTTAATACGAACATCTCTGAGTTACAAAATACCTACAATATCAGCAAAAAAAAGAATCTCTAGATTCGTTTGGTATCCGCAGATGGGCAAATTTATATTTTCCGATGATGATTGTGGTGGGTGGGCGGTGTTGACTTCGATTGCTATTCTTTGTAAAAGTTTTTTTCGAAAACAGATGGAAACTTTGCCGTTTCGTTTGGCATCGGATTCTTTTCTCGGTCGTCACCTACTTTCGAATGAATCTCCTACATACCTCTCCACTCTTAACGGCAAGCTATAAGGAAAAACTTTTCCATCTGAAGTCTGGATCTAGTTATGGCTATCAAATAAAATAAAAATAAAAAAATAAACATGAAAGAAGGAAGAAAAAAAAAAACTTAAATATGCAAAATGGGTAAGGGCATCATTTCAAATTATTGTAGTGGTTGAATGGTTGTTTCATTGCTGCCACTCGTCTCAATGACCGGAAAGTTTTGGTTTGAAACTTTTTGAAGAGCAACTCGAAGACGCGATGGCAATTTCTGGCAATAAATATTAATATAAAGAGGATGCTCTGTTTGTTGGCCTTTTGGCACTGAGAGAGAAGCTTGAAAATGTCTATGTTTTCACAAATTGGTAACAAATTTAAATAAAAAAACTAAATAAAATTATGCATTGCAATATTGGATTGATAAAAAATATTCACTTTTGTTTTTGATATTTCTTATTACCTAAATAGGTACTTATACTATGTATATCTATGAACGACTAATCCGTGCAAACAAAATGAGGACAGAGATCATACCCAGATTAACTCTTCGTAATCGCTATTTCTTTGACTAATGCAGTTGAAAATAAAACTATCTCGATATATCGATAGAAACCAACGAGACGGTTTACAAAAAACTCTAACCCGGTTCTGGATGTAATTATATGTTCAGAATCATATAGAAATCCGACTTAAGGTCTGAAATTTTAAGAAAGGTCGAACAAAATTTGGGGAAAGAGATGCTACACCAAACCTTACGAGATGTATATACAGAGATCCTCTTCGGATCCAGAAGATACGTGTTGAACAAAAGATGGCTAGAAAAATTAAAGGGAATTTTTGAACGCCTTATCATTCCGTAGAATTATTTTACGCTAATATCAAGAAGGCTTTAATGCCATAAAACACCCCGGTCACCATTTTGCTAACATAGAAAATAAGTTTATCGGTTCCTCCTCGAACTAGTTCCTTATAACTTTATGAGTTTTAATTTTACAGTCCATAACCATAGTTAAATTATACCTGTTGCATTTGGCCAACCTGTCCATAAAAAAGCATTTCTTCTTCTTTCTCTAACTATCGACCAATTGCAAGGTTCCTGCTTCTTTTAAAGGGCATGCAAATGCTGATAAACTACATATATCATCTTGAGCTATATCTGAACAAAAGCTTCTGAGATGACCATGGATTTCGTGTTCTGCTAATGTTCCTAAACGTTTTGGACAAAGTAAGATTATTGCTCTTGATTTTTTAAAAGCATTTCAAAGAGTTTGGCATCAAGATCTTTTATCAAAAACTCTTACATTTAATTAATATTGGATGGTTTTCAATTACAGTGCCCAGTACAAGGTAGGTATTATACATAAGGCGGTTGCACCATCTTACATGTTCCGTACATGTTCACAAAGCCCCGCTCATCCGATTCCGGCAGTGCGAAATTGTTTATAATGACGGCTGCATGAAATTTGGCCCCAATATATAAAATAGCCCCAAACAAAATAGTAAAAATGGCCCCAAGAAATCATATGAAATACAAAACAACAAATATCAATAAAATGTTGATAAATTGGGGTAATTTGGCATTTATTGGGGCCATTTTTCTTTTATCATTTTGGGGACAATTTTCATTATAAAAAATGGCCCCATTATTCAAATCTTGAAACAAAATGAAAAATAACCTCAAAAATTGGGCCCATTTTTCATTAGGAAAAATTACCCCAATTACCCCAAATTTAAAATGAAATATCACCCCAAACGTTATGAAAAATTTTTTTTGTAAACCAAATAAACTAAGAAAAGTCTGATTTATAGGTGTTTTTCAGTTGAAAAGGAACAGTTGTAGCTTGCAACAAATTTTTTCAATTATATCCGATCATTACTTAATTTTTTTTTATGCTTAACGACATGCCTATATTGGGAATGTGATTGTTATTACTGAATGGTTTTCATTTAAGAAATTTAAAAAAAAAGTACTTCTTCTTTTAAATGGAAGAAGGTATACCTATTATTTTTTGTTTGATAAATTATTTTATTTTACTAACGTAATGCCACTGGATAGTGGATATACAATGTTTTTTTTTTTTTTTTGCATATATGTATATAAATGTATAAATTTTAGGTGTTCCAAACTCTGGAGCATCCGACACACAACAAAGCATGCATTTTCTAATTTAAGACCAGTAACACTTAATTATTGTCCTTGGGCTTTGTTGATGGTGGTTGCAAAAGCTAAAGGTACAGGAAATTGCAGTCGCTTAAAGGTGAACGGCAGACATTGCCTACAATAATGTGTCGTTCACTTCCTTCTGTTGGTGGTTCAATAGGGGTACATTCGTTCTAAATGATTGGTCCAATTTACCTTGGTCACGTTCACCTTCCCATTCTGGTAAAAGGCCTCATTTACTCCACGATCTGACGGTGGCATTCCTAACCTGACCAATAAACTGCCACACATTCAGATTCAGCGAGGTATTGCATATGCGAAAAATGCAATCAATCAAACCAATCTTGAAAAAAATATTACTGTAATGTATCGCCCAACTCACAAAAGTTTCCTAGCTGTCGGCTGATTGGTCAGGAATGCATAAAAGTGCAATATACAACAATACGATTGTCCAATATTTTTCCAACAATCGTATTTTAACTAAACCACTCTTAAATTTGTCAAACATATTGTTTATTAATTTAAACTAAATTGAATCTAAATAGTTTGAGAATTAAATAATATATCATGCAACAAAATGCAATTTCTAACCTTATAACACATCAAAACATATTACAGTAATGTATCCTACAACTCACAAAAGTTTCATAACAATCGGATGAATCGGTCAGGAATGCATAAAAATGCATTATCTTACCCTCTGATTTTCTGATATATCAAAAGTTATTCTGCTTTTCATGGCGGAGACAAATCCAACAAATAAGAGATCATTAAAATTGGTTCAGCCAAAGAAGTTAGTCTTAGTAAAGAAACCAATTTAGAAGCTTTTCAAGGACCTTGACGTGTCTTTCTTCGCCTTTTTGCCAAACTACATACTACATGATCGACTTTGACCAAACCTAAACATGAACACTCTCGATTTAATACCAAAGATTTCCTGAAAGTTTGATCTCAATTGGATGGGCGGTTTCGGAGTCTATAACACATTTACAAACAAACAAACATCCATTTTTATATATAAGAAGAAGATAAGCGATTCAAAATTATTTCCTATAGATATTAAAATATTGTTGAGACTTGTTCTATCAACAAAAAAAATTAGTTTAAAGCTAATCAGAAGTAGATACATACCTACATAGATCGTGCGTGCTTGCATTTTTATAAGAAACAAGGCGGTTTATTCATAGATCGAAATAGATATGTGTTTTAAGGTAGGTTGGTATAATTTTTATAAAAGTATTGAAACCAATATTAATATGATTCATGCTAGCGAGAAACTTATTGGCTTAACAACAAGCACAAAAATCGTAGCACAACAAGCATCACCCCAAATTGATATTCACAGAAGAAAATATCTAGCTACGCTCTTAGTCTTTGTGTCTGACCCAAGGTCCACTAATACTCGACTTGAAAGGGGAAAACCGATTTTAGAAAGCAATGCGAATTTTTTTTTCGCTGGTGTGAGGTTCGGTTTGAGGTGTGAAATTAAAAATTCGCGCTAACCGAACCTCATCACATCAGCAAAAAAAAAATCCGTTTCGCTTTGTGTCCTTGTGACTCGCCACGGACCGCTAATACGCTTTCCAGTTGAAAAGAATATGTACGCTTCCAGAAGGAAACCTCTATAAAACAAGCTTATACAGGGTGAGTCATGAGCAATGCGACAAAATGCTAGGGCGTGTAGGTTGCGTTGAGACAAGAAAAAAATCGTATAGGAGGGTGTTTTTCTTAGAAAAAGGTGGTTTTGGTTTTTTTTTAATTTCTTGAGAACGACATAAAATTTTTGCATCCGGTTTTCTTATTTAGACTTAAAATTAATAACAGCATTGAATTTTGAAATTAAAATTAGCACTTAATTACGTAAAATTTTGAAAAAAATGAATTTGAAATTTTTTTTTCAATTTTTTTTTTTAAATTTTGACTTTGAAAATTAAAATTTCAATTTTTCGGAAAATTTCGGAAAAAAAATCTTATAAAAGACATCACATTGTAGTCAATGAATGCAATCTTTTTATTGAAGTCATTAAAGATTGCAATCATTTATACTTATATACAGGGTGATTGGTATAAGATGCACCAAAAAGCTTGAGCGTGCAGGTGGAGTTAAGAAAAGAAAAAAATCATAAGGGAGGGGGGTCTATTTCCCCCCGTTTTGGCGGGAGTGGCAATTTTCTAAAACATTGACTTAAATCAGAAAAAAAATTATTTAAAAACAAAGGTGAATGATACAAAGCCTTGTTATATTTTTTTTGGAAAGCCAGAAAATTACTCTTTTATTTAATTTTTAAATTAAGTTGTTTAAGTGAACAGTTTTAAAAAAAATAATTTTCAAACTAAAAAAAAAAAAAAACTAAGATACATTTTGGCATCCAGTTTTCTGTTTTTGACTAAAAATTAATAAGAGCATCGAATTTTGAAAATAAAAATAATAGTTAATTACATAAAATTTTGAAAAAAATTAGTTTAAAAATTTTTTTTTATTTTTTTTTTTTAATTTTGAGTTTGACAATACATTTTTTTAAAACTATACACTTTAACAACTTGATTTAAAAATTAAATAAAATAGTAGTTTTCTGGCTTTCCAAAAAAATATAACAAGGCCTTGTACCATTGACCATTGTTTTTAAATAATTTTTTTTCTGATTTAAGTCAATGTTTTAGAAAATTGCCCCTCCCGCCTAAACGGGGATAAATAGACCCCCCTCCTTTACGATTTTTTTCTTTTCTTAACTCCACCTACACACTCAAGCTTTTTGGTGCATCTCATACCAATCACCCTGTATAGGTATACTAGTTTTTTAGTATTTACTATGGATTTATGCAAATGACAAATTAACGAAATGTAGTTGATATAAATAAATAGATAAACAGTTATTTTGTTAACTAAAAATCTCTCTTAATTTGATCAACAATGAATGCATCCAGAACAATAAACTTTAACTTTAAGTTACTCAATAAAAAAAAAGGAAAAAGTGAAGAAAAACCAACATTATTTTCGAAACAACTAAGGAAAAGAAACTTTTCTTGAATGGAAAAAAAAATAGAAACAAAAGAAAAGAAAATAATACAATCACCAAAGCTGGATAATCTAAGATAAAGAAAACAAGACTAAAAAATAAAAGGGGTTATAATCCAACTACAGCAACAGTTTCTATTATATAATAATTCTTCAAGGAAAAAAATTTGAAAAAGAAACGTCTTTCATGACATGTACCTTGTATCCTTCGACTTATGATGTGTTGCTTGGGTGCCAGGAGTGTTAGGAAAATTCCTAATTAAATGCGAAAACTTCTCTGATGATATGAAGTTTTGCCTGAACTGTATACTCGCTCGCTGCTATCTCAAAACTAAAAGTGTCACCGAGGAATTCTTGAAGAATGGAAATTCAAACATGTATACGTATGAAATATATTTATATTATATATAGGACGAAACATTCCTTTCTACGAATTTGCATATCTTTTAACTTAAAGCCGTAAGCATTTAGTTCTATCTTCTTCTCCCTTTTCCTCTGTTGAAACGAATTGTGTATAAAGAACAAAGAACAACTAACGGGAAACTCCTGTCTGATAATATGTCCTTAACCGATTCTTTTTGATTCCGAAATTAGCATATCAATTCCAAAAAATTGTGTGTGTCCAATTTTTTTTTTCTTCTGTATATGGTTGGAGCTGGAGGGGTTTCCAGAAACTGATTAAAGAGAAGTTTTCCAGTATCCTATCTACATATATACTTATACCTTCTTGATAGTGATGGTGAGCTCGGGTGGTATTGTCTCTCGCTCATTCATTAGCATATGCAAAAAGTATCTCGTAAATCAGGGACCAGAGTTTATTTTCCCTTGGCCTTATCTGCTTATGACAGCTTTTAAAATTTACATTCAACAAAAATGAGAAAGCCAGGCAAAATAATTTGTTCCCTCTGCTCTATCTTTACCAACGGAGAGTTTTCCAGAACAAGAGTCCATGACCATCGTCCTCTAGTTTTTTTTTTTTTTTTTTTTAGCCAAAAGCTTCACGAAAACCGAATTATGGATAACGTGTTTTCCTTTTTGAAATCAGCCTGTATCTGAAATGGACACACATCCTACAGGAGTCTTAAATAAAAAATATTATCTGTTCGAAGGATGAAGAAATGAATTTATTTTTCACTATAGCTTCACATTTTAAACTTGGCTAAGTACCGCGAGAGAGATCGCCTGTCCTGTCCCTCTATATGTCAGAAAGTGGTCGTAAAAAAATAAATGCGTGTACGTGGATCTGCATAATTTTGTGAACCCATCCTGTGATGGTGTTCTTACTATTAAGTCAAAACAACCAGCAAAAGGGAACTGTCTGCGTTTATAGACAAAGGAGCGTGGCCCAAAGAAATTAAGGAATGAACGATGGGATGGTCTTTCATGAGTCTGCTCTGTTGTTGATTTTTCGCGAGCGTGAAAAGTTCAGTGATTATTACTGCTGAGAGTACGTGACTTGCCTGGAAAGTACCGTCAAAATTGGATAACCTGGGAGACTTTGCAGTATTTATGAAGATCTAATTTGTTGCTCAAATCTCGGATAACTTTTTGGCGGTGAGTGAAATTGTTCATTTGAGGGCACCTTAGACTTTTTATGGTGGAGAATATGATATTGTGTTCTAGACAAAAGGAACTGCACATGAAATTGCTTCAAAAAGTTTAGATGCACAAAGTAAATTATTGCGGTACAGTTTTAAGTTAATTTAATTTATACGGATGAATGGTTCGTTAAAGAACCTTAGATACACTTTTGTAATTTAAGAATAGTGAGATGTTTTAGCAAACAATATAAATTCAATTCCAGAAGGATGCAGTTTTATAGTTCTCTGAAGAAGTTGAGTTAAATAAACAACGTTCAAGTAAGTTAACCTTCTAATTAAAATGTTCATGGATTTTAGAAAATATTTATAAACTTTCGCAAATGAAATAAGTGCATCAAAAGTTTTAACTGAAGCTTCAATTACAACTCAGAGAGAATGAAGATATTAGTAAAAGTTTTACTTTCAAACAAAAGCATACTGGATATATTTTGGAAGATGTAATTTTATATACGCAAAGGAAAACTCAGAAGTTAAATATGAGATTATGCGAATATAAAAAAATTTATTTAGTAGCTTAAGTTGAGTTCAGCTGTTGATTATTATTGATATATTATAACGGCCATGCTGTCAATAAGAATATCAATAATTTTCTGAATCAAATAAGATACAAGTTAGAACTGTACTTTGGCCTAAATGGCCAAAGTACAGTTCTAACTTGTATCGATTTATTATGGTATTATTATCTGAAATTATACCCGTTCTTAGAATAGTCTTGCAACCGTCCTTTAAGTTGGTTGTTTTCAAATGCTTTAAAACTAAAACTACAAGGACTAAAGAAAATAATTAAGAAAAAAATGCACGACTGGGTTGCACAAATTTCCTCTTGTAGCAAACTATGGGAATACAAAATTAAATTTATTAAATTGTTTTAAAAGGCGAAAATATCAGAAAATGCACATGGACACTAACACTATTTTTGGGAAGAGTTAGCTATATATCATGGCCGCCAGAGCCAATCATCAGACTCCTTTTTGATTATTAGTGTCACTCGTCCGTTTACAATCTAATGTTTATTAGTTCAGTTGATATATGTCGGGTCTACCTGGAAAAAAATGCGAACTTAATGAAACTTGCACAAATTGTTCGGGGGTATACTAGCAACACGTCCCTAGATTTTTTACCTCGAGGACTCTCTGCTAACTTGGGGAGGTGTGAAAAATCCCTAATTTTTCCGATTTTTTTTCAGTTCTTCGCTTATGTATATCTTAAACTAAGCACATTTTTGAACTATACATACGCACATACGCACACACAGACCGACGGACGGCATGACGAAACCTAATTTTTTTGGGCTTACTCATCGTAATCATCGTAATTTCATGTTTGATTAAAACCTCAAAATTTTTTTTTAATACGAAACCAATACTTGCCTAATTTAACAAGTAAAAAAATTATTAAAAAACAGCGGTATAATTTATATTATTATGCTATACCTTTTCAAAAGCCTGAAATCTATTCTTGTATGTGCTTTTTAAATAAAGTTGTTTTAGTAAATAGTTTTTGAAACATTAGTTTTCAAACTCAAATTTTTTTAAACTTTTGATTGAGTTTCACTCGCAGCCTTAAGCTTTCGCTCACATAACCGAGATTTTATAATTATTCTTCTGAAAGTTCTAATCCAAATGCTGATCCTTTTCTTGCATGCAAATTCTTCAGTGTCAATTGAATTTATATTGTTGTAATGTTTAGCGAAAACTTTAACCCTTCGCAGCCAAAATTGCTTTTATTGCCCAGAGAATACTATTTAAATTAAAAATTCGGAAATATTTAATGATGTAGGCACAATACATATATCCAGGTTTATCAAAATGACAAAGCCTTTATAGCGTCTTATCATTATTGGTTACAAAAATTTATTCTGCTTGGCCAGAAGTTTGTAGTCCTGATTGTGACTATGTCATTTCGATTTCTCTCCGGGACATAATATGTTTGTCCATTGGATGGATATCTGGGACTCATCCCGAAGTTCTCGCTTATATAAGATCTTTAGTGTTAAAACAGAATAAAATTGCTCATGCAAATGCTACAAATGAACTCTAGGATTGACTGGACATATTGGACAGTTTCTCACTAATTTTTTTGCACTCTAGGCCACTTTGGCAGTCCTTCTTTTAAAAATACCTTACTTCTCCAGATGTTTTGCTAATGCTGGTTTCATTTTCATTCCGTTAAAAAAACGACCCTTTATATTATCTTCTGATTCCATTGGAGTTCGAAGTTCTAAATTTAAATCTAAAAATATATCAGTTCTATATAAGACAAGAAGAAAGCCTTTCTTATGTGTTCCAGACATAAGACCATGATTTCTTCGCCCTCAGTTGAATATTCTAAATAAGCCAGTCTTTTGAGTTCTGCATGTTTGTTGTGGAAAGGTATCTCCTCGTTCCAGTACTAAGGAGTTAAATATTTGAATTCGCAATACTGCTTGCATATGGCAATCTCCTTATCATTTTGTGGTTGCTGCGGTAGGTATAGTTCAAAAATCGACATTCTTGAACTCTGACCAGGTATTAGAAATGCGATAATTTGTTTAGTAAAGCTTTGTGACTTCATTATAAAATTATAGGGGCATATCCAACACATTGTTTAATAATAACCCTTTGACGGGGTCATACCATTCTACACCCTTTCGCCACTGTATATTAAAATATTGTTTGTTGCATTGAGTGCTTGAATATTGCAACACCAGAAATTTTCATTATAGGCTTATACATTATAGGTACTACTATGTACCTATATACCTGCGAGGTTCTGATTTTAAATTTAAAATCATAATCTATGCACCATAAAGGGATTGTAGGTTTTCTAAATTCAGCCGCACAATGTTGTTTACCTCTACTCTACGCTTACTTTAGTTACTTATTAGACTCCTAACTTGCCTCAAACAAAATATTCCAAAACAACCTACAACTAGGTATATAGAAACATGTTTAAATGTATCTAGCTTCATAAGTATAAAAGTAATAGCCTTTTGATAAATTACATTTTGACAAAAACTGCACCACAGCACAGACCACAATTTTCTATATGGTTGATTCCCTGGAGCGTATATCAAAAAAAAAAAAAAAAAACTAAAACTTGATGACCAAAACCCAGAAGCTGAAACAAATTATCGGCGTTAATTTACCTGCAGTGCAGAATCTGTGTACTAGCACTGTTTTGCTGTATAAACAAAACAATTCCCTTAAAATTGTTTGTCACTAAAATGTTTTGCGCTCCATGCAATTGTGGTCTACCCCGATAACAGGATTTGCCCAACAACAAAAATATAAAAGCACCACCCACTGTTAAACTACCCACAAACGCAAAAAAAGGACACACATGCAACAATGCGTTGCAAATTACAGACTGTGTGCATTTGTGCAGTGCATATGTACCTATATATGAGGGCTTTACTCAATATACCGTACCACAATATAATGGATCACAACCGGGACACTAGCCTGGCCAAAAGTGACGGTCTCTGTTGAAAAGTATAAAACAATCTAAAAATGCTGGCAATATGGACTTTCCCAGAGCTAAAAGTTAATTAAAAACTAACAAACTCAAAACGACAAAGTTGTCTCACGCAGTTGGGGGCTACCACCAGCTTGCCACAACCTCTATTATAGTATTTTTCTTTCAAAAAAAAAAAAACTGTCTTTGAAAGAGGGTGCGCTTTTTGGCCACCACAATCAAACTCGCAAAAATATGAAATGCACAAACATTGGCTTAAAGTCGGAGAGTGCGGTCAATGTTATAAAAACAAGGTCTATGGATAGTGTAGCCGGCTCGAAGGACCAATCTCGTCAACGAGTCATTACAAAGTGTAAAAACACAAACGAGCAAAGCTGAGGCTGAAAATATGAAACAATACAGTACGAAAATTGAAAAAAAAATAATATAAAAACAACAAAGGATCCAACTGCAGAAAGTTAAATTGAAGTGTGTAAACTCAAACCATAACTTCCATTTCATCACACTGCACACAACAATGTTCAGAGACTTCTCTGAGGGTATATACGACCAACGATGATGGAGTGTTTTTCTTTAATTTCAGGTGTTGACGGAACTCACACAAATGGTCCTGATTCCGGTAGAGAGAATAGCCAGCCGCTCAGTGTCCAGCTGTCCAGTTTTCGGCCAACAAACTTTAGGGTTTGAGCTACTTCTGTAATAATTTCATGTTTTATTAAAGACCCACACACAAGTCCCTCCTTTTGTTAAACCATCAACTGCAATTGGATAAAGTTTGATAGAAATACAAAGCATACACCTATATTGGTGGTAGAGTGCTGGTGGTGTAAATGAATTCGGCTGGCTAGCCGGGCCGTGGTATGTATCTAGATTTGGGTACCGTATATAGACGTAGATTTAGAGTTCAGAATATTTCATTCGCTGCACAATTGTATATCTTGAAATATTTTCGCAATACGTAGGTATTCTTATGTGAATATAGATATAGAAAAACTGAACTGTGTTTCAGGCAACACAAAAATAGAGCGAGGTTCCCTGAGGATGAAATGGAATTTTTAAGAGCAATAATTGAGTTTTTCCCTTTCAGGCTTGTGTATATATGTAATCTCGTGCATAACCAAGACCTTAAAGGTACTATAGGAAGTGAAATGCTACTGCCACTGCTGTGTTATACAAAAGATACAAGTGACAGATGGTTCTTCCAATATTCTGTGATGATGACCATGATGGAAAACTGGTTTCAACATCGACCAAATGAAAATCCAGGAAGCCTTTGAAGTTTTGTCATCTCGTTCTCTGATGATCGCATATATATGTAGCTTGGCTTGACAAAATGTGAATATATATAGATACAGTGAATGGATATAGAAAGATAGATGAATGGATTGCTTGTGTGACACAAGTGTGGCAATTGAATTTTCGGATTGGCAAAAGAACAACATTTTAAAACCAAAAATAACAAAAAAAAAAAAAAACAGCAATCTGCCTTGAATCATGAATTCTGGTATAATGAACATGATGTAGGTATCAGACTTTACCATGGCAAAAGTCAGTAGCTACCAAAATTGAATTACTTCATCTGCTCGGAAATATTAGATTTGTTATGTATCTACAAATGAATCTATGTATGTAGTTTTTTTTTTTTAAATGTGAACATCAAAAGCACTTGCTTTGGCGAAGTGTAATATCGCGAATTGCTAACTAATTGAGAAATATGAAGATATTAAATCAAGATTCAATATAAAAATAAAAACCTACCTATGGCAGGTATCCCCGTTGTAGGAATCTAAAATTGTTTTAGATACCTAAAACATTTTACCAACGTAGTCAAATACTCTACACACACTCAACTATTGTTTTTATTTCTACTGCTACCGGTATTAATTTTAACTAATTTAAGAAAGTTTTTTTATGAATACAACCATTCAAAGAAGATGTTAGCCACAAAATGAATGCAGCTTTTTAAAACTCCATCAGAAATGCAAGTAGTGTATTCTACAACACCATCATCTATAAATCAATTGAGACGAAGACAGCAAAAGGATGCATTTTCTGAAACAAAGAATGCAACCACAAGGACGATGATTCCGTTATGGTGTACATTGCATCTACTCGCTTTTATCTTCTCTGTCATGACATACCTGGATCGAATTTATCTTTCGGTTTTGTGAATCTATTTTCATAATCACATCGTAGATCTTTCTCCATACATCCATATCAGTATGGGCATAAAGAATGCACATACTGTTTCATCATTGCCCCTCCCTTTTTCACCTCATCATCACCCATCTTCATCACCATAGTGATTTTGAGCTCAGTTTTTTGGTATATATATTCGGAATCGGAATGCTTGTGATGGTGCTGCTGATGTCTGGTAAAATCAAATATTTGTCAAGACTATTCCTCAATAACCATGTCAATATTTACAAACTCATCACATCAAACAACATATCCAATTTCCATATTCGTAAAATGCCTTCGAGCGCCCCTAAACACTGTCGCCGCTTCACATATGGCATTCATAATCCTTTCCATGGATTATGCATGCGAATAGAACCTCTATCTATATGAATGGATGAATTTCACAAGCATTAAAGCTACCTTTATACGGTCAGTCAGAGGACGTCAGTGATCTACACATATAATCAGTCATCAGGCAAAATCAAAAGTTTTTTGATTTTTCATCAAACAATAATACACACACACATACAGACTTATTTTTACAAACACTATCAGTCTTATTAATAAAATATAAACTGTAATAAATAAAGTCTAATATTTTAACACTCAACGTATATAGGAAATTATTTACTGTTCCAGTTTATTCCAGAACATTAGTAATTAGGTTTAGTTTTCTTGAAAATCGGAATTCAAAATACAGTTTATTTTTTATTAATAAGGCAGTATATTTATTACAGATTGATGTCAATTGACTGACCGTATAAAGGTCGCCTAAAGTTCTTGCGATTATAAATTATACTCGTAAGTTGCGTTTTGTTTATGCATATGGAACTGAAACTACACTCGGTGAAGTGAATTGATATTAATTGATTTTTCTTAAATTAAATACATAAGTTTAAATACAAAGAAATTAAATTCAGATTGAATATATGAATAGAAATATCGCGTATCCACTCAAAATTTTTTGTGTTTTCATGTGTATGTTTTCTAACGGATTCGGCCTTTGAACAAAAAAATAAATATATGGATTGATATAATTTTTATATAACTAACAAAATTACTTCTCCCTTAAGACTGGGTTAGTTAAATGCCATGCTAGACCTTGCGACACAATACCTTCAAAAAGTTTTATAGTTAGAAGTATATAATTAAATACTTGTTAATATTTCAATAGAAAATACCACTGATGTTGTAGGACGTACTGATTCTGGCCCGAGCAAAAATTATGGTACTTACAGAGCTATACGGATTCTGAAGGATAGCGATATAGGGGAAGGTGGTGGAATGACGGTTAGAAAACCCACTTTAAATTTTGTTTTGTTTTATATATTTATAACATAAAATGAAAATTACTTGTTTCTTAAGGTTTCTCCTATCAAATATATACTTTTGGAAAAAAAGAAGTTTATAAAAATATCTGACTTTTGACTTTCACTGCCCATCAAAGCAGTCAAGACCACTGACCACTGACAAGTGATTTACTTGATAAAAAAATAATTTACATATAATACCAAATTACTCCACAGCGGTTGAACCGACATAAAATTTTCAGAAATTTTTCAGAGTATCCCAGCGGCTGGCCTGGCAAAAAAATTAATTTTTTTTTCTTACAGTCCTCTGAGTATTCTGTGTTAAAAGTTTTAAGACCCTACACTTAACGCAATAATTTCCAACAAAGCCACCCACCAAAACAAGAAGTAAACACGATCGAAGTATTCTATTATGTATTTCCATGTTGGAGAAAGCCTAACGAAGAATGTAGGCAAATTTATATTGGTACCAAAAAATGTATATCGGTACCAAAAGGCTACAAGAATAAGAAGCTGACATAACGAAGAAGAAAACAGCAACAGCTCTCTCAAATCATATTTATATAATAATTAATTTTCGCTTCATAAAACATAAAACATCAAAACATAGAAAAGACGATGAATCATAGAGAGGGCATTAATAACAAAGAAGTACTCTTAACGGACAAGTGGGACAAGTACTTAACGGGCACATGGGAATTTATTTCACTTTTAGTGTGAATCTACTCCTCTTTTCAATGTGGAGTTGATTCCCACCACTTAATGAAATTGTATTACGCTTAAAACTGTATGTATTATATGTCTCACCTCAATTCATTAAAATGTTGGCAAGCAGGGAGGTTTCCAGTATGGCCCACTTTACCAATCTCAACTATTGGGGGCACAAGTCGGCCACCAGGTAGTGTTCAAAGTAAAATTATTTCTCACAGTCAAGGGAAACATCTCCACTTTAGAAAGTCAGCTATTTTCTCACTTAAAAGTGCAAGAAATACTCACTTCAGTGAGAAATTAATCCACATTGAAAAGTTGAATAGATTCCACTAAAAGTGGAATAAATTCCCCTGTGGAGCACTTACCCCTGCATTGCTTTCCACGATATTCGTAGCAAAAATATTCGTGAATTGTACGAATTTTCGTAAAATGTACTGAGTATTAGTACGGTCATATTATTACGAGTTCATTCGTAAAGTTTTACGTTCTCCTTTGGTACTATTTACTAATTAATTCGTTTTATGAGTGCATTAGTATTAATGCATTGTACGAAATCGTGTGTGGATATTACTAATAACATTCGTAAATTTTTCCAAATTCTTCTATTGCATTCGTATTATTTACTAATGCATTCGTACTATTAACTATGTAATATAATTATTAATAGAAAAGTTTAATTCGTACTCATTATTCGTAGAATTTACTCATTATTAGTAGACTTAGAACTGTATATCTCGGCTGTTTTATTTGTTACACTTACTCCATGCATCATCAGTTCTAGTATGTTATGTGAATCGTGAAGTGCGGTTGTGATCTTTTTCTCGGTAAAATAGACCGTTAAGGAAATTATATGATAAATGTATATGTAAGTAGATATATTTAATTAAAATATGAATTGATATATTACCAAAACACGGTTTTTGCTATGCGTTAAAAATTTTTGTTCTATAACAGTGTTCTCATTCAAAAAAATATTTTTTCTTAAAATTCAAGGGCCATCCGTATTACTAAGTGCTGAAATTGCTTAGTTAAAAGTAAAAGTATAAACAAAAAACCAAGAAACATTTCGAACTGTAAACATTCAGTAAACAGGTGAATAATGTTTTAGTTAATGTGGATGACAATCGTTTTAATGTTTAATATTTCACTTTTTCTTAGCGGCCCTTCAAACAAGACGTTCTTAAAATTTCAATTAAATAATGCAGACATCTTTTTAATTAATTTTGTATGTTTTTCATGAATTTTTAGTTAAATACTTTTATACGAATAATAAAACTTAGAAATGTGTACGAATATGTGTCTATTCTACTACTACTATTCGTGGCTGAAAACCACGAATAAAATTCTTAGTTGCAAATTCGTAGAATGAACTCCGTTATTAGTAATATTTACACACGATATTTTTTAAAGTGTATCACAACACGATCATTTGAGATCATTAACATTGATCCATAAAAGTAACTTCACTTGAACCACCTAGTAGCTCTGAACGTTTTTCATTTACTTTTCGAGAATCTGATATTATGCGAACATATTTTTTCAATCTTTGCACTGGTCAAATTCACCATTGTCTAGTTGAAAGATTATGTGGAATTTTGCATCCTCCTACAAGTACAACATCTAGAAAACGTTCCGTTTCGCTTAAACGTGTGAGAATATTTTTTTCCGCAAAAACAAATTGCATATGACATTGATATAACTAAATAAAAGTTGGGTGGTTGAGAACGGGCCGTAAATTTTCCCTCATAGATAACACAAGAAATGCATATAGCCAATATGAATTATTGATGAGTTGCATTGGAATTAGTAGCAAAGACATACTTATAGGTTATGATGGAGAAGTATGGAAATATGAAGTTCTATATTCAATACGTATATGCGTTCATATGAAAAATCAATACTTGTATGATATATGCGTTAGAAGAGAGAATTATTGGGCATCAGGATACGTTGATTTAAGGTCAAGACAAGGTTGTAGACTTTTGAATAGTCCTATAATATGCATAAAGGAATAATTGCGTATAAGGATTTTCATAATAAAATGTTTTTGTATTGCAGTGGGCATGTATGCATGTGTGTCCAACAATACCAAGCCAAACATTACAGCTAAAGCGGTGTTGTTGTGATTTGTTTTGTTTTTTTTTGTGTGGATTGGCGCTACTCCAATAATGTAAATTGTGGAAGTTAGTAACCCCATCCCTAGTAAACTATGCTTCATCCGACCAGAATATTCTTCTAAAATAGTTTTGTTCGGTTTCATTTCTAAGTAGTAATGTTCTACAAAATTCGGTTCTCAATAACTTGTCGTTTGAGGTGAGTTCCTGAACAGGCGTAAAGTGGTACGGGTGTAAATTTTCCGCCCGAAGTACTCGACATGCTCTAGATTGGGACACTCCAAGCATAGTGGATATCCTTCTTGTACTGACGGAGGGATTATTTCGGACTAAATCCAGAATTCTTTCATCTAAGATTCTTGACTCATCAGAAACTGGCCTTTCGCTTCTTCGATGCTCCAGCACTCCATGATCTCTTAGACGTCGGTGGATTCTTGGAAACGTGCTATGATGGGGACACCTCCTATCGGGATATCTTTCAGCGTACAGTCTTTCGGCTTCACGACTTCGACCATTAGCTAAACCGTAGCAGAAATGCATGTCCGTTAATTCTTCTCGGGTGTATGAGCTTGACATCGTTACGTGTTAATGAGTTAATATTCAAATTGGAAATAATTACTAAGCAAAACTGCAATGCCTTTTATTTATCTTGCGTTGCAATTTTCTTTTTTTTTTCATTAAAAAAAATGCGGTTTTATTGTCCCTATTGTCCCCATAACAGGTAGAACCCATGGGCTGCGAGCAGGCCAAGGCAAAAATATTGACAGGTCAGTTTTCAGAAGTTATCAATGAAAATAATATTAATCCAGGGTTATTCCAATACTATTTAATTTTATTACGTTCTCATAAAACTCCAATTAAAAAAAAAGTAAAAAAACTAAGATTAATGCTAAATAAATAAATAAATTGCTTCGTTACAATAAAAATAAATGTTTTTCTTAGAAAAAGGTGGTTTTGGTTTTTTTTTAATTTCTTGAGAACGACATAAAATTTTTGCATCCAATTTTCTTATTTAGACTTAAAATTAATAACAGCATTGAATTTTGAAATTAAAATTAGCACTTAATTACGTAAAATTTAAAAAAAAATGAATTTGAAATTTTTTTTCAATTTTTTTTTTTCAAAATTTTGACTTTGAAAATTAATATTTCAAAAACTATTTCTTAGAATAGATTTATTTAAACACAGAATGAAAGAAAAAGTTTTTGGCTTTTCAAAAACGTATCGCACAGCATTGTGAATGAAGCCGTTGATTTTAAATAATTTTTTTCCCATTTTAAGTCAGTTTTTTAGAAAATTGCCCCTCCCGGCTAAACGGAGGGGAATAGACCCCCCCCCTCCAATACGATTTTTTTCTTGTCTCAACGCAACCTACACGCCCTAGCATTTTGTCGCATTGCTCATGACTCACCCTGTATATACTCATCATAATAAAATCAGTTACCATACTAAATTTGACAGAAATGTCTATTTCGAGTACACAAAACTCCCATTAATCATGGAAGCTACACATTATTACTTTTTTATGTAACGGAAAAAGGAGGAGAGAATCATAGCTACATCGAACACCATTTTAGGTAACGGAAACTTTCACTACACAAAACACCGCCCCATTTTATGTAACGGGAAAAAGAAGAGAGAACTTCACATACCACAACGCGCCTGTGGGGGCGAAGCAACTTTCAACACAAACCTATTCTTAAGTTTTTGAAGCTTCGTAACCGACATACGGAATTGTGTCGAACCCCTCGTTTCAGGACGCCATTTTATGTAACGGAATTAAAGAGGAAAGAATGATGTGATGAAAAACAGAAGAAGCAAAACGCTGGAATTCACTAGTTCTAGAAAACTAAAACTGAACAACTAAAATTCTTCTGAGACACGACCTCTACACACGTAGCGAGGGATTCTCTCGAGGATCCAATAATCATAAAAAAAAGAGCAGGTCCAATCGATCAGAGAAAGAAAGAAAGAAGGAGTTTCTTCGATCTTCAACTGCTTTAAGCAGCTAAAGATCCGAAAACATCTCTCTCTCCTCATTGCATTTCGAGTAGTATATATAACGCTCGTATCTGTACTGTTTTTCGCAGTATTGTACTGTTTTTTGCTCTCAAAAAACTGCGTACTGTTTTTTTTTTCAAAAATACTGTTTTTATTTTGAGATATACAGAACTTCAAATCAGCAGTTTTTTGAGCTTGTAACCAAACGTGAATGACAGTGGGATATTTCCTTCTTTTATATTGTTAGTCTCCGAGTAGGAAATTTGCTCCTCAATGAAAAATTTCTTGGTGAAATTTATACCACTTTTATATATGAGATGAAGTTCTCTGATTTCACTCATTTAAAGTAATGCAAACAGTCAGCGGTTTGTCATTGACATCTAAAACTCAAAGGAATTCAATAATGAACGCACTTTGTCAGCGGTATTTGGAATTCTTTTTCTAGTCTTGACTCACAAAACAACCCTTTCCTTACTTCGGCAAAACGGTGCTGATATCGCTTATGAAAAGCAATGTACCTTTTCAAGCACTCCGTTTGCTTGGCAAAATTTATATTTGACCTGAATAAAAATTTTCTGATGCAAAAGTAGATGAACACTTTTTGTTTTGGGTCTTTCCCGCGATCGGTCGGCGACCGTCATTTCTTTTGTTCTTGTAGATTTACTTTTTATTTTGTGGCCAAATAGGGCATCGAAAAGTAGGTAGAATAAGTGCAAGCTATAAAAATAAAATACATAAAAATTAAAAAAATTTACTGCCAAAAATACTGTTTTTTTTTCTATCGACATACTGCTATTTTCAATTTTTGAGGAAAAAGTACTGTTTTTCGTCCAAAAAATACGAGCGTTAAGTATATAACGGGTGATTTTTTACCTGGTTTGGTTTTGGCAACACTGGTTTTGACAGCTGACGTGTGTTTAGTACCTTGTTTCACTGTCAAACAGCTTTAGTTTGGTTTGCAATTTAACCATGGATTGTCTTACAAATGAACAACGCTTGCAAATTATTGAATTTTACTATCAAAATTCGTGCTCGGTTCGAAATGCTTTTTTATCGAAAAATTGTGTTCAGCGATGAGTATGAATGGGTACGTAAATAAGCAAAATTGCCGCATTTGGAGTGAAGATCAGCCAGAAGCATTGCAACAGCTACCAATGCATCCCGAAAAAGCCACTGTTTGGTGCGGTTTATGGGCCGGCTGCATTATTGGGCCATATTTCTTCAAAGATGATGCGAATCGCAGCGTTACTGTCAATGGTGAACGCTACCGAGCGATGATAACAAACTTTTTTTTGCCCGAAATGGAAGTTCTTGACTTGCATGATATGTGGTTTCAACAAGACGGTGCCACATGCCACACAGCACGCGAAACAATGGCGCAATTGCGAGGCGAGTTTGGTGAACAGTTAATTTCACGTTTCGGGCCGGTCAATTGGCCGCCTAGATCGTGCGATTTGACACCATTAGACTATTTTTTGTGGGGGTATGTCAAGGCTAATGTCTATAGGGACAAGTCCGCTTCGATTGACGCACTGGTAGCCAACATCCATGCATTCATTCGTGAGATACCGGCCGATATGTGTGAAAGAGTATGCCAAAATTTGACTCAGCGGATGGGCTACCTGAGACGCAGCCGCGGTCAACATTTGCATGAAATTATCTTTAAACATTAAATTGCAAGGTTCAAACTATCGATTCAAATAAATACTTCATTAATTTTTTTGAATTTTTTTGTGTTTTTTTTTTTTTAAAGTTCTAAACCTCTTAAAAAATCACCCGTTACCATCTAATTAAAGAATGTACATGAGCAGCCGTTCAAAAGATAGAAGGTTTTATGACAGGTATTTAATACCTTAATAAGCTGAATTTCAAAAAAAATCCGATGAAAGACATCACCTTTGGAAACAAAAATAGAAATTGTTCGTCTTTTTTTTTTTGAAAAATCGGTTTTCCAAAAATAAACTTATCAAATATCACTTTTTTAAATTTTTTATTTCAATATTATTTAGGCTTAACCGTATAGTCTCAGAATATCAAACTCGTCAAAATCGAATCGTATTCTCTTCAGATCCTCAGCACTTCAACTACCATATTTCCCTTTCATATCGATAGGCTTGATTTGGTCTTAAAGCCTTGCGTAAATCTTTTTACCCTTTGAAACAATTTTCTAACATGACTTCTGCTGATACAATCTTCAATAGACTCAGGTCCTCACTTCTCGTGCTCTCCCTCTTTCTTCCTGAGAAATCGGCGTTCCTCCCTTCTTTTATGCCCATAGAGTTCGCGGGCTGCTCTTTCAGTAGATCTGGTTCTTTTCTGCAGCATTGTCTGGCAGGCCTCTTTCTTCGCTGCATGCAACAACCGGCATTTTTCATCAAACCGGGAATTTCGTTGTGGAAATTCAGAAATGCAGCACATCAGAGGCTGCATTTATGATATGTTTGTTGACATGACTCTACTGTTCTTCTGTTCTGGTGGCGGACTTATGAGAGATTGGTTGAAACGTTTTCAGCAAAGGTTCTTGCGGTCTGTTGCGATTTCGTCTTCGTAAAATAAAATTTTCTCACTGCATCAGCTCGGTCTTGTGACGCCATGGATGTATGCACATGTACTCTAGACTTTAGATACTACCAAGTAGTGGTCGGAGTCTAAGTTTGTCCCACGGAATGCTCGGACATCTAAGATAACGTAAGCATGTCAGACGACTATCGCCATGTGATGAATTTGGTTGATGATCTTTCGTATATCAATGTGTATGTAAGGTGCGGGAAATGTATGCTCGATATGATGACATTTCCCCCTCGTCAAAGTCTGTCATCCTGATGTATCCTTTGACGGTAGAAGTGTCATCGTGCAGGCTGTGTCCTACGAATTTTGAACCAAAGGTGACTTCCTTTCCGAATTTGGCATTGAAGTCAACCATAATAATTTTGACGTCGTACTTCGAGCTGGAGGAGGTCATAGAAAGTGTCCTTTGTTTGTTCATCCTTCTTTTCGTGGGTGACGCAGCAACAGGTGGGCATTTTATTATGACAGAAGTCTTTAGTTCGTTTATTGAAATGTTGCAAAGCTAAATCCGAAGCTTCATATACCTATCGGTTCTGCAACTGAAATGCTATTGTTTCATTGGCCGCTGCAAAATACATTTAAACATAATGCATCCACACAACAGGACAATAAAAAGGCTTCTTCCCGGGTGTCTTAGAGAAGAGCATCCTTTTGCGTTCCCTCTTAACTTTAATATAAAGACAAGACAATGGAATCTCCCTGTCAGTTTTGACTCCTTGAAGACATTACTTTGAAGTAGTTTTCTATCGGTAGGGAACAAACTACACTGCAACTATTATAGCATTCCATAGGACGATGCCGACGATGACATCCAATTGGATTGTTTTTTTTTTTTTTTTTTATTTTTATTTCCTGTTAAAAAGTGGCCACGCATCGTACATTGTGGCGCATCCTTCCGGAGTGTGGTCAATGTTAGGCACTCGCACTCACTAGCATTGAGTGCAGATATACTAGATTATCCTGTTGGCAATTTTTAAACGAGTTACAAAAATTTCTGAATGGAAAAGTTAGACAAGTTAACACAATTTTTTTTCATTTCTCGTTTTCTTTTTGCTGGATGCCGTCTGAAATGTAGTTTTTAGCTGCGGGGATGATAATATGGTTTGAAGTGAAGCCCAAGGAAGTCAGAAAGGACTCCTTCTTCCGATTCTTCTTCTCATAGAATTGTATTTTTATTTATACTTTGGTGTGGTTTATCAAAGAAAAGTTTAACAGCAACAGCAGGAGAGAGAATACTTTTGCTTTTGGTCAAGTTGCATGACGATAAGACAAAAAAAAATGAGAGACAACCAGACAAAAAGGCTTCACTACTTTGTAGAGAAGCAGCAGAAAGTTGTAATTGTTGTCAGGATTGTTATTTTTACATCCTGAAGTTTTAATTCTTCGTTTTTCTTTGAGTTTGATGATTGTACATGTTCGTGACAACAGTGTGGCAGTGAATTCGTTCTTTTTTGCTAAAAGTTTTTATTTTCTAAATGTGCTTTCTGTATTTTTTTGTATTTTTGCTTTTATCTTGATGTCAATCATTTACAATCACAAGAAACTGTTGGAGATTTCTATTGCATGATTATTGTTTGTTGGTTTTATCGCAAGGATTTGACTCAATTTTATACTTTTGTTGCGTAGGTATATATGGATTTAACTTTAAGCAAATTGATCTTGATAGGAAAAGAGGTTTATGTTAGTATAAAAGACATATTATGAGTAATAGGTAAAGCATTGATTGATTCAAATCATTCCAGAGCAAAGATTAACTATGAAGTCTATGACCAAAAGCTTTGAGACCCGAGAAAACATTTTTGGATATACCTATCCGAATTCAGAATTAATGTTTTCTAAGGGATATGTGTATACAATTTTTTTTACGTTGCATCCGGCAATCAAAGTGTTGATACAAAAGAAATATATTTTAACCCTTCCGAGAGTTTGAGATGCAATCAAATTCACCAATACCTATAGGTACAAAACTTTAGAATTTTGTAGTGTTGTAAATAAAATTTGTTATGATTGAAAACATAACTTAGTTCACTGCCGAAAGAAAATGCCTTACTTCCATTTGCATTTGTTGAAGATCAGCAGAATATATTGTTTTTTAGACGTGTCGTAATACTAACTATTTTCAGGAAGAATTCTTCTAATATCTTGGTCTTCGAACATGTTATTGACAATGAACTCCAAAGATTCATATTGAACTTACGATATTTAATAAGTGATAACCTCTCACTATCTATTAGAACGGAAATTGTTTTAAGTTTCTATACAGTTCAACTAACAAATCAATCAGAATGCTCAATTGAAACCAAATGTGACACAATAAGTAACCTCACATTGGGCGCCAATTCAAGTTAGAAGAAAATTCATTTATCAGTTTAGTTTAGACTATATATATGTTGTGAAACATTAAACCACACATTCAGATAGACAAACTGAAAGACTGAATGACAAAACTTACTTTTTTGATTAGATTCTACCATCAATGTACTTAATAGATATATTGAGTATAAGTATCTATACTTAAGATATTTTCCAATCCTTTTAACCCACACTAACTTATCTACTAACCTCTCCATGGAAAAGAAAAATCCTTTCATTATTTTATAAAAAAGGAAGACAATGTGAATGAAAAACTTTTTTAATTTATTACGTTCTTTTTAAGTTTGTTTTTTCCTTATCTGTGTGTTTTATTATTTTATACTCCGTGTTAAAGTCTGCAATTTAACACACAAATTATGATAAATGAGACAATCCCAAGCTCCAACTATTCTGTTAGCATTTCTGTAAAGAAACCCAAATCACTATACTATACCTACATAGGTAAGGTACAATGATTCTACCATGCCCCAAAGGCAGGCTCCTTCTTGCGTTTCTTCTTGTTGCCATTCCAACAACGCACATCGTCAACTTTTCTCAAGTAAAATGCGAATGAATAATTTATTTAAAATTGCAAGGAAGCACTGAAATACATATATTTATTTAAAAAAAAAATATGCATAGAGCGGAGGTAAAATGCGTATTAATGCAAAATACAAAACTTTGAATATGAATATCTAACAGTCCCTGATAAAATTATTCAGATCAACCTGGTTTATATAAAGATTATGGGGATAATATGTTGCTACTTGATTCTGTTTTAATGTATGTACATGCATAATTCAAAGATAGTCTTCAAAGATAATCAAAAGGGGCCCAGGACATAGCGACATCCAAGGCAACTAGCGAGCAGATGATCTTGCTAGTCAAGTATCAGCCCTTCTTATCTCTCAGGCGGAATCAGTAGAATTTCGTTGGGTTTCCTGAAGGGCAGAATATATGACAATTTCGGACAAACACTTGCTCTACTTTTGGCGAACGCATCAAAGCACTGATTTATACCAGATATGCCTTGAATTTGAACGAGCCTATAGCCTTATATAGATGTAGTGTAAGGTTATTTGGCGGCTTTCAGTCTCAATGGAATCATCTAGCACACAGTGTGAGCTAAGTTTCTCCTTTGAGATTGCGGGCACAGACCAAAACCTTGTCCCCCTAGCATTTCAAAAGACACACTCCCATTATATCACACAAGAATTATGGTATCAAAACAACGCTTTGTGGTGGGTTTTCCGGAACATATGTTTCGCAAAAACGCTATCTTACCTACCTATCTATAAAAGTTACAGAAATTCCAAAAAACAAAAATATTTGATACGTTGTGTTCATAAATAGTTTGTCGCTAAAGGCCAACAATTATTATGTTTATAACTTCTTTTTTATTCACAAAAATTTGTTCAATGCGATTATAGAGACTGCTAGGCAAGTTATGGATTAGTGTAAAAAAAATTGAGACAACGAAGTCGAAAAAATAGGCCTGGAAAATCTATAATAACAAAATTTTATTTCTAAAAAGCCCTAGATAATAAAATGATAATGGCGTATTTAATTTTTTCCTAACATAAAAAACAAGAAATTTATTTTTAATTTTTAATTGCGATTATAGGTACTATAAGGCAAGTTATGCATTCGTAAAAACAAAAGGTTTGAGATAACAATCAAACATGACAATACGATGATAGGGAAGACGAAAAAAGTAGGTCCGACAATTCTGTCTGTCTGTCTGTCTATCGGTCTGTCTGTCTGGATGTATCGACACCCTGGACGTTTTTTTTATTTTTGACCTTGGTATAAAAAAGAGCTCCCACCATATAAGCGTAACAGATAATTCTATTTTTCTCGAAAAAAATACGATCAATTTTGATAAAATTTTATATGAGTGATTTTTTGCCGATGGTGATGTCCATCATCTTAAATTTTTTTACAGAATCAGCTTATTAACGGTACCTGCCATAGAATCGTTTCTTATTACTCCGACTATCTTTTGAACGGCTTCACCGATTTTAACAAAATTTAATGTTCAAAAACTACTGCTAAACTGAAATGAAACTGCAAATTTCGAAAAAAGTTAATTTTGAAAAAAAAAAAAATTGTCAAAACCGATAATTTCAATCTTCTCGAAAAAAATATAATTTCGATAGAATTTTACATGTGTGATTTGTTACCAATGGTGATGTCTTTCGTCTGAATTTTTTTTTCAGAATCAGCTTATTAACGGTACCTGCCATAGAACCGTTTTTAATTACTCCGACTGAAAAAATTGGAAAAAAGTGATTTTTGAAAAATAGTAAGAAAAAACTTTGATAAAATTTCAAGTAATTATATTTTTACCGAAAACTATATCTCTTATATAAACCTTTTTATATTCCATACATTTATATAATTATAAAAGATTTTTTTAAAAGACAAATATTTCAAAATATTTAAAGTGCTATTTCAAAAAACGAATCAAGAATTTTATAGAATTTTGTTATCATTATTTAACTTGCTTACAAAATATGGCTTTTTTATAGAATTACATAGTTTTAATAAGTAATGTCTAAATACATCTTATAAGAATTTCTAACAGGACTGTAGAAACAGTTAAATGAAAATACTTATGGGTAAAATAGTTCATGTAGTTTTTGCTATAGTTTCTTAATGAATTTATATAATTCTTTTTTGTTTTTTGTGTTGTCTTTAAGAAAAAAACTTTTCGGAATTTTTTTTTTTTAATTAAATTTAAAAAGTTCAGTGTGATGGAAAAGAAAATGTTTTCTTTCAATTTCATAATTTTTCAGCTGTATAAAGACTGTAAGGGAGTACATTTTCGAAGTTTGTCTTTAACTGAATAGGTTTCTATTACATAGATATTACCTAACAACCAGCTACTTATGCTGCAAAAAACATTAAATATCAAATCTCAGAAAAAATCATTCACCCGAAGTATGCTACCCCTATAAGAAGCCTTACGTAAAACAATTTAATCGAAAGACAATAGTGATGCGTTCACTAGGAAAATTTGTAATATTCACACAATTTAATTAACAAGGATAAATATTGTTACAGCAACACCACTGAATAAATAACCACACACCAATGCACCCCAATATTATTCACTCATTTCTGGCAAACGCCCACAAATTCGTGTCATCCTGCACAGAGATAATCATACTATTCAAGTATATCCAAGGGTAAAGAGATGCTCTCTGCCTGGGTGGTGAAATATTATTATTCATATCCGGGATGTGAAATTTATTAAGAGCATCATCGCACCACCATCGTCGTATCTACTGTCAGACAGACAATTCGTTTCACTTTTGACAACCCCTGCTCCTATTGTGACCTCCATTGCCTTTTCCATTGACATTTTGCTTAAATCCTTCGCTAATAATCTGCTGTCTGTCTTTTGATTACATTGTTTCTGGGCGAACTCCACATAACGCTTGTGCTGCTTCATAACAGGAGCTCAGCCACTCCTAAAGGAATCATCGTTGTCACGGAAGTAATTTTGTGGGGATTTGTTTGTTCTAGGATTCCGGTCTGTTTGGCGTTAAATCCTTTTACCATAGAAAATCACCGTACAATTAAGCAAACAAAATTGAAGTTTATTTTTTGTTTGAAAAATAATTTCCAAGGAGTTGTTGTGGGTTTAGGTTAGGGGTGGATTTAAAATTGATTTAAATGAGGGAACTTTATAGAAAAATAAAACTTTTTTTGTGTCTTAAAGAAAAATAATATGAAGCCATAAACAGAGAATTGTTAAGAAATTAATCAATATCATCATGGTGTTTAAAATAAAATGGATAATAATACTCATCACAAGTAAGCATCAAAATGTTTATTTTGCTTTTAGACTCTATTCAAGTACAACATGGAAGTTGGTCAAGAAGAATGGAAACAGGAACAGAGACGTGGTATCCATTGCACATAAGATCTTTTGTATTCCATAATTTGTTCAAACAAATGGGCCTCCTTTTTAATGATCTACCACACAATTCTCAGGTTGCTATACGCTTGAAACAGTAGGAAATAAAAGGCACATATGAAATTTTATTAAAAATGATAAATCTATATCTTATATAGATTCGAACCAAAATCGAAGTATTCAAAAAATTTTGTTTACTATATATGAGTTTATGAAAATTAAAAACGGTTGAAAAAAATTTGCGGCCAAAAACAGTTTATTGGCAATATCTCCTCTCCTATTTAATTGAGGTCATAAAAGTCAAGGTACACATTAAAGCTTATGAAATTTCCTACATTTTATGTTTTAATATATTTTTTGTACGATCAATTGTCTATGCTTGGGAGCGCAGCAAATTATACTTCTATACTAACATTAGCAAAAAAAAAAAAAAACTAATTTTGCACCCCAAAATCTATGAAAATAGCTTTTATTTAATAGTCGTCCAAAACTTTCCTCCTCGACCCCTTTTTTGGTTCCAAATGACTGGACTATATAGTCGGTATCTATCTAAGAATAGGTAAAAAGAAAAAGTTGAGGACATCCAAAATGCTTTATGTTTATCAATATATTCAACATGGCTGATGATTGATTGATACTGTAAACATCAATTCAATTCAATTTAATTCAATTTTCATTTATTCATTCCATATTATACTAAAAAATTACAAATAATTCGTATAAATTATAAATATTATTAACAACATTTGGAAGGAATAATTAATAAAAATTCTGTAACTATTTAAAATTAGTGTTGAATATTACATATGTTATTATAGATTTACATAATTAAAAAAAACCTGTTGTGGGGTAGATATCAGTTATAATATTCATAAGAAAATAAAGTATGAAACTTAAACAAAATTTGAAAAAAGAAAATCAACAGTAATTAAAATCAAGAAAAAAATGTACGACACATATCGAAAGATAGATTCAATATAAGCAAATTCGATAGTAAATAACCAATTTTTAACTATTTTTAAGAAAGATTTATAAATATAAGTTTTCCTTATCTCAACCGGTAGTTTATTGAAGCTTTTTTTGGCTGTAATTGAAAAAAAAAAAACGAGAAAATTTGGTTCTGTGAGCGATTGGAACAACGACCAATGCTTGTTCATTTACACGTAATCTATAATATTCGAGTTTCTGTTAGGGATATTTTCACTTTGCTGAAAGAATTCTCTTAGGACTTTAAATACATAGAGATTTCTTAATGGAAGAATTCTCAATTCTTTGAAAAGCGGCCAACTATGTTCTAGGCGGTTTTTACTACTAATTAATTTTATTAAACATTTTTGAGCTGCAAGTAAGGGACCGAAAGTGTTATTTTAAGAACCACCCCAACTCGTTAAACCATATTGTAACTTCGAATTCGCAAGGTCATGATAAATCATAGTCAAAACTTTTTTGGAACAGTATGGCAGCTGCTATAATTTCCGTTAATGTTAACCGATTGTCTCCTGTCTTTAAGATAAGAGCGAAACCAATCATACATTACTCCCCGAAAACTACAATTGTATAATTTATTAACAAGGTTATCATGATCTACCAAATCGAAAGCTTTTGACATATCTAAGAACAGAGCCATAGTGGATTTAGGATGATTAAATCCTTCATACAAATTCGTAAATAACTTGAGAATAGCATCTTCCGTAGAATTCCCCGACCTAAACCCAAATTGATTTTTGAGAAAAATTTCTGGTTATCTAAAAAGGAAACCATTCGCCATTTTAAAAGCATCTCAAATAATTTTGAAAGAGTTGGAATTACCTTTTTTGAATAAAGGTATTACTTCGGCACATTTTAAAGAATCTGGGAAGCACCCACCATGCACACTCATATCAAATAAGTAACAAAGTATGTCACATATATTAAATAAATTTTTTTTAAAAGAAGATTATTAATACCGCCACTTGAACATTAGCTTTTGTTTTTTAATGACATAATGAGCTTAAATATTTCTTCAGAAGTCAGTTCTATAACTCGGATAGCAATAGTATCCTGAATAGTATTTTTCTACACAATTAGGTATCTAACGCACTTAACATAAAAATTGCAGATAGCAGACTTGTTTTGCCGCTTCACATCATAATTATGACAATATGGATGCAGTAAAATCTTAGATTTTCTTTGTATTCATATAAGATGTCCTTGTAAAGACTCTAATAATTTTTCTGCAAATGAGATCAAAAAACAACCATTAAAATAATTCCAAATCTATTAACAATCTTAAGTTGGCTTAGACTTAATTGATTATGTAGTACATTTGCCATTGCGATAACAATCTTGTCCCATTATGTTATATTGGCTGCTCTGAACTAAAAACATAAAAACAACAACAAAATTATCTGCAAAAGCTAGTGATTGTCCTTTAGAAAAAAAAAAATCCAATCAAATCATACACACATGCGAAACACATGTGGGAAACAATAAAAACAAAAACACGTTTTAATGGAGCCACAATGCCAAATGACAAATCATCCCGCTTACACTTGGCTATACACAAAAGCAACATTTGTGAGGTAAGTAAAAGGTATAGATGGTAAATTGGTGAATAAGGGGGAATATAGTGAGGTGTTGTCGGAACGAACACACGAAATCCATAAATTCATTTTTTTATGGTAGGACTAATGGGGGTAAATTGTTTTCGCACATGTTGACAGGAGGTTTCGGAAAAGGCAACCCTGTCCACTGTCCATATATTGGGGCAAGAAGTGTTTTTCTGGTTTGAGGTTGAGGATAAAGTTAGACCAAGAAACTACGTTCTTCTTTTTATTTTATCGGCTTTTGACTTCATCGTTGTTCACCACCAGCATATGGACAAAATATTCATTATGAATGCAAGCTCTTGTCTGTGTTCTTATAATAACAATAAAAAACTTTCAGTTCATAGCCATTTTCTGAGGTTGACGCAGTCAAGTAGAAAAAATCAACCAATAAAATTGATTATTGAATTAATGTTGAGAAAATATTTGTATTTTTTTTTTCTGGTAAATGGTTTGAACACCTAAAAAATGGCTCAATCGAAAACAAAAATAAAATATTCAATTTGACAAAATGAATAAATCAATTGATGTTGTCATTTTATTTTGTTGACATTTTATTGTTTTAAAAAGGAATGCTGAAGGTCTTTTAAAGAATTATTTCGTAATTTGTAGATAATAATGTAGAATATATTTTATATAAGATATGTGAACAAAATAATGTGCAGTAGATAGCAAACGACAAAATCCACAATTAACGGACTATTTTATTCTTTGTGATTAATCATTGGTTAGTGTAAACAATTTTTTTTTATGAAAAGTTAGATCTTAATATACCCGAAACTATAATATACAAAGCAAAATAATTTGACTAATCCTTTTAAATATAAAAAATGGATTTGTGTATGTACATATGTAGGATCTCTATATAGACTCCAAACCGACTGAATGGATCTGGATGCAATTCGGCGCACAGATACAATACATTATAGTCGGTATTAAAGAATAAACTATGTACTGTTTATCCCGGAAAAAAGTACGATTCCCGTTGGATATTTTGTTTCGATTTTCATATAGCAAGATAGTCACGATTTTTTTGCATAGTGGTAGTTAAGGCTCGAGTTAAGGAGTCATATAATAACATAGGCTGTTCCTTATCCCGGTTCCTGTGCACCGTATAGTTTCTCGACCTCCATGAAAGTTATCGCAGAAATAGATAATACATATAATATAGGAGTAGAAATTTACTTTTCGGCGTTGAGCAATAGCGCTCAAGGAATATCGCCCAAGACGATTTGGAAATTTCGCCCAAAAATAAAAATTAAAGCCCGAAACCCAAAAATTAAAAGGAAATTCGGCCCAAATTATTTACTTAACGCCCAAAATTTCATATTGCCCAAATTGCAAAAAACAACATCACAAAAAACAATCGTACGAAAACTGTTTTTGCAAGATTTGGGAGGTATTTCCTAATATTTAAGCATTATATTACCAACCAGTTTTCCGCAAAATTGATTGATTACCGCCCAAAAACATTTCTGCAAAAGCATATGCAAACTTGCACCCACCCAAACTCGCATCCACCCCAAATCCTATAGTGGGCCTTGCAGGAGGGCTGCAGGGGGACAGCATGCCCCCACTTACCAATCTTCAACAGTAATTGGGGACACAAAAGTGAGCCACCCAGGTACTGTTACCTGATTCACAGTTGAGATTGGTAAAGCGACCCTTAAACGGTCAGTCACAGAACGTCAGCAATTTTTCATTCTCCAAATTTAACTGTTCCCTTGGGATAGATTTTTTCGTTTTCCACATAGTGTGGTAGTTAAAAATCGATGTTTGCGATTTTAGTATAGATAAGCCAGTTGCATGCTATCTAACACCCTCCAGCCTATAGATAAATACAGGAATGACGCCTTATCGATATTGCTAATAAGCTAGCTATTAAAATTACCTAATCCATCAGATAATGGAGAATCATTTAAAAAATGGTGATCAGAATAATGATCACAGCAATTAGACAGAGTTGGTCGGTGAACAGATTGACGTACAGCATGACGAATGCTACTCTATGATCGTCAGGTTTTATTATAAATTCTTTTTCTAACTTATTGGTCACTTAAAAATAGAATATGTGCCGAGCAACGACGGGCTATGGGTAGCTAGTAAGTAATAAATTGTAACTAATTATAGCAACACTATACATAAGGATCAAACGATTTTGAAATTATCATTATCATATTATACTTAACGAGCTAAAACTTAATTTTTTTCGTTCTTTTTTATATTAGTAGGTATAGGTATATTAGATTAAAAAGACTGAAAATGGTGTTACTGATGCAAGCTTAAGTTTAATCCTGTAACTAAATCTGTACTTAACCTCAAGTCGAGAAATCGAAATTGACACCAATTTGTTTGAATGATTTTTATAAAAGTTTCTTCTTCAGATACATTTTTGGCTTCGTTATATTACATTCAACTAATATGACAACACGTTAATAAGACTTCCGATACAGAACCATAATATATAAAACTAATGGAACTTAGTTGATTATTGCATACATTTGCCTGTTTCATAGTATCAGTTTTTTATAAAAATCGAAAATAAAAGGCTTTTAGTATCCGAACCTCGTTCTTCCAACCTCAAAAAAAAAATTTAATAAGTTATTCAAGAAATAATTTTTAATTTGTGCTAAATATTTGTACGTTTATCTAACCTTGTTTGGGTACTTACCTACTTTATAAAAACAAGATTTAAAAACTCAATATTATTTCATATTTACAATTGTTCACTCGCATGTGCTGCACTCAGGGGCAAAATCTTAAGTTCAAGAACGTAATCATAATTATTCCAGTCCATGCTTTTGAGTTGCTTTTCTACCATTATTTAATCATAAACTCCCCCTGCTTGCAATCTTAACATCAAATTCACTTTTGAATAACTTCCGAAGCTCCTTTCAGCCACATCCTGAAATAAATTACCTTGCCTTAAAATACATCCCCATCAGAGTATATATGTACCTACCTATATTAAAGAAGAATGAAAATGTATTGCTAGGTATAAAGAACCCTATTTTATTTGATAGGATATTACGAGATATGTATGAGTAAGTACACGTATACATAAAATCCAAAGAGGATCTCAAAATAATAGATTTCTAACTAAAATAAAACAACATTCCTTTTTAAGAAAATGTAAACATAATAATTATCTTGACATCAATTTCCGGTATTGTATAAGTAAAGCTATATGTATCATGTGAAGTATCATATAATACATATATGAGTAAGTATCTTCAAACAACACCAACTATTCAACTCTGGATACCCGAACCCGACCCCAACGAAAGGACGAAAAATAAAACACAAGAAGAAAGAATTAGGCAACCGCAACAATCAACCACAAAACAGGATAATGCTGGTTGGTGCACGCAAACGAAAACTATCCCCTGTGACCTCCCTTAACCTGCTCCTTCTGCATGGGTTGGTTTTTGGTTTTACTCGTCTTTGTCGTTAAAGTCTTCTTCGTCCTGTTCGTGTCATCTTGGCCTTTTTTTTGTATTCTTTGTATACATTGCTCAGAACACCGGAAAATTGAAAATATCTTTTGTATCTTAACTTAAAAGACGTGCAGCCATCTCTAAATCTTATTTTCAAGAAGATAAAATAATTTTCAAAACCGTCAGCTCTTTCTTTTGTAAATCATTCGAGTAGTGGTATGTAACCAAAAAGAAGAGCCCTATGCATATGGATGTAAGACCGGTTGGTATGTAGAAGTTAAGTATGCGAAATTCGTCCTGCATTATGGTAGGTATTGTAAGTATTGTTTTTCCTTTGATTTAACCAAAATTCAGTTAGATTTCATGGAGTCCCTGTCCCATATATGACAATGACAACATAATAAAACTTTATTACAAGGTATGCCACAAGACAACCAAACTGACAGGCTCCAATGTTACAATTTTCATTCGGAATTTCAGATCTGATGTTTGACCATTAAGTTTGCCCTGCGATTCTCTTCAACTACACTCACATCATCATTCGCATCAGTAAGTAAGCAATTATACCAACCTTTGTATATGTGCGAATCCAAAGAAGTCCTGAAATTCAAATTAAATTCAAAGGCAATCATTATCTTCGTAACCCGCTTAAGTTTCGATTTTAATTATACAATAGTTCCACTCGAGCGCACAACTCGACGTTCACTTTACTCAACATAACCACACATATACAGACATAATATTGGACATCAGAAGTAAAAATAGGACATTAAAGGCTTAAGAGCTCCTATTCCGGTTCTTCTATTGTTTCTCGAGGCTCATTGAAAGTTTCGCAGCAGCTTAATTTCTCGGCAACAAAGCGGCAAGTTCATCAGGATGTTTCTTCTTTTTCTTTTGTTTTGAATTCTGTTTTCTTAAAAAAACAAGTTATTTTGGGTAAAATTCATTTTGACCTGTGATGTAGGAGTAGGATTCTGTGTACCAGGACGACTGGCTATATACCTATACACAAAAATGGTTTTGATATTTGGTGGGAATTATGCTCATAAAGTTTTATTATAGAACCACCATCAGCATTTTGGGGAAAGTTTCTACAATTTCGCGTGTTGTCGATGGGGAATGGTTTGGGATGGATTGTGGATAGTTAGGGGTATATGAAGATTGGCACATTGCTTTTAATGTCTTTAAAAAGGTCTCTAATGAAATTTTAATGTTGCGTAGACTTGTTGTTGAATAGTGTGCGGTATCGTTTGGGGAGCTAGCAAGGATTCGTTTCTTCTTTTACGGGCGATGCTTTTTCAAATGGAAATAGTTTGGTGTAAATGGTTGTTTTTGTGGATAATATACCTACATATAGATGTCTGAAGGTGATTTTGGTAGAAAATGCGGTATAATATGTTGGAAAAGGATTATTTTTAATTTGTGCTTTTTGTTTCAAATAGGTGTGTGAGAAAAATCCTTTATGATAATAGATAGAATTTAAAAGAAGAAGTTATAAAGATAAAGAAAACAACATTGCAAGGCAGTGGTAAGATTATTTTTTATTATCGCACTTTTATTGTTATTGTTTTTAGTTTGTTTAGTAGATATTTCAATAATCCTATAAGAAACTTTTCTATTTGGTTATGAGCAGGGATAGGATTTTGTTTACGTTTGCCTACGCAAAATATTGTGACTTTGGCTTTCAGTTGATCTAGAGGCAAATATTTTTGAAAACTTTTTCTGCAAGAAATCATTTAAAGCAAATTTAAAACAGTATCTACAGTAAAGCAAAAAAACAGTAGGTATACCAAAAACAACCCCCACTTTGGATTTTGAGGATGCACGATATAGGAAATCGAATTGAAATTGTGATTTTGACTTAAGATTTAAAACGGCAGAAAGGAATGACGTTTTGGAAAAATGTTAATGTGTTTTTGCAGCCAATAGACCACTCAAAAAGTCAATACACTGAAAAAACAAACTAAACAATAAAATGCAGCAAAAACTGTATTTTTGAGTTGTGGCTTAAGGCCCTGTTTTTAGTGAGAGAGGATTTGAGGGTAAGATTAACTTCGAGGTAACGCTGATGGAAACAAGTTTGTAAGTCAGTTTGAGATCCCGGTTTTATTCAGAATAAACTCACCAATCAAGCTGGATTAATTTTGAGTTACCTGGTATAATCTCGCACTGAAAAACTAAGCCTTAGTATATTTGAAGAGCTCATTTTTTCATTTCTGTTAAGTTAACACTTTTTATTTTTAATAAATGCCCTTTTTGCCTATTTTGATGTTTTGTTTTGCCTTTTTTTTATTTTTGGGTCCATAAAATCCTATCCTTGGTTATGAGTGGACTAGATTTCTTAATAAAAAAATATATTAAAATATTATCATATTAAAGAAGATTTTCAGAAGATGCTAGATATATACAGGGTGATTCGCATAAGGTGATTCACATAAGGTAACTAAAAGGGTGGGAGGGGCAATTTTCTAAAAAAAAATGACTCACAACAGAAAAAAAAATTATAAAAACAACGGTACGTACAACCTACAGTGCGATGTTATACTATTTTATTTTTCAATAAAATTGCTTACCTTAGTTTTCAACCACAAACAAATATGAGCGGGTGAGATGGTGAGACACCTACAAGTGGAAAAGTGTGCTATCGAATGCGCCATCTCATCCTCAAAAAACTGCGCCATCTCCCGTTTTTTTCATTTTCACTAAATCTTAAACACAAAAACAAATCAGGTAGAAATTTACCAAAGTTTTTATAGACAGGTCATATCCAATGATTGTGTGAATGCATTGCTGTAAAATATGCATCCAGGTACCCAAAGAATCAGAACAATCCAGAGAGAAAATGTCAGAAAAAAATTTTCAAAAAAAATCCCTAATTATTTTTGTTGTCATAATATTTTAAATTTTTGTATGACAGCAAAACCCAAAAATACTGACTACTTCGATTTAAAACAATACAATGAATTCAAAAATGTTGTACAGGTTTTGATTGAAAAATTGGTGTTCCAGATATTGAAGGTGCGCCATGTCCCCCGTTGCGCCATCTCACCTGTTTTTACCCTATCAAAAATTGAACGTAACTATTTAAGAGGAAAACTTTATTTACACCGAATTGAGTGTTCTCACTCTCCAAGGAATATACTTTACTCGAGACTCTTCAAGAGGGCACACTTAGAGTGTTATGTTTTTTTTATAATAATATGTATTTTAACTATGCAACAGGTGTTGCACGAAACTAGTTAGAAAGAGTAGAAAGATAAAAAGAATTGTTTTGGTATAATGGATGGAGAGCTAGTTATTTTTTAATTTTTCATTGCATAACCTCATGGGCAACCGCTGGGTTAACATTAAAATGACATTAAAAATGGAAAAAGTTAAAAAAAAAATAATTTTTTTGAAATATTCGTTGTGAAAAAGACAAATTGATTAGTATTCAAACTTTGTTTTAAAAACAAAGTTTTTCAAATCAAAAAACAGTGACAAAAACACCTGTTATTTTCTGACCGAAACACCATTTAACATACAAATTTTATATACAAATCATTACTTACCATTTGACATTGTTAGATTTGGTTACATCACATTTCACATAACAAAATCAGAATCAGCTTAAGTTGTCGAAACTCAGCAGGGCAGCAGATTTTAGGGGGCGGAAAGTTATCAACCCTTCACCACACTAGATATAGAGATAGTTTATTGCATTCAAACAAACCAATCCCAATTTTAATAGTTTCGAAGTGGAAAGACACTGAACACAACCAATTCAATCTTAGTACTTTAATAACGTTTCTTCGACCGAAACGAACGACCGAAACTGAAAGCGCAATCATACAACATTTGGCATTTAAGTAACATGGATAGTCAACTGCTGCGATGGCGCCATATGCTTATGGCTACTTTTCAGTTCACTGGGAGTTTCCATTTGTAAAACAAATCAATTTATTTTTGATCTAAATGTGTTAAAATCCCATTGGTGAAAAAGTATAAATTTCTTTTTAATTTGCAACACTTTTGTAGGTAAAGTTAAAAAAATAAAGTGGGTGAAGGGCGGCAATTTACAGTTCTGCCAATGACGGCGTAATGTCCTAATTAGGGAAATCAATCCCGTACGATTTATGCTCTATACCAATCCCGGGATTGCCAGTCACCAATCCCGCGATTTTCGGGATTGGGATTGAGAGCAGATTTAAGCAAATAAATAAATAATTTTAGCTTTAGATGATTTGTTTTTTGTGATCGAAATAACCCCTTTCCAAAAATAATGAAGAGGAAATAATCATCGCAACAATGAGTGTATGTTAGAACTTTGATGGCGCCAAACAATACCACATTTTTTACCACTTCCTAAACTCACGAAAACAAGTTTTTTTTAGAAAAGAAGAAAGTACTCCAGCAAAGGGAAACAAGTTTTGAAAATCATGCAATACCTAGAGTGACTGCGCAGTGCGCATGCAACTAAGTATGTTTTCCACTGCTTAGACACATACATCAAAACCTGTTTAAAGAAGAAAGAGAAACAAGTGTTTTCGAACAAAAGTTATGATTTTGTTTCTGTTGTGTTTGTGGTGCTCACGAAAACCAGTTTTTTGGAAAAGAAGAATGTTTTCAAGGAAACAAAAACAAGTTTTGAAAATCATGCAATACCTACAGTGAATGCGCATGCAACTAAGGGTGGTTTCCACTGCTTAGTCACATACATATACATGAAAACCTGTTTAAAGAAGAAAGAGAAACAAGTGTTTTCGAACAAAAGAGAGCGAAATTGCAAGTGCAACTCAAAACTACTGTACGAGAAACAAGCTTATAGCGCAGTTATGGTTTAGTTTTTGTTGTGTTTGTGATGCTCTCGCACGCATTTTCAATAAAGTTAATAGTGCCTATATAGTTATTATTTTGTGACTTCAAAAATGTCAACTGAAACTCTTTTTATGAAACATAAAAAAGATTGTGAATCTGCCCCTTCACCATCTGTTTGGGATCATTTTTTCACATCAAAAGATGGAAAAAGTGCACAATGTAAAAAATGTAAGGCTGTTCTGAAGACTTTGGGAGGTTCAACCAAAGGATTATACACACGCACTTATTAGCCATCCATAAATTAAAAGTGGGAGGTGAACAGAGTATTGCTTCGACTAGTCAACAACTAAAAGAGAGGCTAATGGTAGGACCCCCGGCTAAACGAAAAATGGATGATTGATATTTAGAAACTGATACTGACACTCTGGATAAAGTTTTGTCACGTATGACGGCTTTGGACGGGCTGGCATTCGTCACTTTTTTTAAATCAGCAGACTTGAGAAAACTGATGACTTTCAAAGGTTATACGGGCTTAACCAAATCGGGAATTTTGTGAGCAATTTTTGAAGTTATTTTTCTTAACATAGGTACAATTTTTTGCACCATGTATCAATTTTTGGTTTGATTTCTTGAGCAACTTAACCATAAAAAATATTCATTCGTAATCCCGGGGGATTAATTTTTTTAAATCCCGGAATCCCGGGTTTGAAAATTAGTTTCGGGATTGAAATCCCTAGTCCTAATCCACCACTGTGGAGACGTTGTAATTGAAACAGATATATATGTATATGTATTATCGTTTTAATTAAAGCCAGGAAGTCATCCATAACCAATTTTCTTTATAAGATATATGTATCTACAAATATAAATTATTGAACTGAAATACCCACATTCGATTGATATACACATATTTTATTTACAAATGGCATTTAAATAATCAGATTGAGTACGACACTTTGGCAAAGTTCTATAAGAGTGTATTTGAGATTTCAATTGAAATGGTTTATAAAAGTTGGTTAGGTTACATAAAACTTTTTATATATGTATGTTCTTAGAAAAGGTGTTATATCTCAAATAGATTTCGTAAAAAGGATGTGTGTGGGGAATATATTGTTAGAATGTGTGACAGTTGTTATGAAGTGCTTTGCCGGAATAAAAAAATAAAAGGCACGACTGTCTCGCAAAAAATAAAAAAAAAATTTTCTTTTATGCAAAATGATTTTGCAGACAAATAAAAAAAACAGTACTTTGATGGATATAGATTATAATGTGACAAAGATTGACGTTTTCAGTAAAATTCAAGTTAAATGTCGACAGAAATAGATTTCAGAGTTTTTGAATTTCTTATTAATTGTTTGACGTTTTATAAATTCACCTGTCTATTCGTGTTAGGTAATATTGGGTGATTTTTTAAGAGGTTTAGAACTTTTTTTTTTTTTAAAACACAAAAAATTCATGAAATATTTATTTGAATCGATAATTTGAACCTTGCAATTTAATGTTTAAAGATAATTTCATGCAAATGTTGACCGCGGCTGTCTCAGGTAGCCCATCCGCTGAGTCCAATTTTGGCATACTCTTTCACACATATCGGCCGGTATCTCACGAATGAATGCATGGATGTTGCCTTCCAGTTCGTCAATCGAAGCGGGCTTGTCCCTATAGACATTAGCCTTGACATACCCCCACAAAAAATAGTCTAATGGTGTCAAATCGCACGATCTAGGCGGCCAATTGGCCGGCCCGAAACGTGAAATTAACTGTTCACCAAACTCGCCTCGCAATTGCGCCATTGTTTCGCGTGCTGTGTGGCATGTGGCACCGTCTTGTTGAAACCACATATCATGCAAGTCAAGAACTTCCATTTCGGGCAAAAAAAAAAGTTTGTTATCATCGCTCGGTAGCGTTCACCATTGACAGTAACGCTGCGATTCGCATCATCTTTGAAGAAATATGGCCCAATAATGCCGCCGGCCCATAAACCGCACCAAACAGTGGCTTTTTCGGGATGCATTGGTAGCTGTTGCAATGCTTCTGGCTGATCTTCACTCCAAATGCGGCAATTTTGCTTATTTACGTACCCATTCAACCAAAAATGAGCCTCATCGCTGAACACAATTATTCGATAAAAAAGCATTTCGAACATTTCGAACCGAGCACGAATTTTGATAGTAAAATTCAATAATTTGCAAGCGTTGTTCATTTGTAAGACGATCCATGGTTAAATTGCAAACCAAACTGAAGCTGTTTGACAGTGACACAAGGTACTAAACACACGTCAGCTGTCAAAACCAGTGTTGCCAAAACCAAACCAGCTAAAAAATCACCCTATACAATGATTTATTCACGTGGATTCAACCTTTGTGGTGGTGTATTTACGTTTTTTAGAAGCAAAAACTAATATACGCTATATATAAGCAATTAAATACATTAACCTGTAAGTATACACTTTTTTAAAGCAAAAATAGCAAAAACAAATATGCGCTTTCTATAAAAGCAATTAATTATTTTAGTATGTTTGTTTACGTTTTCCAAGCCATATATATACGCTTCATCTTAGGTAAAAGTATTGTAAGACATCTACGCAAGACCTCAAAGCATCAATTATACACGTTTCATCTAAGCAAAAAATTATTTTAAGGCGTTTAAGCTTTCTAAAGGCAATATATACGCTTCATCTAAGCGAAAATCATTTTAAGACATCTACGCTTTCTCAAAGTAACCAACATGTACGCTTCCTTTAAGCAAAATTAATACTAAACCATTTACGCTTCCTGAGGGCTGAACCCACTTGCGCTGAACAAGTGCAAATACCTATTCGCAGCTGGGAATCTGTATCATTTCCCCCCATCGAATCAAACATAGGGATATGGCGTCAATATACTATTTACTCATGCTGTTGATAATTTGTATATGATCTATGATCGGACAGCTGCTCATCTATCTGCAAGTTCAATTTTCAATAGTTTTTAGAGCATATTCTTAGAGCAATAACAACTTTTTTAGAGCACATTTTATAGTGCTATAAACTGTTTTTTTTATAGAGCATAATATGTCCGATTGCTCTATTTATCAACTATCAATTATTAGTAATTGACAATCGCAAGATAATATTTAGTATAAAATAAAATTAATGCCACACTGTCATTATTCAAGTGTGCGGCGAAAATTTAAGGTTATAACGGGTGATTTTTTAGCTGGTTTGGTTTTGGCAACACTGGCTTTGACAGCTGACGTGTGTTTAGTACCTTGTGTCACTGTCAAACAGCTTCAGTTTGGTTTGCAATTTAACCATGGATCGTCTTACAAATGAACAACGCTTGCAAATTATTGAATTTTACTATCAAAATTCGTGCTCGGTTCGAAATGTTCATCGCGCGCTGCTTCCATTTTATGATCGGCATTCTCGACCTTCTGAGCAGTCTATTCGGAAGATTGTGACCAAATTTCGCACCAAATTTACTTTGTTGGACATTAAACCACCAACACGTTTACGTACTGTGCGTAGTGAAGAAAATATTGCGGCCGTATCAGCTAGTGTGACAGAAGACCGCGAAATGTCGATTCGGCGCCGTTCCCAGCAGTTAGGCCTTTGTTACAGCACTACGTGGAAAATTTTGCGGAAGGATTTGGGCGTAAGATACAGCTGGTGAAAGAACTAAAGCCAGCCGACCTACCACAACGCCGAATTTTTGGTGAATGGGCTCTTGGAAAGCTGGCCGAGGATCCGCTTTTTTATCGAAAAATTGTGTTCAGCGATGAGGCTCATTTTTGGTTGAATGGGTACGTAAATAAGCAAAATTGCCGCATTTGGAGTGAAGATCAGCCAGAAGCATTGGAACAGCTACCAATGCATCCCGAAAAAGCCACTGTTTGGTGCGGTTTATGGGCCGGCGGCATTATTGGGCCATATTTCTTCAAAGATGATGCGAATCGCAGCGTTACTGTCAATGGTGAACGCTACCGAGCGATGATAACAAACTTTTTTTTTTGCCCGAAATGGAAGTTCTTGACTTGCATGATATGTGGTTTCAACAAGACGGTGCCACATGCCACACAGCACGCGAAACAATGGCGCAATTGCGAGGCGAGTTTGGTGAACAGTTAATTTCACGTTTCGGGCCGGCCAATTGGCCGCCTAGATCGTGCGATTTGACACCATTAGACTATTTTTTGTGGGGGTATGTCAAGGCTAATGTCTATAGGGACAAGCCCGCTTCGATTGACGCACTGGAAGCCAACATCCATGCATTCATTCGTGAGATACCGGCCGATATGTGTGAAAGAGTATGCCAAAATTGGACTCAGGGGATGGGCTACCTGAGACGCAGCCGCGGTCAACATTTGCATGAAATTATCTTTAAACATTAAATTGCAAGGTTCAAACTATCGATTCAAATAAATATTTTATTCATTTTTTCGAATTTTTTGTGTTTTAAAAAAAAAAAAAGTTCTAAACCTCTTAAAAAATCACCCATTATATATATAGTTATTTTCTAAAATCTTTCATTACTAAGTGGTTGATTCATTTATTGCTTTTCAAAACATGAAGGTTTTACACATATGATGAGGAATCATGTGTAAGTTTCAAATACTGCTCTAAGGATGTCTTTACTATCGATTTGTTTTTTACTATAAAGCAAGTTGTGCATTCGTAAAAAAAAAGTTTTGAGAAAACAATCAAAAATGAAATTACGATGATATAGAAGACGAAAAAAGGAGGACAATTCTGTCTGTCTGGATGTATCGACACCTGCAGCCTAAACGGTTGGGTCGATTTTCTTCAAACTTGGCATAAACTATTCTTAGCAAAATATCCCGGACGTCTATTTTAATTTTGACCTAAGTATACAAATAACGGTACCTATCATATAAGCGTAATCGATAATTCTATTTTTCTCGAAAAAAATACGATCAATTTCGATAAAATTTTATATGAGTGATTTGTTGCCAATGGTGATGTCCACAATCTAAACATTTTTTTCAGAATTTTTATTTTTCTCGAAAAAAAATACGATCAATTTCGATACAGGCCGCTTAATATTGATAATAATAATACTGCATTCAAACATTTAGGAAAAAGGTATTTTTTAAAAAATTAATTTTTTTAAATTTTTTTTCAAATAAAAATTGATCTTTAATAAAATTTTATGTGAGTGCTTTGTTGTTGACAGTGAAAAGTTGACCAATTTCAGTCGCTTACAGGCAGGTTAAGGTTACTTCCCCCAAGAGCCAGTTTGTGCGACCCATTCGTACCCCTTATTTTTTATACTATTTTAGCAATTATTCTTGAGTTAAAAGGCAAGACCTCTGATATGATGGTCGAGGGGTTTGTCCCTAGCCAGTTTAGTGGTTCAATGATTGCAATATTTCAAATGACTTCATATGATTTCAGGTGATTTCAAGCAGTATTTAAATTGATTGAAACATTTTGTGATTGCATTGATTTCAAATAAATTAACTGATTTTAAATGATTTTCAATTAATTCAAGTGATTTCATAATGATTTCAATTCGTAATTTCATTATGGCATTTTTAATTTCATGATTGCAAATATTTTTAATGATTGTAATAAATAATTTGAAATCGATAACCAATTTTTTTTTTTATTTCATCACGTGAAATAATGATTGCATCTGAAAAAACATCTGAAAACAGAGTTTTCTCTGTAAATTTTATAAAGCAGTCGGTAATAATCGACAATTATTGCGTTACTAGATTGGGTTTGGTGTCATCTAGCTGATGATGCCAACCATCAAAGCAGGGCGAAATGCATAGCTTGGAGTTAAGGCCACAAAACCTTTAAAATTGAATTTCATTCATAAATACTCCACTTTATAAAATTTAATTTGTCAACTTTTAGTCCTTTTATTGTTTTTATTTTTCAAATTTACGTCTTAAAAAACGACAACAACATGAATAATTTTGCCGTCAAAATCAAATAAGAAGTGCTAAGAAACACCGTTCAATAGTTTGTCTTTAATTCTTAGTTTTCATTTTGCTAATTTTCAAACCAATAAGTTTTTTTTACTTGCGACTAGGTACAGTCTTGGCGTTATGATGATAGAGAAGACGAAAAAAAGTGGGTCCGACAATTCTGTCTGTCTGTCTCGGCACCTACAGCCTGACCGTGTAAAAATAAATAAATTTAGTGGCACTGACAGCTCCAAAGAAACACGGCTCAGTGATTTAAAACTCTTAACCAATCCTTTTGTGTGCGTTATTAGTTCTACAGGATTGGATGGGACCTACAATTTTACGTCGAATCCGAACAACTAAGGTGAGATGCACTTTTCATGACAATGATACTCTTGGAGGATTTGTCACTTCCTTACAAGAGGCAGTGTCCCTGAAAATAACATTATATGTTATCGAAGCTGGAAGCTGGGCTTGAAGCCAGACCTCCGGCTTGATAGTCCAACACACTTTTAGTTTTTTTTTTTTTTTGTAAACTCATATTATTGAAATTATATTATCTCCTTCTTGTTATGTGGGTTTCAAGTCAAAAAATGAAACATATTTAATTTGTACTCGACGTTTCGTAATGTAACAAATATCAATAAGTGCTTTGACTAATTAGATTGAATTATAAAATAATAAAGCTTAGAGAAAATCATCAAAATTTTTTTTCAGAATTTGGATATCTATGTTTTCAATACATCTTTCGCTTTTTCTTCATCATAATGAAATAGTGACTAAAAAAACTTTTTTCAAATCGACGTACAGGTAAATGCAATATTTTTTAATGAGAATACAGAATTAATTTTAAAATATAATTCCTTTAGCACATTTCTCACATAAAAAAGCATTGCATTTTGTTGCATCTACCAAAGCACTCATTTTCAGGTGTCAAGGACATTTATTTTTAAACCATACACATGCATATAATATTGGCATGATGTGTTGCTGCTGCTGTATACTCGACTTGAATATCAGACAGAACAAACAGTGGCGGTACTTATGTTACCTCGATGGAATAAAAACACAACCACCCCATGTCCCCATCCCAAATGTAGTGTAGATACATCTAGGTTTATATTCTTATTATACAGATATGGTTAAGGGGAAAATAGAAGAAAATGATATCCTTCCCAGGTTCTAACCAAACCCACTTTCACGTCGCTTCAACTTTCTGTCTAACAAGTCCAGAGTCAATGGTGTTGATGACGGGTGCTATGGATGTGGAAGGATCCAAGTGCTCTTGAATTGGTCTCTTGTGTGTGTCAAGCATATATTGATCCTGTTAAGAAATACATCCATTTGAAGACAAGGACTTAAACACACCATGATGAGAGAGATGAGTATAAGACCAAGCGGAAGTTCTCGTACGTACCAGCAGAGGTAGGTGTAGCTTGTATGGGTACTTGAAAGTGGAATGGGCCATATGAGCTCATGAGTACGTGGATGTTGTTTCATTTATTCTATGGTATGTGATGCTGTACCTACTTCTGCTGTCGGATACATTTCCCATAAGAGAGTATCCTTCCTTGCTTTACCACCGAACTCTAATGAATGGTAAATATTGTTCTTGTTTGTTTGAGAATGTGGCCTCACATGTCTACATGAGTGACCTGATTGATAAGTTTCTTTTTTGTACACATAATGCATGTAGGTACGCATACATACCTAGATATTTGTACCGTGTATGATGTCATTATGTCAATAAGACTTTCAATTTAAATTACAGATAATATATTTTGGGCTTGATTCAACTAAAATCTGATATTGGTACACTTCTCTTGAGTTGAATCAAAAAAAATATGCGCTACTTTCGAAGAATTAAATAAAAATGCTTAGGTACCGACTAAGTAAAAACTTGAACCACAATAAAAAAAATTGAGTGATTGAGTAACATCCATCCAAATCTTCAAATTTCTAGCAAGTATGCCCGTGCCTTACTACGTATTTTGTATTCCACGGGAATAGTAAAAAGTAACATCTGTGTTAATCCAATTTCGTTCAATGGTTGAAGCTTGGAAGCGAAACAATCGTTCTCCCAAGTATACAATTGTTACATTTAAACTCTCAATCAGAAGTCAGAAACCTTTCGTTTTCAGTGATAAAAATACTTTATGCGTTGATCCAGTCTCACAATCATCTAACTTCCATTCATTCATATCCGTTCCAAAGTTATTAAGCATTTCAGAAATAGAAGCAAAAAAGGATTTACCTTCATTAGTAGGATTTAAACGTTTAAAATGTAAAAACATTCTGTTATCTGACTGAACAAAAACCAAACAGCAAACCAATAATAAATCAAAACCAAGTCCGTATATTTATCGAGCCCTAAAACTCTGCTCCACGAAAACTAAATAATATAAAAAAAGTAAATGCACTGCTCCTGTTTAGGATACAATTGTTATGGGGAGCGGGTCGAAATACTGGTTTCAAAATTCAGCATTTCAAAATTCTGGAATTTCTTAGTTATAAAAAGGAACGTATTTCATTTTCTGAGTCATGAACTACCACTATGAATAAAATCATGCCTATCCTTTGTTTTGTGAAAATAAATAAAAAATCTATTCCACGGAAACTGTAAATTCTTCCGGGATAAAAAATAGCCTATGTGCTATAACAGTAGCTTATAATTTATCTCTGTGCCGAACCGTTAAGCCGTTCTCGCGTTATTGAATACCAAATTTACATCCAAACAATCACAATTATAATATTAAGTAAGATTTCTTCTGAACTATATAATGGTAAAATAATAATTTAAAATAAAAAAAAAAACAGTTCATAAATTCGGTTTGAGGTCAGAATTCAGCTTGGTACAAAATTCTATTGTCAAAATTCTGCTTTTAAATTCTGCTTTTAAAATTCTACTTTTCAAAATTCTGCTTTTCATAATTCTGATTATAAAAAAATAAAGTTATTATTGTTGTTATATTGTACTATTCGTACTAGAATGTCAGTTTTATTACTTGATCATTCTTCTGACAATTAAAAGTTCCCATTTTTCGAAATTTTTCAAACCTTTTTTATTCTTTATTATTTGCAGAGTTTCGATAATCAGAGCTTAAAAGGCAAACAAAAGTAAAGGGCACGACTGGTTCGCACAAACTTGCTCTCGTGGCAAGTTACATGAGAGTATAAAGTACAAACGGAATAATACGAAAAAATCGTATGAATTTTTTTTAAAGTTTCTAAAAACCATATCTTACAAAGATTCAAACGAAAATCAAAGTATGCAAAAAAATTTCTTTTATAAATGTTGGACCTGTTTGCGAAAAAAATAATTTTTTCAAAATATTTTTTCGAAAAATGTTTTCTAAAAAAATTGAAATTTCAGGTCTTTTAAACTTAATTTATAACACCTTAAAGCTAAATTTCATCAAAATCCATCTACGGGTTTTTGAAATAATGAATTCACAAAAACAGTTTTTCATAAATTATTTAAAATTCAACAAATAAAAATTTGAAAAAAATGTTGATGCCATGCTATTTAGAATAGCTGACACAAGTTAAGTATTTAATTTCGTTAAAATCGCTTCAGCTGTTATCGGGATAACCAAAATTTAAAAATACCGTTTTGTGGTAGGTACCGTTAAACGAATTTTGTTGAAGGTTTGGTTTCCACTTTTTGATAGACCTTCTACATTTTATTACACATGTGAAATTTGGTTGAAATCGTTATAGCCATTTTCGATAAAAATGAGGTTTTCGATAACCGTTTCGACAGACCGACAGACCGACAGATCGACAGAGCGACAGACAGACAGACAGAATTGCCGGACCGTATTGTCATTTTTGATTGTTATCTCAAAACTTTTTTTTGCACGAATCCCAGCCTTGGCTATAGATAAGGCTTAAGCGATTTGAACAAAATTCAATACTGAAATTTAACTATAGCTATAATAAATAACGTGGCACAAAATCATTTTTCAAAAATGTTTTTGTTAAGTTTTAAATAATTTTTGAAAAACTGTTTTTTGTGAATTCAATATTTCAAAAACCAGTGGACGGATTTTTATGAAATTAAGTTTTAAGGTGTAATAATTATGTTTAAAAAAACTGCATAGCTACTATTTTTTTTTTTTAGAAAAAAAAATTCCAAAAAATGTTTTGATAAAACTGATTTTTTGGAAAACCGGTGGAACTATTTTTAAAACAATTTTTTTGTCACATTTTGTAAAGGAAATTTGTTGCATACTTTGATTTTGGTTTGGGCTTTGTAAAATACGGTTTTCAGACTTTTAGAAAAATTTCATAAGATTTTTTCGTATATTCCGTTTGTGCTTTAAACCCTCAGGTAACTTAACTTGCCACAATGTTGTTGCTGATGTTTAACAGAAAAGGGCTGTATACTGTATATCTTTTGATGCAAATGATTTCAAAACAAGTTTTGTTACTTACGAGATTATTTGTATTTTTGTTTATATAAAAAAAAATTTCGTACTGCAAAACGCAAAGATTTGCAATTTAATTTTCCCGCCTTCGTGGAAATGTCAACAATAATTCTTCAAATTCTTAAAATTGTCGATTTCCGCATCGAATTCATGATAAAAGTTTAAACATGTTTCGAGGAAAAATTTCCCCATACAAATTTTAACGGCTTGTTTACGGCGGTGGGAAAATACATCGTTTTACGTCTTTAGATGAATACCCTTAATATGTTTGGGTTAGCTTTTTTAGTTTGGGGAAGATTAAGAGTGGTTGAATGGTTTTATTATAATTTAGTTAATGCTTATACAACCGAAACAATCCTCAATTATTGACTTTTGTTCTAAATGGCCCTAAATTATACATTATTACGCATAGAATCTTTAAATAAGCTTCGAATACCAAGCCCAATAAAAGCTTTTGTTTTCAGAACCTAACCAACTTATATACAGGTATATTTCGGCCGGAATTAAAGAACAACAAATATATCGTTTTTGTTCGTGCAAACAAAAAGTTTTGAGATAACAATCAAAAATGACATTACGATGATAGAGAAGACGAAAGTGGGTCCGGCAATTATGTCTGTCTGTCGGTCTGTTAGTTTGTCGGTCTGTCTGTCGGTCTGTCGGTCTGTCGGTCTGTCGGTCTGTCGGTCTGTCGGTCTGTCGGTCTGTCGGTCTGTCGGTCTGTCTGTCTGTCTGTCTCGGCACCTACAGCTCAAACGGGTGGGCTGATTTACTTCAAATTTGGTAGGTATGTTTTATAGGGTAATACGTCCTGAGCTTTTTTTTAATCTAAGTCTAAAAATAACGGTACCTGCCATATAACAGTTATCGAAAATTGTATTTTTCTCGAAAACGGCTTATCGATTTCAACCAAATTTTACATGTGTATTGTGTAATAAAGTGTAGAAGGTATATAAAATAGTAAAAACCAAACATTCAAGAAAATTCGTTTATCGGTACCTGCCATATAACGGTATTTTTTAATTTCGACTATCTCGGCTATAACGGCTTAAACGATTTGAACGAAACTCAATACCTTAATTGTCCTAGCTATATAAAATAATATGGCATAGAAATATTTTTGAAAAACAGTTTTTGTAAATTCTTTGTACTCTAAGCCCTCAGGTAACTTGCCACAAGAGCAATTATGTGCGACCCAGTCATGTCCTTTATTTTATTATTTTTAAGTGCTATATAAAATCTTTAGAGATGTCAAAGCTTATTTAATTAGAAATATTGCACCATTTTTTGGTTTGGGTTTCAATCCGTTGTTAAATTTGGTTTCCTATACTGTATTTTATAATGATGTGTTCCAAAATTTAGTATCTAACTCAAAATTTTGCAAATCTATTATTCTGTATGTATCAATATTCTTTAATTTAAAATGCTTGTCAACTAAATGTCAAATGTTTTCTTAATTAATAGTGCTTCAGCTATCCGAATTACACAACTCGTTATGCTTCACTTAGAAAGGAACCAAAGTTCACATTCAAATTTCAATGGAATACCAGAATAATGAAACATCAAAATTTTGACATAAACTGAATTCACAGAATTTAAGAATAGGTATAGAATCATATTCCTACTAAAGTACAGAATATCTTTTCAATTCCTTCACTCATATAGCGTTTAGAGAGAATAAACTTTTGAAACACAATATTTCAAAGCAATTTTTGCATGCGTTTTATATCTTGCTACTCTATCGTACCAAACCAAACTTTATTTGAACCCTAAAGAAAATTGTCAATGTCATAGCTATTCTCCGAAGTCAATATTCAAAGTAAAACAAAACTTGCCTTATAGTACCTATATTCGCAAGTAAAAAGGTCCAAATGATCTATTACGATTTACGGTATTTATTGTTCTTAGTATAATCTATTATTTCTTAGAAAATACTCCTTCAAAGACATATTGTTAAAAAACAATGAGTATTATAAATTGATAACATTTAGCTACAATAATTGTGTGCTATACACAATCAAATTTTTCATACAGATTTTCAGATAACTCCACACACCTTCTCTCCTACACATATGGGTACACAGAAAGAAATCAATCGTATAAAGTAGTATACAAAAAATAAAATAATTTTGTTTGTAATTTCTTCCTGGAAAAAAATTTAAATAAAAATGAAAAAAAAAATGTGTGCCTGTTAACGTTATAATTCCCATAGAACCGATATTTTTACTTGCGATAATAGGTATTATAAGGCAAATTTTGCATTCGTAAAAAAACAATTGAGATAACAATCAAACATGGCATTACGATGATAGAGAACACCCAAAAAGTAGGTCCGACAATTCTGTCTGTCAGTCCGTCTGTCAGTCTGGATATATCGACACCTACAGCCTAAACGGTTCGGCGGATTTTCTTCAAACTTGGTACTCTATATTTTTAGAGTAATATGGCGAATTTTTGTTTTTTTTATCCTAGGTCTGAAAACAACTGTACCTGCCGTATAAGCGTAACAGATAATTCAATTTTTATGGAACAAAATACGATCGATTTTGATAAAATTTAGTATGACTGATTTTATGCAAACGGTGATATTTTTGGTCAAACTTTATTTTTAACTAGCTTTTTAACTGCACATGTAATACAAGCTTTACAGAAAACTCAATTTTTCTCGAAAAAGGCTTTGTAGAATCAATATATGGGAAACTTTTATTTTTATGCATAAAAACTATTTAGCCCTTAAAGTTGGCGTTTTTCAAAATCGTGAAAAAAAATTTATAAAAATTATTAATCAAACATCGATTTATTTAAAAAACCGCTCTAACGATTTAAAATTATTTTTTTGATAAACTTGCATTCAGGCAACAAAATGTTCTGCATATACTTTTGATTTCATTTCAATCTTCCTTAAAAACAATTCATATGATTCTGTTGTATTTTTCATTAACATATATTAAAAAAAAAATAAATTTATTTTGATTAATTTTATTTTAGTGGTAACTTGCTACAAGAGCAAGTTCGTGCTATCCAGTCGTGCACTTTAACCAAAAATTAAAAAAAAAAAATTTAATTAAACATCGATTTATTTGAAAACCGCTCTAACGATTTTGGAATTATTTTTTAAGTAAATTTATATGTATGCAATAAAATTGCCAGCATACTTTAATTTTGGGTTGAAACATTGTAAAAAGTAGTTTAAGAACTTTTCAAAAAATTCATATGATTTTGTTTTGTATTTTTCATATGTAAAATATTAAATTTATTTTAATTAAATTTTATTTTATTTTTGTTACAACCTGTCACAAGAGCAAGTTTGTGTGACCCAGTCATCCTTTTTATACGTCTTTGTTTGGCTGTGTTTTCATTCGTTTACGTGCAACGAAAAATCGAAAATTAAAAACTTACTTATCTTTAATCCTGTATATACGAGTATATTTGTTATCTATGATCTTACACGTGAAATCATTGTTATCTATATTTGATGACGTGAAATAACGCCGAATGAAATAATGCCAAATTCTAAATTAGTCTTATTTCGTTGTGGTAAACGAAATTATGCCAAAAATGTTTTCTTTTATTTATAATGAAAAATAAGGTTAATGGGGCTCGTGCCATGAGCCCCTGCAACTTCCCAAAACGACGAAAAGAGAGGCAACTAATATCTTACATCACCAATCTTTCCGATTCGCACACATCGAAAAGACTAAAAAATGACTTTCAATATAACATATAATGAATTCCGAATTATTTCATTTCAATAAATGCCCGATTTAACTGAAATTGTTTTTGTTCTTAATACACACGATATTTAATAAAAATATGGTTAAATGAATAATTCCGTGGAGATTTAATGTCTCTATTCACCCGCACATTGCACGCCGGGCATGGCACAACTAGTGTCAAGTAGGTATACCATACTTATTTTTTCTTCTAAAATATATTCAATTATCCAATTTTTTGTATTAATCTAATTTGTTTTTTTTTTCTCTGTGTAACACACATTATATCCAATATTCACTTTTTGCACTTATTTAAGAGTAGGCGAAAAAACATATAAGTCGGTATTTATTTCTGTCATTTATCACATTGTTTTTATCAAAGAATGTTTTGATTTATAGAAACTTAGGACTTTATATGAATTCAACATCAAACAGAAATGATACAGATTAAATGAGCAATCAAAAATACCGCAAGCCTTAGGGGGCATATACCGATGCAACCTTTTGGTTGATTTCATACAAGCAAATATCTTTGTATAAAGTTACATAATTTGATACTTATACATACATCTATACATTTTTTTATGATGTACCTATAAACTATAAAATTATCTTCTAAAATAAAATTACTAACTGAACCATAAGCCTCCATACTTCCTTCCTCCTTATCAAAATAATGGGTAACCCTTAAATTCTGATAGATATCTTAACCGCATGTATTGACCGTAGCATTCAGGGATAGTTCACAGCATTTAACTTACTGCCTTGGCAATTATTTACTCAATTTCCGATCGGAGATTACAACTTTTGAGGGTAACTTGGGCGGAAAGTAAGGCTTCATAAAGAAAGGACACATGTGAACAAAAGCAGATGACCCTCTATCTCCTTCTCTTTATCCCATTAGTCCTTAAATTACTCAATATGATTTAGTAGTACTATTTCTTGCCTACACTCATATGAGCAGCTTGTTTTATATCTCTTGTGCGGGTAAGTCATAGATTTTCGAATGTATGTGTATCCAAATGTATAAGAACATATATAAAATATATGACGATGATAGTTTGAACTATAAACACCGATGATGACCGCAAGGATGACGCTTGAGCATTTGCTGTAAAATATTGCGAAAAGGACCCCGTGCGTCTCACCCATAGATGGATGGATGACAAGAGTTTTGAATAATTGCAATCTATTAAGGACAAAATGTATTTTCTAAACAATGTCCGGTTTATGTGTGTTATATAATATACTTATACATATGCCTTTAGGTGAAATATTTATTGAATTTCCTTGTTCGGCCATGTTTCCATATTGCAATGATTGCTATAGTTTGTATCTCTGTGGTCAAAACTTTCGATACATGTATTATGTAGAAAGCAACCAATTTTCATCGAAATAAAAACATTCATCCTCATTCGGTTTTCAATATTTGTAAAACTACTACATAGCTATAAATGAGATATATACATTAATATACGTCATATTTACAGAAATACCAAAGTATAGAGAGAATTTCTTCATTAAAATGAATAACTGCATCAATGCATGATAATTATAGTAAGACAATTAATTCCTTTGAGAGTGCGATCGGTACTTTAAACTAAGGAGTAGGTATGATGATAAATAATAATTAAGTAATTTTAACTATAGAACAAAGACGGATGGTTCGGCAATATTCTTGTGTGTTTCAGGACAAATATTTACTCAATATTCTTAGCCAATAAAGTTCACCTTAATTTATTAGTGTGTGCATAAATTCAATTATTTTGATGGTTTTACATGAAGGATGAATAAGAAGTGAGTTGTTTTGAAGGAAAATTTGTGTATATATTCGATAATCACATTTAAGGGAAACTTTCTCATTCGAATTTATAGGAATTGTATGGAAGTTCGTGACTATAAACTATGTTTTAATAAGCAAACTTAAATCATTAAAACATTGGAATTCATTTTAATAACTGTATTTTTGTATTCCACTGTTATTTAGATACAAACTTAACATCATGAAAGGAATTTCCAAAAATCATGTTTAAAGTAAATATTTGTTCTCTATAGGTTACATTTCATGATTGTAGACAGTAAAAAGCTATGTTAACTTACTAAGAATTAACAAAATAATGTAAACAAAAATGCTTCATAATTGGGTAAATGTTGACAGATTGCGCTCAAACGTGGTTTTAGCATAATGATGATTTATCGTCAATGACTTATGTAAAAAATAAACAATATAAGTTTGACAGATACCTTCAAAACCACGTAAAATAGTTGGAGGTACCTATGTATGTACGCTTAAATACATATGTATGCTAATTGATCAGAAAAGCTTAAAAGATATACCACCATAATTGAAATTGGTTCTTGAATACAATTTTTACATGCATAAAGCATATTTATGATGTAAAGTATTTATAGGTAACATGTGTTTTTTTGCCTTTTTCTACTGTTGACGCTGCGTTTCAATTTGTTTTTCTTTTTGAGAGGACATTCCTCTCTTTCGGTATCATGTCCTCTTTGTTTTTTTTTTTTTTATTCTTAAAGAGGACAGTAATTTGTCCTCCTTTTAATAAATTTATAATCTCCGAGTCCTTCTTTTCTCTTTCAATCGATTTGTTTTAGTATAAATTAAGTAATTTCTTTATTACTCAATCACTTAGACTAAAAAAGAAGTTTATAGAGTTTCAGAGTGAATGATTTCCAAACTGCTCAACAGTCAATTTATGTAGTTTTTTTTTTTTTTGGTCGTCTGAAGTTCTAACATGATGTCGTTTAGCACTAGATGTCAGTTTGTAATTATAAAGTTTCATCATGTATAGGTGTTGGAATCTATAAAGGATCCAGAAATCAATGACGCGGATTTTTTTTTTCATTTTCCTTTCTGTTTCAATCCGATCACCCGATGTGCTGCGGCAGGTCAGTAGATTGCGAAACCTCTAGTTCCGTAAAATTGTTAAAAAAAAGTAAACAAAAGAAAAATTAAACACAATGTTCTTTTTTATTTTAAATATTGAATTTCAAATCGTTATGAAATTCATTTGTCCATAGGTACCTATATTTGAGAGTTATTGTTGGGGCTAAAAACAAAGGCAGTGAAAAATTATTGTCGTCGGTAAAAAAATTAACTTTTTGTACTCACTTACGCTGATGAGGAGAAACTTCTGCATTAGCAGTGCAGACGTTTCTCCTCAGCATATTTAGATTTAAATCACCTAGAGTTATCTGTGACTTTAAAATTTTTTTTAATTTTTTCATTTTTCTATAATTACTGTACGACTTTTTCTTACAGAGCAATTGTTTTGGAACAACATCATGTTTCAATTTTTTGCACTTTGACAGATAAGAAATACAAATGACATGAAGGCTCGTATATTGCATAGTTTTGACGCTGCGTGAAAAAAAAATGTAATACAAACAATTGAATTCTTCCTATTTGGGAACAGTGTGAATGTGTTTTTTTATTTTTGCACGCATTTTGAACACTGCGACCAATGGAAATTCTTAAAGACAGTGGCAATAACGTTTTTGTGTGGATTGATAGATCCCAAATGAGAATGTTCCCAGATAGGATTTATTTCTGCACTTGTGTCTTGGATTAAACATTTTTGAACGGTTTCTGGGAACAAAAATGTCAAAACAACGTCACAAAAGACACACGACACTTATAGTCGCAAAATGCTTCTTTGGGTTTTCACAGCTATACCTTCACAGATTCTATCAAAGTATCCATATCCTCTACAATCTACATACATCGTGTAAAGATGTAACACGATTTCTAAGAACATATAGAAAGTTGTATGTAACATAACCAACCTTTATAAATTGTTTTAATTGATATCTAAAATACACTCTTATTGAACTTTGAATTTCATTGTCGTCCTCAATCTGAATATATAAATGCCATAGGTAAATAAAAGATTTGTAAATCAACTTTAGGGTAACAGGCAATTGGTAGAATTTGGTCCCACTTTAGTGGGACATAAGTCTAAAATCGAATTTTGGAATTATGTCCCACCAAAGTGGGATATAAGTCAAAAATATTTTCTTTTTGAAGTGAGACATAAGTTCAAAATTTTCATGGAACCTAAATTTTGTTTAATACCCAACTTGCTCCCACCTGAACTCACACCCACCCAAGTTTCAGTTTTTTATTGTATAAATTATTTAAAGTTAAATTTATGTTTAACGTTTAACGTATAACTTATTTAATTATTTTTATGCTACACCTTTTAAAAATAAATTTTCATTATCAGGCGTTTGACTTTTAAATTATTTGTGTGTTTTGTTTCACCACATAGCTTTCTGTTTTGTGCAGTGTTGTTTGTCTCTTTTTTTTATGCCTTCCGTTAATAATTCTCCCCTTAATGTAGGTAATGATTTTGTCTTCTTCTTTAGCCGTATTATATTTAAGTGCAGTATTATATAGTGCATTTGTTTTGAATGTGAGCTTGTCGTTCAAAAGTCTGTCTTGTTCTTTCTTATTGGCTTTGTATATTTCATATTCTTCCAACGCGTCAAGTAGTCTGCTCTTCTTTTTGCACAAGTGCATCGACTAAAGGTTTTTTTTTGAAATCAGTATAATTATGGTTGTTCTCCATCAGATGTAAAGTAAATGATTTTTCTGTTTGGCCGATGTAATATTTATTGCAGTCGTCACATTTAAATTTATAGACTCCAAAGCCCAGTTTCGTTTCCAATCAACAATGAATTGACTAATTACCTTATGTATTTTAAGGAGGTGTTAAAAGGAATTACATGCAATACATTTTACCCAATATGGTATTTGTGTATGACGTTTAGATTATTTTAGTTTGACGGTTGGATACGTTACTATAAAAGGTATTGCAGCCAACATGTGTAGTATGCATGTCCTGGAAAAATTTGATAGTTATCTAGAATTATTTTGAAAATTATTACCTCAATATAAAAACCCTTCTTTTAATTAAAATTTTTTTTAACGTAAGTCCCATATGGGATTTTGGATTTATGTCTCAAAGTGTCGCTGCACCGCCGTTCCAAACAATCTTTTTGTTTTGCCTCTTTGACTAGTCTTGTGTGACTGCTCTCATTTAACTGCAAGTATTTTGTGCCTCTGCTGACTATGGCTTACATAAACATGTTCGTTTGCGTTTAGTATTATCTATTGTGTAAAATGATTTACTCGCTATAATTTGGTGTGACTGCCCCCATTTTAGGACTTGCAAACTTCCAATGTTTGTCATCAGGCGATTAAGCAAAAGCGTTTTCGTTTGTTTGCTTATTGTGCATTAGTTCTTATGGCTGCTCCCATTTAAACGTGTCTATTTAAAAAGACCAGTATTGTTTTATGCGGTTTGACACCAACCTTGGGCCAACTGAATGCTGGTGACTTTGCATTTGTTTTTCCAGGAGTTTTTAGGTCTGCATCTCCTTCTAAGTGATTATATATTGGAACCAATTTACGTGTTTTAAGGGTCACCTCAGAATACCATTCATGCCACATACCACAACTGCAACCATCCATAATTGGGAAGTTAATCAAATGCAAAAAAGTAATCCACAAAATACATTTTTGTATCTTTCATCAAAAATGCATATTTATGGAAACAACAACAACAACTGAAACAAGTAAAAAGCATTTTTACATATCTTTAAATCAACCGTATCTAAAATCCCTGCCCTGACACAGAGCTTTTCGGGTCAACGTGTTTTTATCTTGCAACCTATGCGAACAATTACAAATGGGTCGCCTTGTAATATGCACGTCGCGGTCATTTCCAGCATGCAACACTCACACACCCTATTCAGTCCTGTGCTTGTCCTTCCACTCTAAGCCCCAAGCCACCGCCTCACCATAGCGTTGTCGTTGCAGGCCTTATTTTCAGCTCGAACACAAATTTTACGTAGAGATTTTGGCCTGACGATAAGGTCCAACAAAATCCATATACTATATACAATACATTATAATAATTAGGGTGTAATTAAAATCGGAATTTACAAGGTATACAACAATACAGAACCCACTACTGGGTACACCACTTGGTGCACATGTGGACCTGTGTTGTTTGGTGCATGCATACACCCGCATACTTTTTTTTTAACCTTAAGTGGACATATTTTGCGGCGCTACACACGGGACACGACAAAAATTGGCACATACTGCGACGCTGGAATGTCGTGTAAGTGTATTAACCTGCTCCTGTGAGTTTGTGCGGAATTTTTATTCATTTGAGCGTTTCAATTTTGTTGTTGTTGTTGCTTCGTGCCATGGTGTAATTAATCTTTTGGTGCCTTGTAATAAGGTTTTTTTTTCTGTTCAGCTTTTGTGCATAGTCCAAGGGTTGTCATGCAAATTTGCGTTTAAATATACAAAAATGGAGAACAAGTAAATTAAAACAAAAACAAAAAAAAAAAAAAAAATAACAGCAAACCGGCAATGGTTAAGCGATGATGAATTTGAGGAAATAAGTTTGTGAAACGAATTCAAAATGTGCTAAACACTTTAGGTGGTCTACAATTAGTGAGTCCTTCTACAATCTCACTAGTTTTTTTTTTTTAGCTATGCACCTTAACTAGGTACCACCTGCTGCCATACCTGAGTTGATTTTTCGTTAATTTCTTATTATACAAGGAAGAAGGTTCACCCAAAGAAATAATTCTTCCATAGAACTGGCTGCCTGTTTTAATCCCTTGGTCCGTATTGTGACTAATTGCTTTACCTAGATATAAGTTAATTTCTTTGAAATTTATATTTGCCTACACTGGTTTTTGCCTGCGGAGTTAACTGTGGCGTGTTAATGGGTTCAATTCCATGATAAAATGAGAAAGTACAAGGAGTGTAATTTTTCTGAACATTAAGCATAATGAATCCACACAAAGACAAAGGTTCAAAGAACGAGCTTAGTAGAATAGTGAATGTTAACAAACAAAAAACTTTTCGAATTAGTTTAAGTTAAAACATTAAGCAATTTGCTGTCGTCACTGAAAAATAAAATCTTGATTTTAGCTTAATTAAACTTTTAACAGTGTTTTATTCATAGATAACTGTTACTCAACTCAGGAAAACAAGACTGCATTGCAGTATGAACGATTTAAAAAAAATTGGCACAATAAAATAAACTCCCTAAACTAGGTGAATTCATGGCAAAAGAGCAGTGCCATTTTTTTTGCCAAACCTTATAGTGGTCAGTTTGTCGGACTCTCAAGCTAAAGGCCTGGGAAAGGCACGATTCATCTTGAGTTTAACATGTCATGAAAATGAGATCTTAGAAATTCGGGTTCGGTAGGCAAATTTAGGTTCCTTTCATTTCTGCTTATAGGAATAGAAATGTTCACAGAAACATTGGCTTAGTATGACTAATGTAACAAGATTTTTAATAGTGGGCCTCCGTCATGAAGCTGTCGTGGCAACTCAAAAAAATGTTGTGGAAAGACCTTAATGTCATCAAATCTCAATGCCAACATTTTGGAAAAATGCTTGATTTTAATTTCAATTAAATATTATATATATATATGTATAAATATATTTAATTTTTTTTAAATTAAATTAGTTTTTTTTACTCTTTTTAATGATAAATTACTTAATTTCAGCGATGGCAGAAGTTATTACTCGCACTTCAGTTTCATTTGCATAGACTTACAGCTCGAAGAACAATCACAAAAATACTCATACGTAGTTCACGTCCGATGTTCTTGATATAACCATTATCTCAAACTGCTCTTCCAGAAAGTCCATTCTCCAGAATAAGCTGTTTGTACAGGTTATGATATCACCGTTTCGGTTTTTAAATTTTTTTTTTCAAACGGCTCTAACGTTATATTTGTCATATCGTCATATTTGTATATATAGGGGTCAATTCCTGATAATCTGTGAAACTGCGAAGTGATACATTTTAGCACTTTTTAAAGCTAAATTTGAGTATTGATTTGTAAAAAAAATAAAACAAACGTCAATAAGTTTTTATTTATGATAAATGTATGTTAGTAATCAGAAGTGAACATAAAGTTAATAAGAATGGTTTAACTGATGGCGCTGCAAGTGAGTTGGAGACAAATAACCTTCTCTTAATACTTGATCGCACTGTTATGGGCAGTGTTATTTTTATTTATTTTCTTTATTTATTTACAATTCTACTCCGTAGATAAATCTACGAAGTAGAGACACGTATTAGTGTATTTTCCAGTGTGTCTGTCACCCAGTATTTAAAATAATAATTTTTTTGACAAATTTTTCGAGTTCCGGAAGTGCAACTTTGGTGTTGTTTTTTAGCCAAACCGTGGACATCTGTCCAGTAAAATAGTACTCACGAACTTTGTTTGACATTTCCTCTATTCAATAGCATGTGTAATCGGTTCAATGATTGCTGAAAAACAGACGGATTAAAATTGATCCTTAAAAAGGCTTAACTTCCGGTGAAATTTTGTAATATAAATTTAACCTTTTCGGTTAAAATTTAAAGTTTAATTTAATTTTTAGCAACTTATTCTGGTGCTTGGTCCGATTAGCATATTTTTCTCTAAACCATTAGTAACGCCATCTGTCATTATTTTCAAAACTGGAATTGAGTTTAAAATGAACATAGTCGTTTCATTGTTTGCTGCTTAAACACTTCACACCGAAACAAGACTATTACAGTCAAATCGTTAGGTTAAGAGTTGTGAAATGGCTCTGATGCATTAATGACAGAAAACGGACAATGAACAATGCATTTTAAAATTTAATAACTATAGATTTTCTTTGATTTTGCGCTACATAGCCTAGGAAACAAAAACTATACTACAAAACAACTTTTCAGAATCGCCTCTTAACGAGCTCTACAATCCTACAAATTAGTTTCATAATTCATATTCAAATTAGTTATTACATTTGGAAAAAAATTCTGTGCCGAGTTTCAGCTATTTTAGCGAGTGTGGTGAGATGACTCACCCTACTCACTTTCTCATCTCACTTCTTTGCCAAAACCGATTCAGCTATTTGAGATGAGAAAGTTCGAATATAGTTTCGAACACCCAAAACGTCATCAAACAAAGTATATCAAGAAAATTCATAACCTTTTTTTTTATATCCTTATGTCTCCACTAATAGTGTCCAAATGTATTTAAACTCAATAACTCATATTCTCTTCACTCACTTATTTCATTTAGTGCATTGTTCAATATAAACGATAAATAAAATAAAAAGACAACAAAAGACTGTCATGTCAACGCAATCTTAGAACTTGCACCCGGAAACGGAATAGCCATCAGGAATAGGAAAGGAGCAAAGACAACATAGAATATAGTGAAGTGCCATCCTACCTGCAGGAAATAATCTCAGTAATATGTCTTAATGTGAACCTTGGGAGGTCGCAAAAATAAAAAAATAAAAACAATGCATTCCCAATAGATACATTTTGGTCCATTGGGAATGTACTCTTAACTACATGTATATAGCTTTTCTAAAAACAAGGTGCACAATCACTTGACTAATGTATATGGAGACAAAATCACTTCTAAAAGAAGAAATAGTACAAAATCGATGATTTTTCAATGAAACAGAAAAAGAGGTGTTCGTCTCATATATGTATGTGCAATTCATTTCGGTTTTTCTTTTGTTTTTTTTTTCCTTTTATTTGAAAATGGATTTCACCAGTAGGTATGTTATGTTTATAACATACCCAGAATTAGAAATAAATCTTAGGTATGGAGAAAAGTACGGATACCGTTTCGGAAAGAAATATTCAAATGGAATAAGTAAAAATATCAAATGGAATACATTCTATTTATTTTTAATTTTTTTCTGAAAACTGTATGAAATGCCAATAAGGCCATGATTAGACCTACGAAACCATAAACCTTAAAAGGGGTTTCTGATTGACTATTAGATCTGATCGGTGTCTGATATGTATGTTTACTATACTTAAATACAGAATACGCTATCAAAACCAGATAAGATTTTGATGCTTGATAGGAATTGGGTAAATTAATTTTCATTTATTTAAAAGTACTGTTGGATCTGCTTGTTATGCTTAGATATATTGACGACAAGTAGCTAGATTCTAAAATTCCAAAATTGGTGGAATATACGATCAAAAAAACACAAAATACCAAAAACAATGCTTGATAAAGTTATCTAGACCGTTCTTAAAAAAAATGTTTGGGTTAAAATCTTTCAAACTGTTTACGACAAAGTTCAAGAAAATTCAAGAAAGATATCTTGCTCTTGCGGCAAGTTACCTGAGAGCTGAACCCAGCATTTCTATGATTTTTTTTTTTTTTTATTTTATTAAATTACTAAATTTATATCTTAAAAATATTAAAACCAAAAATAAAGTATGCAAAAATAGACTTTATTATGTAAATATGAGTTTATGGAATAAAAAATTGTCGTTGGAGCGGTTATATAAAAAATCGATTGTTTTTTAAATAATTTTTTAAAAATATTTCTCTAAAAAAAACTATTTATGTATGTTTTTAGAAATTAACTTATTATACCTTATAACTAAATTTCATAAAAATCCGCCCAGTGATTTTTTAAATATTGAATTAACAATAATAGTCAAAAATTTTATAGTATATACACTAATCGTTAAGTAAAAACAAAGAAGGACTGTTAATATGTTTGATATCACTTTTTTGCAAACATAAAAATTGGTTTCTAGACACAAAAAAAATTAAATTTTTTTTAAAGAATGTTGTTGGGTTCTGTTTTCAAGGAAAATAATCTATTATTCATAACGTTTTTAAAAATTTCCAATTTCTGCTATTAGGAATGGTCTTCAAACCCTATACAGTATACACACCAAACTCAAAGCAAATCAGTTTAATTGTTTAGTAGACTGCTAGACAGAATTTCCGGCCCCACTATTTTTCTTCTTCTCTACCATCTTAATGTCATGTTTGATTTATTTTTTATCTTAAATCTTTTTTGTATCTTTAATTTGTTTTAAGCTAATAGCTTTGCAAAAGGTATAGCGTCATTTATCTACTCCATTTTAAAACACCCGGTGCAAAACATTCTTAAGATATTTCTTTGAATAAAAAAAAAATTAATTTCAACCTTTTTCCAAAAAAAAATTTTTATTTATTTAAAATTCAACAACAACTTTACCGGCTAAATTCACAAAGAATACTCCTTGATGACGGTCGGATTCCCTAGACGCTCTCATAGATGCTCCCTATGAAAGGGAAGTCACACAATCTCATGTCGTCATAGTTGCCATCACTTCTACGAATTGAGCTTGTATCGGGTCGTTTACTTAACGAGTGAGGACATTCTCAATGGAGGTTGATGTTCACCTGTTTCACCCAAGCCGCTTTCCGCCCACCACCGTTGCCGTACCGTTACTCGCTCTCTGGGGTCTTTATCGAAGTTTAATCGATGTTTTATCTGTTTTAAGGATGCGAACGCTACTTTGTTCCGACAATAAATTGTTCGCATCAGATCCTTAAGTACATATTTGTATACTTTGTTGCTTTTCTTTAATTTTTCTTTTTCTTTTTTCTTACTTCGTCTTTTGCTTTTGTTTTCAACTTGGAAACATTATTTTGTATTTTGCTTTAGCTCCTTGTAAAAGAAAAAAAAATAACGTGCCATCTTTGGAACAGAAAAGTGTATGAAGTACTGTGGGGCATGGGCATCTTGGCATCTTGTGTACGAGTGTACTTTTTAAATTAAGTCCTCTTGGAAAGTATTTTTACTTCAATGTAGCAATTTTTTGTGCTTTTTCTTGCTCCTTTGGTGATCCTTTCAATTTTTCTTCTTCAAATTGATTTCGAAATCGATTGGGGAATTTTGTAGATGAATTGAATCTCCAAATAAATAGAAGTTAATTGAAGGCAAAGTTAAGTGGGTTGTGCTCTGATGGGAGATACCTAACAATAAATTAGTGGGACTGTGGAAGTTAAATTTTGTGGCGCTGCTGTAAACAGTTTGTCAAACTTGTCATTTGGTTAATTGAAGTTGTCGAGAGACGAAAGATAAACGATGATCATAAAATAACATTATTTTTATTTAACATTGTATATTTGGAGGTATTACTTTTGGGAGTTATACTTTTGCTTTATTTTTGAGATATTTATTTATTTCAAACAAACAAACTTAGTAGAAAAATAATCAATTAAATTCAGAACAATTTTATTATTTGGAAATATGTACCATTGTTCCTGGATAGTTCTCGTTTTGATGAAAACAATTAACTATAGCACACCTACCCTAAGATAATAATATACAAATTAATATTATTTAATATTATTTAATAAAAATATAAAAAAATATTTTAAATTATAGAAAATGTTTTGATTTTAAAAAGTGATTGAAACAACTATTTTTTGCGAAGAGATTATAGATTTTCCAGCTGCCATCAGACGATAAACGCTGTTTGGTACTCCTTAACCATGTTAACAAAAATAGCTCTAAAAATACTTTTGCCAGAAACTTCGTTAAAACTGTTCACGAGAAACCTCAACAAGAAAACTTTGCAGAAAATTCATTCCACGGTACATATCATGGAACTGTATTTTTAAACTTCGATTTTCTCGAAAATGGGTCTTTCGAATAAAAAACAGCTAAAGCTAAAACTTTAATTTGTTTTTGTTTTGCGGGCAAAAATCCTGTAGCGTTTTGGCTTAAATTTAAGTTTTAACTTAAGCTTTTTTTATATACAAGACCCAATGGCTGAACTTATCGTAACTATATTTTATTCCTAAAATGCCCTGGATAATTAACAGCTTCCGATTTTTTTCCAAAACAATTCTCTACTTTTTTTCTACTCCTTCTTACTAGTGTCGTGAAGCAACGTTTGCATTTAATGTTGCATGTTGCATGTTGTTGTCTAATTCATCCACATCTCAATGTTAATTGAATTATGGAGCGCAAGCTACGCAGCTCAACTGAAGTATGTAATCATATCAAAATATTTTTGTTAAATATAAATAATTTTTCTTAAACATTTTTTGTTGATTCGATATTTTGAAAACCTGCGAACGGATTTTTATGAAACTTTAGTTTTAAGAAATAACAAATTTGGTTATTGCATATTTTATTTAAATAAATATGAATTTTTTAAAAATCAATTTTTCTTTTGATACACCGCGTAGAACATGGTAAAACATTCCTACTTATATCAATGTTGCCATTTTGTTAATTGCGATTATAGGTACTATAAGACAAGTTTTGTATTCGTAAAAAGAAGTTTTGAGATAACAATCAAACATGACATAACGATGATAGAGAACACGAAAAAAGTAGTTCCGACATTTCTGTCTGTCTGTCTGTCTGTCCGTCTATCAGTCTGGATGTATCGACACCTACAGCCTTAACGGTTAAATCGATATTATTCAAACTTGGTTCTCTGTATTTTTAGAGTAATAAGCCCAGGTGTTTTGATGTTTATCCTAGGTCTGAAAACAACGGTACCTGCCATATAAGCGTAACAGATAATTACATTTCTCTCGAAAAAAAATACGATCAATTTTGATAAGATTTCGTATAATGGATTTGTAGCTAACGGTTATGTTTTTCGTGTAAGGTTTCATATTAAAAATACCTGACAAGTAAGCCTTAAAGTTAATCCAATTTTTCTCCGAAAAAATACGACCGATTTTGATGAAATTTTGTGTGACTGATTTTTTGCCAGAGATAAAGTCTTCCGTTAGAATTTCTTTTTTTTTTCAAAATCATTTTATTAACTGTACCTGCCATATAAACGCTATAGAAAATCCAATTTTTCTCTAAAAAAAATTTATTTTCAAAACCTGCCCTACAAACGCTATAGAAAATTTTTCTCGAAAAAAAAATATGATCGATTTTAATGAAATTTTGTGTGACTGATTTTTTCCCAATAATGAATTTTTTTGTTAGAAATTTATGTTTAAAATCACCATATTATTAACGGTACCTGCCATATAAACGCTACAGAAAACCCATTTTTTCTCGAAAAAAAACACCATCTGTATTCATAAAATTTTGTGTGACAGATTTGTTGCTAATATAACGCTATAGAAACTCTATTTTTTCTTGCGATTATTTAATATACTTTCTTGTTTAGTATCCTTAACCAACGGATAAGAGCAAGTTTGTCCGACCCAGTCGTGCCTTTTATTTAATTTTTAAAGAGGAGTATTGACTATATCAGTAATATAGGGGAGGATATCCTATTTTGCTTGTATACCTATTTTAATCTTATCTACAACTGAGTCGTGCTTATTTTCTGACGATTTTCTGTTATGCGGTAATCGGCCAATAATAAGAGAACCTAATAACAATTGACCATGAAAGTGAAGGTAAACAAGAGAGTCTGGAAACAACTGTAAATAACGTTTATAAGTGTTTTAGTTTATTTAAATATGAGCTTTTTATGAGATTAATTTCAAATCAGTTCATTCTTTAGAACCAAACAACTCAAGCATTGTATAGTTTATTTTATTTTCTATTTTTTTTTATAAAAAAAAAAAAAAAAAAAAACAAACAAACTACCTTGAAACTTTTGAAATACTCGCTGACAAAAAATAAGTAGATATTCACCCCGATTCTGCCGTTGTGAGGGGTCACAAGTCACAATGAATTGTGATTGATTTTTGTCAGGATTGTTGTGATGTGACTCGATAACATTTTCCGTATTCTGCCACAAAAGTCACAAGAAAAATCACAAACAAACTCACCGCATCATGGTGAATATTTGGAACACCTTATTATGGCAAATCAGAAGCAAAATTGAAATTTTTTCGTGAACAATTTAAGATAAAATTTATTTTTTAAGAATAAAGAAATTAATAATAAACGTATTTAACATTTCAGCATAAAGAAGCTATCTAACTACAGTTAACAAATATGTGCGCGCTTTCGTTTTTATTGTACAAAAATATAAAAACAAGAAAACAAATCTTTATAAGTTCAATAAAATGTTATTTTTTCCGTTTTGTTTCAATGATATATACGAATAACAAATATAAAAGCAACAAGTTTAATCAAATATAAATCCACGCATTTTACTTCAATATGGGTACGAATTACATTAATATTTACCTAACCTAGAAAAGAAATCAAAACAATTGGAATTTGTGCGTTGTGACTGAGAGTGTGACTGGTTGTGACCTGCTCTGAAGGAGATCACAGTTTCGATTGGTTTTATGACTCTCACAAATTGAGACTATACGGCAGAATACGAAAAAGTTACAAAATTGATTTCACCTTCATCTGTCAGACTTGTGAGGTATCACAGAAGTTCGGCAGAATCGGGCTGATTGTGTCGCAGTCTTAGTTTCTATTTTTTTTTTCCTTTTTTTTTCTTATTTCACAACGGAACTTAGATGCTGTAGGTACCTACTGGAAAAAAGATAACCACGAAATTATTATAAATATATTTTAACATAAATAAAAATATACAAACGCATTCATTATTTTGACTTAAACTACTTATTCAACGTACGAGTCTTCCTTCTGCTTTGCTTGGCATCAAATTGTATCCTTTTTGATATGATATCTAAATAAAACTATACCAATATTCTGATGAAAGTAGCTCTGTGGTAATATTTCTTCCATTTTTCAACCCCCCTATATATGTATGTATGGTTTCCCTTAAATCATCTTTTGAACTATCCTTATCTCTCTCCATCTGCTTATATTTAAAATGTGTCGATGACGGTAAAGAAGCGAAAAGTTTCTTTTCTTGGAAATTGTTGATTACTTTTACTCTGAAGTTTGCATATTAAAGACTGTTTTTGAAGACTTTGTAGACAGTATTAAGTTTCAAGAAATATTTTAGCCAAAAGGCAACATAATATCCTGTTGATGGTTTTCTGTTTTGACCAATAAAGTAAAAAATTGTATAGATATATAGATATAACAGCTTCCTCTTCATAGAACATAGTTAACTGACAATCTCAAATGCCACCAATCGAAAGCGTTTTTTTTTTAAACAATTTGTATCACTTTAGTTTATTTTGGATAGTATTACAGCAAATGAAATAAAACTTTGACACCCGTATTGGAGTCAAATCGAAAAAAGTCAGAAGTTCATAAAATCGATTGGGATTTTAATATGGGATTTGGCAGTTTGTCTGGGGACACCTAAATGCTCAATGTTTTTGAATTGAATTGAATACCAATAAGATCGTAGGCGTGTCTTAAAATTTTTCTAAATTTAATTGGAATTGAAAGTAAAGTAGCAGATATAATACGATTTCGTAATAAGTAAGATAATTTGTTTTTGAAAAATATACCTACCTACCAATTGGTTTTATTTTGTAACAGATTAAATAATAAATATCCCCTGAAGAAGTAAGGAATTTTTACGAAACGTTGGGAGAATAATGGAATAGAGTTTTTTTATTCGCATTAAACTTCAAAAAGACCAAAAAAGCCAAATATCTCCATCTTTACAACTATGAATAATTTCATGATTATCTGGGCTAGAGTATCAGGATGGTCATACAGTTTAAAATACTTTAGGTACAAATACCATACGCACAACGGCGCGACGGGCGGTTAAGCAAAACGTTTTCTGCTGACCGATATTTTATATATAGACAAATAAGAGAACATTTGCTTTTGAAGATATTAAGAGGTGCAAACTGAATAGCTCAAAAAGTGAATAATTGTTTCCTGTGTGAAACCAACTACTTCTACATTCTTAAAAATTAAGAGAATATTAAGTACAAAATATCTGCAACGAAATTGCCCATAGATAAAAAAAATCGCTGCCCAAAACTACTAAAGGTCAATACCTATACGGGACAAAGGATGAAGAAATTTTAAACCTGACGCGATGATATCTAATTAAAACACATGCGGCGATAGTATTTCAAAGGACATACACTAGAGCCTTGGCTAACCAGTATTAAAAGACCTATTTTAGCTTTTCGTTGACCTTTGTAAACCAGATGTTTTGCACCAGACAATCCAGGTTTTCTTACAGAGTGGAGTGAAGTGTATGCTAAATGGAATCGGGGAAAAAAATAACCTACTACCATAATTAGAGTCCATAAACGAGTATTATTGTATTGTATTGAATTCTTTATTTTTAAAAATAAATACATTATATGAGTTTACTTAAAATTAATAACAATAATTGATTAAAAGAAATATGTTATTGACATTTAAGATTTTTTAAAAAGAAAAAGAAAGTTAAATGTCACTTCAAGAACTTTTATGTAAAAAAAAAGTGCGGGTGAATAATTTTGAGTTTACAAAAAATCGGAAATAATTAAGTACATACTTGGAAACATTGAAGCAACCAAAAAAAAAAAGAAAATAAATAAACTATAATAAATACTGACAGCTTACATATACATGTACATATTTTTTATTTCACATGGGTTCAAATTCGAAACATAGAACAGAATCATTATACAAACATTTAAGAACAACATTAAACAAAATTTTAATTTTCTCATGATTAAATTCATTATTACCTTATTTAAATTAATTTGCCTCACATGATGATTTGTCATCATCGACAGTTCTAATCTAATATACTGAGGTAAAAATTCCAGAGAAACTTCCAAAAAGAGTCATATTAAGAACTTACTGTTCACCCAAATGGTGAACATCAAAAGTCAATTCCTTAACATCTTAACATTGACATTAAAGTTCCATAATTACCCATTTAAGTATTTGGCATGAATGAAAGTCTATTTACTTGTGCTGGACAGTGCTCGATGGTCTTTAGCATTTAAGCTTCTAAAATCTACCCTGAAAACAGTGGTTTGAGGAAAGCATTATATTATATATGTATTAACACAATTCAGCTCGGTTCTCTTCCAAAATACGTGAATGTGATTTTGATCCTATGTTTTGTGTGGATATAAGACGAGAAAACACCATGGAAATTACAAAAAAAAAAGAACGAGAAACCACTGTGTACATCATCAGATTAGGTGAACAGATTAACCCGAATGACACTCATGAAATCAGCGTGGCGTATGAGTGTCATAAGAGAATGCTACTCGTATTCTTCCTTTAAAAGAAAAAAAATGCTACATATCTGGAACTCTATTCACACCCATTTGCACGCTCCTAATACCGTAATCAAATCACACAATGTTTACGATGACAACCCGCAGAGGGAACAGTAAAAGATCCTGCGACGAACAGGATATAAATCCTGGGCAGAATGGTCCGCACCAACCACCCTCTCTCATATGTGTTGAGTATACAAATTTAATAGCTTCAGTCTGGTATTTTGGTCCACTTCAAGCTGTGAACCGAAGCATGGAGACTGACGAGTGAAACATTGTGTATTATTTTCACAGTGGATAGATGAAAGTTTCAAGGATACGTATGATTGTGTAAGTACTTTTTTTTCTGATCTCTTCCTTACGTAAGCCAAATCATTGGACTGAAGTGGAAGTTCTTCTTCAGCTTTTAGTGCGGATTATGGTCTTGGCAACGCTAATGACACAAGGATGTAATGCTATAATTGTTTTTCTTCCTTTTTGTTTTACCTGCGATTACGATGCCCCAAAAGGCGGATCTTTTGAGCTTTTGGCATTAAGTTCTTTGAAGATGATTATACTAGGATTTCCTTTAGCATCGAAATTTAGTTTGAAAAGATTTTATTAATTATGTTTTTATATATTTTTATAGAGACATGAAGAACCATATATACAATTAGAGGAATGGTATAAATGATAAGACAAGAGTGATGTCTGTGCCTTGAATGGAATTATACATTTTTTAAATATTTTCAGAGAAGAATGATAGTGGCTTAAAACCAATAAAATGTAGTGAATCACCCGAAAAAAAATCAATGTGCAAGTTAACAAACAATAATACTTTTAGCTCAACGAACGCTTAATTCTTCTCTTATTTTGTAAATTTGGTTAGTTTGATTTATGTAAAAAAATACCCTTTTTTATATAAATATACAACTTATTGCTTGACACTATATTAAAAAGTTATGAACTATAAAAAAGTCGGTCTTTTTTCCCTAAATTAATTGGCTATAGTAAAGTTCGACCAACTGTTTGAAATTGGATTTTTTCTAAGACCAAGACAGTGGAAAGGAGTGGAGACTTAAACCTGTTATCTACTGTTTCAACTATATTCCGTCGTATGATTTTGCTGTTTCATTTTTGTATTGAATTTTTCGTTTCGCATAACTAAAGTATTATAGGCTTTATCGGTTAAGCCGATTTTCTTAAAACTTGGTACAAAGCATTCTTAGAGAAATATCTTCGGAAAGTTTTTTTTTACCAAGGTATTAAAATAACGGTAACTACCATACAAACGTTACCGATACAATCAATTTCGATACAAAATTATATGAGTAATTCGTTGCCAATGTTTATATGATATCCTTCATTTGAAATTTTTTTTCAGAATCAGATTCTTAACGGGTAAGTAAGGTACCTGTCATAGAACCGTTTTGTATAACTCTGACTATCTAACAGCTGCTCGGATTTCGACTAAATGTAAGTATCTAAAACTACAACTACTGCTAAAGTTGAATAATACTACAAAAATTTTTTTTTTTTTTAAAAGTTTATTTTTGCCAAAAGATGATTCTATTTTTTCGAAAAAAATATGATCAATTTCCATAAAAAAAAATCAGAATCAGGTTATTAACGGTACCTGCCGTTTTGTATTACTCCGACTATCATTTCTATTAGAATTATATTATTAACGGTACCTGGCATAGAACCGTTTTTTATTAATCCGACTATCTTTTGAACCGCTGCATTCTTAAAATACTTCTTAACTTAATAATACTGCAACAATTTTTTGGAAAAAGTATTTATTGAAATTTTTTTTGCCAAAAACCGGTATTTCTAATTTTTACGAAAAAAATACGATCAATTTAGATTTAATTTTACAATGATTGATTTATTGCCAATGTTGATGTCATTCATCGAAAACCTTATTAACGGAAACACCCATACCAGAGATCCGTTTTTTATTACTTCGAATATCTATTGAACGGCCTTATCGATATTGATGAAGTTTCATTATTTCGAAAAAATGCTATCAATTTTGATCAATGTCAAAATCAATGAGAAAATTTGATGTAATTAAATTTTTGCACATACATTTTTTTTTATTCCGTTTCTAAAAGATTTTTTCGAAAAAAAAAATATTTTAAAAATCTGAAAATGTTTTTTCTTTTATAAAAAAGAATTCAAGTGAATTTTTAAGTTCGTGCGACCCAGATGTGCCCTTTATTTTTATTGCATGCAAAAATATATATTTTGAAAAACGAATTTTCCAGTCATTAAAACGAAGGTTACTTGGCATGGCAGCTGCTACAAGAACAAGCGCTTTTTTGGAAAAACAAAAACAAAAAAGATCTTCTCAAACTCGCTATATGGATAAAGCACGATCTAGGCTTTTACAATCATCATTGACGTACTATATTATACATCGACGCTGCGCTAGCTAAAAAAGTAAAAATAGTTCCATAAAAGTTCTATTAAAGTGATAAAAAGGAATCGTCAAATAGTGTATGAATTCAACTAATATTTGATTGCTAAAAAACGTTGATTTTGTCAATAAAAACTATAAACAAAAGCAAAATTGCAGATTGCCAATGAGCTTTTTAAATTGTTTATTTGTTTACTGTTTCACCGCTACTGCTCCGAGTAGATGGCGCTTAGTGTTTTTTAATTCCCTCAATTCTGCGCAAAAGTGTATGTACAGATCTTAGAATCCAAAGTTTATTTCCTTTCCCATCATATTGTTTGGAAAATGCACATGGCTGGGTAATTTATAATGTTTGCCTTTTTATTAAATTGAATTTGATGGAGAGTAACTCTTCTATCTAACTTTAACCACTTTGGAACACCACCTTTTTGTATCACATGGTGGTGTTCCAAAGTGATTAGCGTTCTTATTTGTTATCATACTAAACTACTTTGAATACCCTCAAAACAAAAACCATGAAATTCGATCCTAAAGCTATGAAAACTCTTTTTTTTTTTAACAAATAACAATTTTTATCAAAGTAACGTATACGTATAAATGTTTCATAAAAGTTGGGCAAATAAAGTTGACTTTGAAGATTTTTAAAGCTTTTTTCTAAATTATAATTTGAAACGTCACTAGAAAGGACATTCAAAGAGTAAAAAAAGAAACACATAAATATAAATATTTATACATATATATTCAAGAAATTGTAACTTTTAGACTTTCATTTTGAATTCCTTTTAAACATGACACTGATGGTGAAGCAAATGAAAATATAAATTTGAATGACAACATCCCACTGAGCTCTGCAGCAACACGATGTTTTCCATGGTTTTACCATCAACAGGACGAATATAGCAATGCAATCAAAGTGATCTAAAACCGGATATAGCAAGGGGAATATGCAATAAGTTGTCTTTGATATGTCACAACTCACACAAGTCTTCAACCAAAGAGGACATCGGACAGTTAGGTGTCAAGTATTTTGTTTATTTGAAATCATCCCAGGATCTGTCTCTGTGAGTGGGTTTGGTTGTTGTTGTTTTTGTGTAATACCAACCTATAAAAGTTGTTCTTTTACGGTCGTCCTCGTTCTCCATTGAAGATGATGGAGTGTGAAAAGTGGAAGACCGATTACAAAAGGATTTGTCATTTTGTGATAACAACGATAAATAATTGTGACACCTGATACGGGAAGCCTTTGTAAAGTGTGATGGATGGTTGATGGTGTCAGTTATAAGTTTTCCAGGAAAACGCTACTTTACCATAAAGACTGAGGACGAAGAAAATGAAATAGATATTCATTTTGTGTCAAGTATTATTTTAAGTTGAGTTTTCAAAGAGAAAGAGGTTGCCTTTCGGTAACATGAATACATTTTTCTTTGTGTTGGTCTATTGTTATCCTTATCCTTTCCGAATCTGAACAATAGAATTTGTTAGGGGCTTACAAGGGAAAAAAATTACACATTTTAATGCGATTGGGATTTTAATTGACAGATCGATTGAAAGGAGCACAACACCAAGAAAGCTTGTTGAATATATTGGAGGCTCGATTATATTCGCCAGTTAATGGGATGTAATTAATGATAAATCTTAATTTATTTTAATAACTTTACAGTACTTTTACAACTTCATTGTCCAATTAATTTATTAAAACAATTCAACTCGCCCTTTGTTTTGTAGCGTTCTTTTAAACTAATTATGTATACAGCCTTATTTATTAAAGATTGATTAAAATTACTCGACCTTTAACATCTCTATATTCAAGATATCGTTATTAATAACAAAATAAGTTGAGTATATGGGCTGAGTAAGTTAATATGAGGTTGGTAATTGTCTGAATATAAAGGCATATTAGCATCAAAAACTCATATTTTGATATTAAGATTCCAAAACATTTACCAGAGCTCTTGTGCAAAAAAAACAAAATGATTTTAACTACGTTGAGTTTTTATAAGGTTTAATAAAATAAAATGCACGACTGGGTCGCACGAACTTGCTTTTGTTGCAAAACTATTGGATTGGGAAAAATTAATTTGCTCAACTATGTTTGAAAAGTGAAAAGTGGCCTAAATGTGAGGTGAAGTTGTGGTAGCTATCATTAAATGGATGCTTAGCCAAAAACTTCAAATGCCATCTTGTGTTGAATGTTTAGATTAAATACCATTTCAAATTTAAATGAAATCGGGTAAGCCGTTGTCAATTTATGGCCAAATTTGTTAAAAACCGCTAACATCAAATATCCGTTATGTGCATTTTAAGCCCAAAACCTAAAAACTACTAAAAATATCACGTACACAAAATATAACGTACAGCCGTTTTCGAGAAAATTTGGAAAAACTAAAACCGTTATATTGAAGGAACCCGTTATAGCCGGGCTAAAACAAAAATTCAATTTATCCTCTAGGGAATCACCGAAAAGTACTACACACGAAAATTGAAGAAATTTCCGTCTCACCGTTTAGGCTTAGCTCTCGGTGAACATATGTACAACCGAACATCCGCTCATCCGCACATCCGCACAGACAGACCGACCGACGGCATAACGAAACCTAATTTTTTGGGCTTCTCTATCATCGTAATGCCAGGTTTGATTAAAACTTCGAATTTTTTTTTCTCGAAACCAATACTTGCCCTATTGAGCAAATAAAAAAAATATATAAGATATTCACAAGCACTATTTTTTATATTTGAGCAAATGTTAGGGAGGGAAAAGTGTGACGAATAAGCGTAATAATTCTTTCCAGATGTCTGATTTGAATATTATGAGAGCAGAGTTGCAAAGCTTGACATAGACATTGTATATACATTTCTATAGTATTTTCATGCTGAATAATCACCTCCTGGCCATCTTAAGAAACTTGTGAATAACACATTTTTAGGTTCGTGCATTTACTAGTTGTCTATTCTGTTACCCTGACAACAGTCGTTTTGTTTTGTTTACGACTCTTGTCAAAGAAATATGGATTTTACATTTAATATTGTTAATTTGTTTTGTTGACGACATTGGTTAGGGTAACAGAATAGACACTTATAGTAAATGTAAGAACCTCCAAATGTGCGGTTCACAAGTTTCTTTAGATGGCGCTGCTCCATGATTGTACTATAGAAATTTATATACAATGACAGACATAGAACAATTTAATGGAGCCTTCATGACATAAAATTTATCGGGAACAAAATATGGCACCACCAACTAACTTCGTGATATCATTCAAAGGCAAAGGTTCAAAGGCGAAATCCAGTTTAAAATACATTGTAACACAGTCCGTTACAATAAAAAAAAAGAGAGGCAGGCTTTAAAAACTCGTAGATCAAATAAATTCAACAACTACAGCATTTACTTGGCCCGAGCCATGGAAAAATTCAAAACGGGAAGGCTGGTCGACGGTGTGCCATTTCACCCTAGAGGGTCATTTAATGCCACCTTCCCCTAGTAATATTTTCATGTTGCATATCGGAGGGGGGCTTGGTCCATATTTGGCTATAACAATTTAAAATTTCCTCCGTTGCCATAGTCAAAGCACTCTTTCGAAAAAAATAAATAAATGGTTATACCAACAGTTAGGTATAATAATTTTTTTAAAACCACAAAGACTATTGTGTTAATATCTGTTATCAAACATTTCAATATCTATCAATCTAAAGTTATGGTTTATAAGGATAAGACAAAAAATTACTTTATCTTAACCTTTCAAGGGACGTCTAAAAGTAGATATGTTAATAATATTTCATATAACAGATATCCTTTTTCACATAAACTCATATTAGAACAATTTAAAGTTTCCTCTGTCAAATTGGCCTTTTCTTTTAACAAGCATGCATTTAAATAATTCATGGCATTGTCTTAAGATCATCAATCATTCACTTTTATACATTTGAAATACGAAAAAAGAAAGGTATCCCATCTGAACGTTCATCATGTCATCACTGTGTTTATACAACAAACGGGGAAAATACAAGTTCCGCTTGAATAATGACAATATCCTGTGTGCATGATGTTGTCTATTTGTATGAAATGAAACGGCTCATATAACATTCAGGATAAGGGACTTCAAACGTTTTCATTCTTATTCTTCAGAATAAATTTTATCTAAAGTGCATGTGGAGACTATATATACACACAAGAAAAGGATATAAGATATAATAAAGGATGAACAAAGATATTGTCCTCGCTGGACTGTTTTAAAAATGTATAATATTTTTGAATATTTCTTGAAAATCAAAGTAAGCTTACAATGAATTTATTTAAAATTTACTCAGAGACTTTTAAATAAGACTTAAGTCTACGACTAACATGCATGTACCTGTAATGATTGGATAATTGAATAATTATTTTTCAAACAAACTTTCAAACAAAGATCAAGACCGTGGTAGCAGAATCAGTTGTGCTGCATTTTCTTAAAATATAAATTTAATCTTAATATAGCTTCTTCACATCATCTTGCCTCTAATTGGAACGACGCAGGGACATAAGTCCCAAATATATTTTTTCGATTTGGGACTTATATGTCCCACCCCGTCGGGGCATAAGTCTCAACGTTTTTATCTCAAAGATGGGTCATAAGTCCCAATATTTACATTTTTCTACAAAAAATCAATACTGCTAATGATGTTTAAAAAAAAAACTAAACAAACGGTTTGATGGATAATATACAAACATCCGTATATTGTTTAATTTACAAATAAAAAACAAAACAAAATTTCCTTTCATAATAAAAAAAGACAAAAAAAATTAAAAAAAAAATGGCCTTAGAAAAAATAGCAAAAAATAAGATAAACTTTACATATAAACAAAAGTAGTGTTTTTAATTGTTGTCTTACTGTTTTCTAATCTGTATAATTTTTAAAGTTATTTTTTTGTGAACAAAATCTCGCGATTTTTTGGTTTTAGTTTTTCAAATTCGCAAAAACTTGAATCTTCTAAGATTCTTCTCTTAAATTTACAGAAAATTAACTTTAAGAATTACAGTTTTGAAAAAAGTAAGACAACAAGTAACTGTATTTTAGTTGTACAGTCAAACCTCCCATAAGCGAACCCCCATGGTCCCCGAAGTTTTGTCCTGTCATGGGAATTGTTCGCTTATTGGGAGTTGTCAGTAAGTAGAGTTTTCACTGTAATTGCATTACAGTAGAGTTTTACGCATTGAAGCATTGACAATGCGTAAAACTAAACTGAAATAACTGAACAAACTATCAACATGCCAGATAAAATGTATGTATCTTCGAAATAAAACAACATTTATTAATTTCAATTAAAAATATGCTTACCTATACCCATACAGTTGAATATAGGAAGCGACCTTAAATATGCTGACTCATTGGAGCAGCGACAAAATACAAATAGGCATTTATTGAAAAAACAAATAACTCAAGTTACCATGAGAGTATATTGAAGTTATTTGTTTTCTTCGACTCATCATTTCCGGTTGGAAGGTCATTGTTCGTAACTTGCGTGTATTCTTGGTAGATTCATAACATTTATTTAAAAGAAATTGAATGTGGGACATAAGTCACAAATTAATTTTTTTGGGACTTATGTATCGTCGGGGGGGACATTAGTCCTAAAAAGTAAATTTGGTGCTTATGGCCCTGCGCCAATTGGGGCATGATGCGTTCATGAGCAAAGGCATGAAATTTGAACCGCCCGCCGGCCAAGTCTATTTATTAACAAATATTTGTTTGAAAATAACACAAATTTTCATAAAAATCGTCAACAGGAATATAAAATATTAAATGCACAAAAAAGCAGTTTTAAAAAACATTTATTTAATATGTTTTTTATCCGTGCAATGTTGCTAACTAGAATTTAATGACATTTTGAAAATTAAAAAATATAATATTTGAATTAATTAAGGAGACAGGAAATTAAGCCCATATCACTTTTACACCTTATTAACTCCGTCATTGTCTTCGTCCAATCTGTTTATATCTGAAAAGTCTGGTTCATCTCTCTTTAAAGTCCAAGGAGACTTAAGAACTCATTCCGTTTTAAAAATTCTAAAACAAATGGATGTCACCATCGTTCATCTTCCTCTCCAAGAAATAAAATTGTCCTCTGACCAAAAAAAGCATAATAGGATTAACCTCATGATTCCCATCTGAGTTAATAAATTATTAAGCTAAAACTTTCTATGCAGTTTTCAAAATCAAAGTGAAATGTGTTATCGACGTTGCTATTTATAAATAAAGAAAATTTTGTCCTTCTAGGATTTCGTTTATGATCCTTATAAATTCAATTTATTATTTAAATTTTGTTAAAGCCACATGATTTTATATTACTGATGTCTATAACAACCCTACAAGAGAAACCAATTTCAAACTTTCTGAAATAGACAATTCCACACCGGATCACAAACAGCTTACAATTGCATAGATTATCATCACCTAGAGACAAATAAAGGAAAACCTGAAGCAATCCTTTATCTGCGCTTCTAATATTTGCCAAATACCTTCTATTAACATGAATAGCCTATCAACTCTGTCAACCTCAGAAACATGCAATAAATATAAAGAGATTATCCCTTGTGCATCTAAGCCAATCGATTCTCCGCAAAATAACCTTTGTTATCCCCTCTAGCATAACCAAAAAACGCACGTCATCATCATCATCATCATCATCATCGTCATCATCAGCACTGGAGCATTATTGTTGTCGGCAACAGTAGCACCAATCAGAAAAGGCATTATTCCAGGCACCAATATCTCAACCGATTATTCCTTGTTAATTTGAATCTACCCGAAAATGACACAAAACAGGGATTTCCACCTGCAATTGACCCCCAAATCCTGATGTGAAAGAACAAGATCCTTTTGGTACTCTGGAGTACTAGAGCAACATCATAGAGCCGTTTAGCTTTTAATGTATGCAGCGTGTGTAACCCCCAAAGTGAACTTAAAACCCTACTTTGAATTGAATATGAACAGGAAGAACTGTATGTAACCCAAACGGGATAGTATGAACCACAGGGAATTCACATACAAACACAAGAAAATTTCTTTATGTGTGCATAAGGTAGAGCAACCCTTTCGGCCCACAAAACATATCTTAGCAATAGTTGACTTGTGGTCAACCACTTGCCAAACATAGTAACAAGTCATTTTATGCACCATTAACAAGCGCAAAATTTACAGAAACCCCAAAAACCCATTACCATCACCACTCGAAACCCAGAGAGACCGGCCTCTCACCCTTTGTGCCATGCTGTAGTACCTTTTCGTTGGGACTTGCTGACCAAACTAAGTCGAACCTCTCACCAATACTCCGCCTATTCTTTGGGTTGGCTTAATCTCTTGATTTTCATTCAGGATATTATGTGCAGTAAAGTCATCAAGACTACACCCAGAAGTGCCTCTTGGGCAATGGGTGATTTTGGTATTATTTGGAAGGGGTAACTAATATATATGTATGTATGAGTTTATATTATAACTAGATGAACGCAAGAATCCTTCCACTTCATATTTGGATTTGGACAATACCATGTATTGAAATTTAAAGAATTATTGAAATTCTTTTAATAAAAATAGTCTACGGAAGGATTTTTTGTTTTAGTCCGGATATATTGGGTACCTTTATATAACAATTTTGAAGTCCGGCTTAAACGACTTTGATCAAAATTTGTATGCTACCACTTATGAATTTGGCATTTTGACAAGATGGTATTAAAAGGCATAATATTACCTTTTTAACGCAACATGTTACACCACGACCATTAGTTAGAATAGGAAGCATAGAGACATAGAAAAGAATTTCAAAAGTGACTACCCTGGAATTTTAAGAGTACGTTTACATGCAGAAACTACCCTTTTAACGATTCGTGCAACTTTTCTGTTTGTGTTTCCACACAAACTTAACGATTGCTCGAAATTAGTTTTTCATTTATTCTAATTTTATCTAACTGCGCGGTCATCAAATCAAATCGTTAAATAATTTTCTTGAATTGAAAAAGAGAAGAAAACTGTGGTTCATATTCTCTTTTCACAAAAAAAAAATCTTGAAGATGAGTGCAGTCATACTTCATATGATTTTTCTTAAAATTAGTTTTAGTCATTAAATTAGTTTTCTCTTTTATTACTCGATTCCGAAAATTTAATTGTTGCTGAGATTGAACAAAAGATTTGTAACCGACATAATTAAGGCCCGTTTACTCATACATCATACTCTTCATAATTCTACAACATAACTAGGTTAAACTTAATCCTTGTGTTCGACATAAATTATTCTACGTTGTTACAACAAAAAATGTTCTGCTTAGCTATGATTTAAGGCCCAATCATAATCGTCGGAAGCAAAAAATGAAGCTTATGTCATAAATTTACGTCAAGTTTCCATAAGTTCCGTCAATTTCTTTAGTCAACCATAATGGTCAGATGCAAACGCAAGCAAAATTCCCATGTATTTGGCTGGCTGTCAAATTTACGTACGTAAACTGCGCTATGGAGCGCTCTTTACGTATGGAGGCGAAAGTGAACGAAAATTGAACGAACCTGAGCAATCTGACATTATGGGCGCAATATATAATTTGCTTGTATTCAGATTTTTTCGTACTCACTGCTCCGACTATTAGTTGGGCCTTTAGTGTCATAATAGAAATATTAAAATGTCAATTTTGCACGAAATGTCACATATATTTTATTATTTTTCATTTTTGCTCTATTATTTGAAGTTTAAAAAATATTTTTGATGTTCTTTTTTCTTTTTTTACCTTCTGGATGTAATAAAACCAATTTTTTCTTCTGAATTCTAAATCTAAATCTAAATTCATCCAAGAAGTGACGTTTTAGGGATTTTTTTATGTGTCTCCGATTGTTATTGTGTGTGTTTAGTTTTTTTTTTTTTTTTGTTTGAATAAAATGGCGAAAAACGTAGAAATTAACAAAACATAGTTATTCCATGTTTTAATGCAAAAATATAAAGTTCATGTTGTTTTGATAAAAATTTGCTGCAATAAAACTTTTTTAAGGATAGTAGAACTTAAGTTTTTATAAGCAACTTTTTCTTCTCCTTAAATTAAGTCCAACCTAAGCAAATTTATGACTTACTTTGAAGTTCGTGCAAACCGTTAAGTGGAACTTAAAAATTTAAGTTGTATTTAAGGCATATGTCAAGTATTAGGAAACGGACCTAAGTGTACCAGAGCTCATATTAAACCAAACAGTTTTCAGGGTCTTGTATGCATTAGTGCATCTCAAGCGTATGCTTGGAGAAGTAGTTTACTTTTGACGACGCACTCTTTTACACAGTGGCGTATACTTGCTTTTTTATAATTTAGTTTTCTGATGGAAATACCTATCTTGTTCGACAGAATGTTTGTTTGTGGCTCACAAGGCCACATTGGATGGTTGTTCATAAATAGTACTGGGGTTAAAAGCATTTTCACGCTAAGTGGAAAACAATTTACAACCAATGCATTGCAGCAATATTCATCTGGGTACACGTACTTGTACTTTGGACTTATCCGCACCCATTGATGCGGCCCAATGTATTTGTGGTGTTATATTTGTCGCACCGCAGAACAGATGTGAAGGTGTGGGGGCCAAACGCAATATCCTGGCACTTTTCATAGAGAGCTGGTGGCAAGAGTTCATAAAGTATAAATTTCGAAAACCGAATCGATTGAAAATTTGGTCAGGCTTGAGTGTTTTTGGTTAATAACGGCCGATTGCATTTATCCATTAGGTTAATTTGCCTTGCAGTTAAGGTTACACTACTGCGTGTCGAATTATAGTGGGGATCTTTGCTTCGTGGTGCTAGTTGCTAACCTGTGAACTCAGCACATGCTTTAGAATTTTCATATACGTGTTTTGTTTCAATGGAATGCGGCTGCCAACCGTTTTAATAGTTTAATGCAACCAATTTGGATTCTTTGCAATATGGTAGTTAAAATGTTGAAATTTACTTCAGCTTTGTGGAATCGTATACAAATTTTACGCGTTTTGTGTGTGTTGAAAGCAAAGCTTTTAAAATTACATTGTCAGAGATTGTGTACTGCACTTGAAAAGATAATTTTTGGTTTTCTTTTTTGCAACCAGTATTTTAAAAGCCAAATTACTTATTTGTGGAAAAATAAAAATAAATGAAAACAAGAAATTACCCAGTTCAATTAGTAGAGAATAATTTTGCACAGACTCTGCTCTGATGTAAAACCGCAATATTAATTTTTTAGTTTACGTACATATATGAATGGATGCAGTGATGCTCGCAGTGATATCTACTATAATAATTTTCTTTCTTTTCAACAAATCAGATTTATCACTTTCTGATAAAGCTATTCAGTTCAAGGAACACCCACATATCGTGTTTCCAGCGCTGAACTTAGACTAGATATAATGCTATTTCGGTTGTGAAAAATGCTTCATTCCGTGTTTTTGATTTGTTCACTGTAAAAAAATTGATGATTGCAATCAAACAACAACGACACTGAAGTCTGAGCACAACCAATTATAATTCTCAATACGTACTTTACAACTTTTTGTTTGCCTAAAACGAATCGAAACTGAAACTACTGGTTATGGAAGGGAGAAAAAAGTAGTCTAGATACATTTTCTTGTCATCCATGGTAGATGCAAACAAAATATTTCATTTGTCGCCATTTTGAAGCTGCGAGCAGATCTGCAGACCAAAAACTCGCAAGTGGACACAGTTCCGAGAGTATCTCGAGGAGAGTTGACTTTTTACTATCGACATTCGAAATTTTTGAAAGTCACTCGCAAGTGGACACAGATTGTAATCACTGTTGGAGCCGAACTCACAGAATTTCAACACGTTTCGTGTTTTGAGAGTTTTGAGAGCAGCTGTCCAAGAGTCGTTATGGCAAAACTTCCATTGGCGTAAACAAATCAATTTATAAGTCCGTTTCAATTTAAGAGCGACCGACCGTAGTGCCAATGCCAATATTCAAGTAGCTCCAACCTCTCGCTGGCAAACATACTACTCTCACTAATTTCAACTGATTGCTAAAGAGAAGAATAATCTAGTATCAAGTGAACAAGGTTATAAAAAAACTCTCAGAAAATAAACTCTCGGAAATCTCGAAAACATTACTCTCCTGAGTTATCTAGCGAAAGTCCTCTTAAATAGACAGGCACCTTCAAAGTCACAAATATGAACAAATATTTGTATAATTCGGTGTTCTTATTGATTTGGTTAATTTGGAGATGCTTATATTCGGAAAAAAGTAAAACATTTAAAAGAAGCATTCAGATAAGATTTAAAGCGTTCAATTGATGATGAACTTATCCATTTCTTGATTGCGAACAACATAATCAAAGGGGTTAACGCCAATCGAAACTTTTGAGTTTAAAAGAAAAATGGTCTTAATACAGTGTTTCTAAATGTTGACATTGCATAAAGAATATTTCAAAATGTCACGAATCGCAGTGGTAAGAAATTGTTTTCTCAACCATTTGTAAACCTCGCTTTAATACTTTTAGTCCAGGCTAATTATTAACAGAAAAATTAATAAATATCTGCAAATAATAATGTAGTCAAGATTATATTTTTGTTTTAAAGCGAGTATACCATTTGGAGAGTCTGAAATCCACAAAGCTCACACAAAGAAAATATTTGCGTTGTCCGCTGTTTTAAAAAAGGCAGTTATGATATTTTCTCGACTCCTGTTGGTCGTATAATAATTTACTTTTTTAAGTTTTATGTTGAAAAATATTTATAAAAAACTTTGTTTCACAAATATTTTTGAATGTTTAAATGGAATACAACATTTCAAATATATCTCCCTTGTCTATAGTTTTTTCCGGTTTTAATCAGTGGGGTTAACTCTTTCACTCTGGTAACATCTCTATAACTATGACGTCATACGAAGGATTTTATTTGCGTTTTAAACTTTAAGTTCTATTCGGGAAAAACGTTTTCATTCTTTTAAGCGTAATACATGCTCTTGTATGTCACTTTCAAAAAACCATCGTGAACAGCTTAAAGTTCAAGAAAAATAATTAAGACCTTCTCTCCCAATCATATTTCTTGCATCGCCAAAACGTACTGTTTGTATATTTATCAGGTTGAAAGGTAGGGGACATAAGTTTAAGACTCATGAGTAATAGAAAAAATACCTGCAGTATCGAGAGCCGTGTTGGCTCGTCTACTAATTTAGTAAAATGGTTGAACTTTACAAAGGTTTGTAATTACATTCTCTAAAAATTCTATAGGTATCCAAAAAGTTAATTCCAACTGAAATATTTGTACGCCTTCATTCCTCACCTCAATCAATATGGCTATTTCTTTTCGAGGAAACAGTTTTTCTGATAAAATTAGATACCGTATCGAATTCGTAAAAAAATTAAATAGTAGGTATGTCTAAGCTTAACATTCTATAAATGAAGCCTAATTTAAAGGTGTGTGATTATTGGTAATACATTTCAATCAATCACATCAAAATAGAAACATATAACTCTTTTAATCAATTTTTGGAGAAATTTGATTCCTTATATTTATTGGTACATTATCCTAAAAGTTACAATTACACACAAGTTTGAAGGAAGTTGACCTAAGCTATAGGCTCGCAGATATAAAAACAAAAATACTAGAAATAATTTGTTGTCTTTCTTTTATTTATTTAAGTTGTATATAAAAGAGTTATGTTATTCCCAATTTAGTTGATGCAATGCCAGCAATTTGTTTTCAACTAAAATCCTATTTCCATACTACAAAAAAACTCACATTATTTGCATTAGAATTGGTGGCACTTTTTGTGTTGAAGAACTTTTTATTTTCACAAATGTGATCCAATAGACATTTGACTAAACTAAAAATTCCATTAAACCCAGCATAACACACCCGCGCTGACGTATGTACACATACAATCATACAAAGTGTATATGGTGGCTGACTAAAATGTTTTTGCCAATTTTATTTCCAATTTTAGCAATTTTATTTTACATTATAAATGGGCAGTTGAATACCACTAACACTATTCTCTATGTCTGTTTTATCTATTGTATCCCTTTTTTTTTAGGAATCTAGCAGAGAAAAATGTCATCGGATTCCTAAAGCTTTGGAACTCAGATACCCTATGTCCACCAATGCGAATGCGAATACTGTGTAGCACACAATACACCACATTCGATTTCGAGATACTTTATTGCAGTTCAATTGCGGACTATATGCATTAAAATAATTCTATTTATTTTATTTCAATGGGACAAACAAAAAAATAGAAATACCATAGAAAAACACATTTTTGGTAGTGTTTTGGTTGTGTATACATATAGAGATCCATTGAAACACAACCAAAGCAATGCAACTATAAAATGTAAATTTTGATCCTCAACCCCTTTGGCGAGAATATAGATGATGCAGCAAACACAAGTACGTATATATGAACGTTGTTGCAATTGGAATTCAATTAATATATTCATTTTTTTGTTTTTAGTGTTTTTGTGCATGTAATCCAACTATAGCGATTCGGTAGGGGTTTTTTTTTTGTCCACAACCTAAACTGATTGTGTCATTTGACATATTGTATATGTGGATGAGGGTGGTTGGGGTATTTTTACTTTTTTTTCTGTGCTTTTAGGGGTGGTCATTTTTCTTATTCCCTTTTTTTTAATGACAATATAACAAAAACAACTGGAATTAAAATGAACACTTGGATTTTGGTAGTTGGTTTCCGATACGCGATCCTCATACATATTCATGCAAACATAATGGATAGCCTGCTCTCTGTCATGGTAAACCATATTCATAGCTGGATTTGTTTTATTTTCAACTTGGAACAACCAACAAGAGTTAAAGACGATTACAGTTTTAATTGGTTCGAATAAGAGAAGAGAATAAGGTTATTATAGTTGAGATTAAGATGGGGAGTATGAAAGCTGTATTAAAAATCTTACAGTTTTCTTAAACTTCGATTTCAATTTTTCAAATCCAATGTTTTTTTTTACAAATTTCAATCTTTTGGGCTTTGTAGTGTGTTAACCTTGTACGAATCTTACAAAATAACTCCAATTTATATTAAATGATACCTCAATCCGAATTACTGCATTAAGAGCTTTCAGTTTAGGGGATATTTTTTGTTCACAGAAGATGGCAGAACTCTCACGCAACTTCTTCTTCTTGCGGTGGTTGATATTGCATCACAAGATGCTTTATTATTGATCATAGATCCAAGGTATTTAAACTTTTTGCACTTGGGAAGCACTGTTCCGTTCAAAGAGTTGTCGGGAATAGGCTTAAGTGGATTAGAAAATATTCAACATAGATATTATGTCTTTTTGGTGCTTATGCCATCCATTTCTCTCTTAAAAATTTAATGGATGAATTATCGTCACTTATGGCATCACGTTGCCAGCAAGTAATGAGTGTCTCTTTAGGATACCACATACCTTTATCTTTCAATATTGCATAGTCAAAAATCAAGAACTGCAATGAAGAGTAAAAGGGCTAAATACCTATGCTTCCTTGGTGTACACAAACTCTTGTAGGGAAATTTTTGGTGATATATCAGAAAATTTCAAGGTTCCTGTGGAAGAGGTTTAAATGTGAAACATTATACACTTGGCTTTTTGCCCGACTTTCGCCGTAGCAACGCAAGGGTATATCTGCTAGTACTTTTATTTTTGTCAAAAAGTTATAGTTCTTTATTCTTTAAGTCACCTGACGATTTTCTTCTCATTTATTTATAATTAGTCAGATTGATATTTGAAAAAGTGATACAAAAATGTAAAATTCAAATGTCAGATTTCGAAATCTTATTTTTCTTGTAGAATATCAACATATAAATATTTTGGTGAATATCACTTGTAGATATCTATTTATTTTTACTTGCTCAATATAGGGTAAGTACCTATTGGTTTCGTGTAAAAAAAAATCGGGGTTTTAATAAAACCTGACATTACGATACTAGAGAAGCCTAAAAAAGGAGGTTTCGTCATGCCGTCTGTCGGTCTGTCTTTGCGGATGTGCGAGTGTTCGTATATATGCGGTTGTCTTTTCACCGAGATTTTCTTCAAACTTCGAGTATCTATATTACTTTTTGGTAATTCCCTATAGAGGACGAATTCAAATTTTTGTTTTAGCCCAGCTATAACGGGTAGTTTTAAGTTTTCCAAATTTTCTCAAAAACGGCTTTAACGATTTTGATAAAACTATTGTGCGTTATATTCTCAGTACTCCCAATATTACCTCTTTTTCAGGTTTTTGGCTAAAAATGCATATAACGGAGATTCGTTGTTAACGGTTTTTACTAATTTCGCCATACCTTGATAACGGCTAAGCCGATTTATTTTAAATTCGGTACATATTTTAAGTTTGAGATTTAACACAAGCAACTGTTTAATAATAGCTTCCATACAACTTGATTTTTTAATATTTTTCTCACTTTCTTCAAAATTTAATAAATAAAATTTTTGTATGGTCACATAGTTTACTGCAAGAGCAAGTTCGTGCGACCCTTCTTAATTAGCTGCATACAAAATTTCAAGTCCATAATATTACTTTTATGTACCAAGCTGATTTTGCGGGCAGATCACTTCGCTACCTTTTCTATTTTTTTTTCTCTTTCTCTATACTTGAATTGTGTTTAAGGGCCTGAACTTATAATAATGCGGACTTGCCATTTAATAATGCTGGGTTTTAAGCAAATTTTATGCTGAACGTATTGTAATGGGCTTACATGGTGTTTGCAATATCTGGAATGGGATTTGATCAATATCAAATATTTAGAGATTTTACACAAAATGCATTATTAATTCGAGCTATTGTGATAAGAGCCATTTTCCGAATGGCAGAATGAAAAATTAATTTTTGCGGCAACCCAGTCGAATTTGTAGGCAAATGCGACATGGTTACGTGCATGTGTTTGTATTTTGAGATTATTGTTTTAATGAATAAAATTTCAATTTATTTGCGGTGTGATTTTGTACTTTAAACATAAAAGTTTTTTTTTAACTAACAGGTGTGTTAAATAAAATGGAATGTTATATTTTATATATTGAAACGCTTAAAAATTAGAATTGATTGGTTATTTAGGAGATTAAACATCAAAGCCTTCCAATATATGTAATTATACTGTTTTCGAAACCACACAATTATTTGAAGTGCTGCAAACTAAAGGCTAATTCATCTGTCAACCTTTGGTTTTTTGTTCGAAGGTAATTAATGGTTTTGTGTACTTTTTTTATATCAAAAAAATTAAAGGCATTCAAGTATCCAAAAAGTAATCATGACTATCGAATTAGTTGATTATTGTTTTTAATGCTAAGTTTAATCAAAAATAAATTATACCGTAAAAGGAATTTTACAAACATGAAATTCTGAAAATTAGATACGTTATAATATAAATAACAATATGCGGGTTTATCAATAAACGATGTGAGTGCAAATTTTTTTCGGTTGAATTATTTTCGCAATTTTCCAAAGTTTATTTATTATAAAAAAAATTTATTATTTATTATAAAATGTATTTTTAAATAGAATAACTAGAAAAAAGAAATTAGAATTATTTTTGAACAGTAATCTTTGGGAAAACTTATACTTTTCAGTTCGAAAAATTGTGAGTAAAGAGAAGATCTGGCGTTTGCAATGACTTTCACATATTTATCTCTTCCTAAAACTATCACATCCCCCAATCAAATCGCACAAAAGTAACCATTAGGTTCTACCTTTAAGGTTAATCAAAAATTCTATTGAATGCAAAGGAAATATAGTTGAAGACAATCTTATTATTTTTCATTGAAGTGCTTTATGGTACACAATTAGCTCTTACAGTAAAGTTGCGAAAAAAATTGTGTTTAATCAATTATGATGGCGATTAAGTATATAGAGTCTACTAGAACTACACCATCGTGAATATTTAACAATTGCCTGGAAAACTCTGCAGTGGACTGGTCATTTTGTAAAGCAACTCAGATGTTCGTTTTCAGTTGAAATTTGTTCACGTATCTTCGATCCGACTCATTTAAGCAATCATTCAATTAACCTACTTGGAATGACAGACAGCGTTTGACAAAAATCGCCTGACAGCAAAATCATTGTGCCACCGAAACGTCGTTTATCATTCCGATAATCTTTCGGCGTGGGATTTAGAGTTTCCAATGTGCATTTGTAAGCCATTAGGCACTCCTTCAAGATGCGAATCGTAGCCAACATCAGTGAAATCGTCTGAATATTTTTTCAGTTCCACCGTGCGTATCAAAGAAGAAAATGCAGGCATTTCCGTTATCAACTGCTTGCATCAATTTATCGTAAGAAAAACGTTGGGCCTTACTAATAATCAAATTCATTAACAGTTTAAATGAAAATCTCCATATTTAAACAAAATATATGCCGAAATGTTTGAAGATTTTAATTTGAGCCCTTGCTTAATTTACTTAATTTACTGAAGACCCTTTCATATTAAAACAAACAAGTTGCTTTACTTTAAGTCAGGAAAATATGTAAAACTTTTACTGATTCACAAAAGCAGTTGGGTAATTTCACTTTTCAAAATGCAATTTTTCTTTAAACGAAATGCCCAAAAATCACACAAAAAAATTAATTAAGTTGTGACCCTCGACATGAAGTGAAACTTAACAGGATATTTTTTTATTATTAGAAGCACATCGAGTTGTATGTTTTCTGGGCCCTATGTTGTTAATTTTGTCTAAAACGCACCAAATTTATGTGTGTAAAATAATTCTTTCTTTTCTCTTGAAATTATGAAAGGATTATTACATTTTTTGGTATTAAAATATTTGAGATTTCGTCAGTCGGAATTTTACCATTCGCGATTTTCGTCAATCGGGATTTCGGTAGTCGATATTTAGTACTCATCACGATTTTGGAGTTGATAATTTGGTTGTTGGGATTTTCTCAGTCGAAATTTGGTACCTATTCGAAGTTTTTATTCGGGATATTGGTTGTTGGGATTTTGTCAGTCGTTAAGAGTATAAATCATTAATCAACATCCCCTATTGCAAGTTATTAATGCAATGATGTGTTTCGTACTTGCTTCACCGCAGTGTGCAGTTCTCCTCAAAGAAGATGATTTCGAAAACGGGATAGAAGAAAATCAACCATAACCAGAAATAGCAGAGTAGTTTACGTCAAGGTCTATACACTCGACTAAGCGATTAACAACGCGGCAAAAATGTTACATCTTGAAAAAATAAATTTTTTAAATCTGTTCAATCTGTGTAATTGTCGTAGATATAATGTAGTTAGCGTATATATAGGCAAGCGTAAATAAATGAAGTACTAACAACACGCAGCGCAAACTGTTGAAACTTTAAGTGCGCTGCCGTCAATTTGTATATTTTCCGCCGAAAATCTTAATTTGAGTGATTTAATACCTTTTGCCTTACGTGTATTGTAGTGCATTGAATTATTGTCACATTGCCCTGATTTCTTGTTTTTGGCTATTCAGTTTGACGTAAAGCAGACTTGAAAAACCAATAGCATTTTTGTCATCTCTGAGTCAAACCTTTTAATTCTCTTTTTGCTTGTTTTTGTTTGTACCTTTTGTGCGTGTTTGTAATTTAATTGATACACAGTTCTCTTTCACTCGATTACAAAAAAAAAAAACAAAGTTGATTTGTATGAAATTTTTGCAGATACACAGATTACCCACAGATGGATTTTATTCAAGATTTTCCTAACCTATATTCTTCCTTGGGCCAATACGAATCCATCGAACCCAAAATTTTGAAAGTCGAACGATCCGTCCCAGTAGGAAATTTCGTCCTCAATGAATTTTTTTGGTGAAAAGAACAATGAATTCATCGAATACTTTTTCGAGGAAATTGCATGTTATGATTTCATTATAGAAAAGCATTGATTTTTTCATCAGTTCAGTATTTTTAAGGCATTTACACTTTGTTTTACTTGGAACAAAAGTTCAACTGAGTTCAGTGCTCACATTTCATTAATCAATTCAAGTACATAAAGTCATTAGATGATTCTATTGATGACAAGTCATGCACAGATTCACTAGTTCGTGAAATAAGTTGGGCCATCTGTGCTGTTCAGTGTTCTTCGCGAGAAAGAGGAAACAAAATAATCCATAAAAATTGCCTTGTGTCTAACTGACCCAAGGAACACAAGGATTTCCAGGGTGACGAGTAATGCACAGATTCATGATCTGCACGCAGTTCAAAACAGAGAAGAAGTAAAAAACTATAAACATTTCCTTTTTTCTACCTGACCCAAAAACACAGGGATTTCCAATGTGACAAGTAATGCATCGATTCATAAGCCGCACGCAGTTCAAAACAGAAAAGAAATAAAAAACTATAAACTTGGCCTTCTGTCTACCTGAACCAAGGAACAAGGATTTCCAGGGTGACAAGTAATGCAAAGATTCATTCGCTTTTTTTTTTTATTTATTTTTCGTTGTCGCCTGTCTCTGGCGCCTGCTTGATTTTTCGCGTTTTTTGTTGCTTTTTGATCGTTCTTTAATGACGCGTGCTCCTTTTTGGCGTAAGAGAAACTGTATTTTCTGGTTTTTCCTTGTTGTTACAAAATCTTTTTGTTCTCGAATGACGAATATCAATCATTTGCATTTCTTCATTCAATGTTTGCATCTGAAAGAACAAAGAAGTTAAACGCGAACGTATGTTGTAAATAATAAATAGTGATTGAAAAAAGTTGGTGAGTTGTAATTTATTTTATTTAAAAATGAGTGGTTTTAGTAAAAGAAATTTAAAACGATTGGCAAAGCAAGAGAGGGATAATTTAGAAAAAAAAACAAAATAATTTGCAAAATATTATCAATCATAGTGATATAACATCTGAAAGGGATAATATTGTAGACAGTGAAAGTGAAATAAGCAACAATATACAAGATGAAGATGAAGAGAAGACCTCAACAAACTGGAAATTAAGGCAGAAGAAGAAAAAGAAAAATACGTAAGTTTTCGCATTTTAATAACATTTCCACAAATTTCATCAAATCATTTTTATGTTCACTTTGATTACTCAATTATTTATCCAAACTTTTGGTTTTCCATATAAAATCTTGCTGACCATCTACACAGTTATCTACTTTCCTACCTACGGATTTTTCATATCTCTTTTTTATTTTTATTTCAGAATGATATCTTAAAAAAAATAGTTGCATCGATAGTCTGGCGGCAGCATAGAAAAAGCTCTGCGAAATATAATTTATGCAGAAGTCGCTGTGACATACAATTTCGACGGCTATAATGGCAAAAATCCTTTTAAAGCGTTAAAAAACATAAACACATGTTTGTTCCGTAAGTTATTATTTTTTCACAATTTATAAGAACTTCATCATAATAAGTAATATTTTAATCAAGTCATCACTTTCTCATTCATGCATCAATATTTTTTTTTGCAGATGCTGTTAAGACCAATATTCCTTCACCCCAGCTCTATAGAAAATTCAAGAGAATCAAGAACCTGCACTACAAGAAAGCAGGGATGAAAAAAAAACAACATGCAAATTAAAAATAAAGCATATGTAATACCAATATAAAATGAGAACTGTCTTTTTTATTATTTTCTTCAAATTCATCAAACGTAATTCACTAATGATTAAGCGAGTTACATTTTTCATGTGATTTCATTACTGAATATTAATGATATCGTTCAGTGAGGGATAGTGGGCTGATGATTTCACTGCTGCACTTTCACTTCATTTTTCACCAAGACTGTGTGTTGCTGAATAAGCAAGTCCTATTTACCTAATGATATCACTGACGAACTTCAGTTCAGTTCAGTTTTCTTTATTGAGACTTAAATTCACAAATTTATTTTTGATTACAACGATATTTTTTTATGCTGCCGACTTCATAAATTATGTCTGGCTTACAAAAATCTAAAGTAAAGAATATATATAGTTTTCTTTTCAAACAATATAGGTACATAATTCCTATGTATATCTTAATAATAAATTTCGTATGTTTGCTCCCGACATACGTTCATATAATGGCTCTAAAGGCCAACTTAAAACTAATGACTAGGGCTATAAATAAAATAACAAAAGATGCATTCGATGCATACGTGAACAGTTGATTTTTTTTGTCTTATTGAATTTTATGAGTTTGATACAAATTAAATAAAGCATTATCTTAATTCATGATATAATTTAATATATTGGAACAAGAAACTTTCAATTTATATAAACTATATGATATGAAACTAATGTAATTCAACTTTTTATTTTAAAAAGATTAAGACATGGCTATTGTTTTAGTTTTGATAGTCAATATTGGTACAAATTATAAAAGACATTATTTTCAAGATGTGCAATTGTGCTTATTTTTTTTTTCAAAATTTTAATTTTTCAATATTTCCAAAAAGAAAGAAACAAAACAAAACAAAACTATCCTCTGAGAACATTCGATGAGGCTTTCTCATAATAAGGTAAAGTTAGATTTTCACTTAACTGCTGAGGCTCTAATAAAATTTGGGATCTATTATGCAAAAGATCGAAGGGCGATTGGTAATACTGAAAGTTGGTGCTTTCATTAACGTTTGCATCCCACAATCCTTTAACAAGTGGATTTGGATGGTTAACTATAGTTTCTAGTCTGGTTTTCAATAAGGTTGTCATGTAAATCATTAAAGGTTTTACCTTTGTTAAATTATACAATGTATAGTTCGAAAACCATTTTTTATTTGGTTTTCGATATTTTCCACTGCAAAATCGTAAGATTGTTCTTTCGAACTTTTCTAACTCTTTTGCTGCCGTTGGAGAGATGGTGAACCACGTACCAAAACCATACGAAATTATCGGTCTTATTAGAGTTTTGTACATCATAACCTTCGTATTTTGGGATAAATGTTTTGATGAAAGTAATTTTTTTAAAATAGCAGTGGCCATTTTTGCTTTATTAAGTACTTTTCGCGCGTGTTTGTTGAATTTGAATTTATTTTGGTAATGAATACCTAGGTATTTAGTTTCTGTTTTCAATGGAACTAAATTATTTTCAATACGTAAAGATAACTCCTTACTTTCCTTAACAGCTTTTCGGTGTCCTTTTCCATATGTGTTTCTAAAACATGTGAGACCGCATTTTTCAGTATTTATGTTCAATCCCCAAGATTTAAAATACGAGAGTAATCTGGGCAAGGCGTTTTGTATTTTTTCTAATGCATTGTTTGGTCTTATAGCAGAGGCTAGCAGTTTTGCGTCATCTGCATACAATAGGGCTTCAGGCTCGGATTCTAAGTTACAAAATGGCATGTCATGTAAGAATATATTGAATAGCTTTGGTCCGAGTAATGTTCCCTGAGCAACTCCTAAGAGTATTGGGAATGATTCTGAATATTCCGAGCCAATAACAATGGACGCAGTTCTAGACTCAAGGAAACTGATTACCATTCTTATAAGAGGATCCGGGCATCTTAAGCTAATTAACTTAAAAATAAGTCCCTTATGCCAAATAGAGTCGAACGCTGCCTCTAAATCAATGTCCAGCACAACAGTGCACTTCTTTTGTCTCAGATTCTGAAGAATTCTATCATTAAGTACTAAAAGGCAATGCTCCGTTGAATGTTGTTTCTTGAAGCCAAACTGTGAGTTTGGAATAATTTTTAAGTCATCAAGAAAACTATCAAGACTTTCGGATAGAACTCTTTCGAATAGTTTTCCTATGGTAGAGAGTAGGTTTATTGGTCGAAAATCTTTTATATTTTTAGCATTATTCTTTTTCGCTACTGGCATTATTTTGGATTGTTTCCATGCAGTTGGAAAGTATCCATTATTTAAGCACTGATTAAAAAGACCGGTAAGAGTATAGTCAAGAGAATTTGGGCATTTTCTTAACACAAAGTTTGAAATTTTATCAATACCAAAAGACTTTTTGTTATTCAAATTCTTTCTAAATGCATTTACCTTTTGACGCGTTGTAAATGGTAAGGAAACTTGGTTACAAGCTGTGTTTGATAGTGTAAATGTTGTAAGAGGGTTATTCATATGAGTGTTGCAGAATTCGTCGACTTTTGAAAATACTTCATTATTCAACTGTGTGTTAAAAGACGGTGTACGATCTTCAAAAACATTAGAATACAAGACCCTAAATGCACTAAGTTTACTTTCAACATCTACCAGTTCCTGTCCATCAATGTTCAAAATATCCTTGACAATATCTGCCCCGAATACTTTTCTTCCTGTTATTTTATCGATTTCCTTAAAAGCATGCGGAGAAGGTCTTATTTTATTTAGACGTGTTCTAAATTCAAGATCAATATCTTGTTTTACTCTCTCCTTTATTATTTTACCAAGACACTGTATTTGGGAATGCAGTTGTTGGTACTCCGAGTTGTGTCTATTTAAGTGCCTATGAAAGATTCTCTTGAGTTTTCTCAACCAAATATTACGAATTTTCAGGAGATTTATGGTAAAACCAGAAATATTTTTGTACTTAACGTCTTTTGAACTCCGAGTAGTTGAATTGTTTTCAGCGCAAGAAACTATACTTTGGTTTATATTATTCAAAATGTCGTCAATGTCTGCATTTGTAATATTTTTATTAGTGGGTGCTGTCAAACTTGAGAGCCTTAAATGAAGTTGCATTCTAAATACATCCCAATCTGTTCTTTCAAAGCTGGTGTAAGTTTTAGGCGGTATCAATATCGGATAAACGTTAAAAATGTCGAGGTTTATTTCTATACCGTAATGATTTGAAAACGTAGGGAATGTTTGGCAAAGTCTATTATTGGAGTTATTTAAAAATTGTGAAAGTGAACTAGATATTAGAAAATAGTCTAGTATTGATGAAGACTGCGGATAGGTTGGACTAAAAGGAGATACAAAATCTAGGTTCAGATATGGTCCATTATAAAACCATTTGTGTATCATGTTCCCATTTGCATTGTGAACAGAGTCTCCCCAGGTTGGATGACGTGCATTAAAGTCACCTCCTATTATTGTTGCATCAAAAGTCTTAATTAAATCATTAAGTCTATCTAATTCGTTAGAAAGTCCTTGTCCGGCGTTCGTTGGTATATAAATACTACCAATTAGGATGCGTTTAGTAATTCCGGAGTTATTTTTACAAATTAAGACACCTAGACAGGCTGAAAATATGTCACTGCGGAAAAGAAGCGTATTAAACTTTAATTTTTCATCAATAACGATAGCAGTTCCCCTGCCATCGTCATTGCGTATGATGTTATATCCTTCAAATGAAGGTTTATGCCTATTATTCAGTACAGTTTCACATAAAAAACAAATTTGGGGCTTGTGACTTTTTAAAAGGGTTAATAATGCTAATCTTCTTTCATTAGAGATAATTGAATTTATATTGATCGAAATAGTTTTTAGTTTCAATGTGGAATCCATCATATTACAATTGATGCTACAAATTCAAGATATGCAAACATCTTGTCTTCTTTGTTTTGTAGATTCTGGTATTTTGGCCAGAATTCCCTTATTTTGTATAAGAGATCTTTAAAAGAGATATTAAATAAACTCTTAGCCTCATCAAGAAACTCAGTTATATTATTTGGCGCAGAATTTGTTTTTTCTCTAGGTGGAGGATTTGTCAGTTCGAAAGATGACGGCTGTTTTTTAGGATAGTTCTTAGAATTTCTCGCCATGTCAGCGAAAGAGATATTTTTGTCTGTAAATGTGTTTATTGAGTTTATTACTTGATTTCTAGCTCTATTAGCTAAAAACTTTTCATTCTCAACACTCATTTGTTGCTTCTCTTTGTACTTGATATAAGCTTCACACTCAAGAGAGTTAGCTGAATGTTCCTTTAAACAATTTGCACATTTAAGAGCAGGAATTGGCTCGTTTTTCTCTTTGAGTTCTTTCACAGAACTAATACAAACTTCAGAATCGTGATGCTCGCTGCACAAAACGCATCGACTATTATAAGAACAACAGTCGCCTGTGTGTCCAAACCTCTGGCAGCGATAACACCGAATAACCGATCGATTAAACTTTTTCTCCCAAAAGACACGTTGATGCAAAAGATACCTTATTTTAATTAAATCTTTAAGAGACTCTCCAACTTCTAGTTGAACTATAAATATATTTAATTTTAGACCTTGTTCTTTGGTTTTAGTTGTGGTAAATTGTGAAACTTTACTTAATTTAACATTAGGTAAGGCTTCGTTCAAAGCCTTTCGAATTGAATCCGGATGCGTGTCACCGTCAATACCTTTTAGCAAAATAGATGCCCGTTTAGTTTCTTTAGGTGAAAAGGAGAATGCTCCAATGCCTGTTCCTCTGAGTTTTTCGATTACAAGTTTATGTACATCTACGTTATCAACATAGACCTTGGTCTTCCTATATCCTAAATTAACAAATTTATATTTAATATTGCTAGCTTTACATTCAAGAGCAGCAAGATTAAGTAGATCCGTAATTAAAGAACAATTTGCACCGAAAATATAAATGGGAGGGCAAAAGTTTTTATTGCTTACAATAAGGTTTGAGGGGTCCGGGGCTGCCTCTGCTTCTGTTGATTGATTGTTGTTGTGGCTGTTGTTGTTTGCTTCTGTGACGTTTATTTTCGCGCCTTTTTTTGATGCATGTTGATCGGGGAGAACTGCAGATGCTTGTTCTAAGCCCGATAATGGATAAAAAGTGTTGTTTGACAAATTTGGTTGTTCAGAATATTCTACATTGTCATTATCTAGTTTTCTTTTTTTTCCAAAGTTTTTGGCAGCATACCTTAAATTGGTTAATACTGTGGTCCAATTGTCGTCTATGTTCATTGAATCATCTTTTTCTATTGCAGTGCCAGAGGCACCTGGATTGTTTTCTTTAATATTTGACATAATATTTGAATACGCTGGTTTAGATGATATAAGATCAGAACGGAAATAATGATGTTCACTTTGATTATAATCAGAACATATATTATTAGTACCCGAAGGTGTACTACTGTCTAAAATCACCACGTGCTCCAGAACTTGTTCTGGAGCACAAACTTTGTTTTTGTTTGTATTTTTTTCCACTTTAATAATTTATAAGAGTCACTGTCTCTAATCAGAAAAATATTTTTGGGGCAATATATGCCCCTATTTATTGGAATTATTAGAAAGATTTATTACAATATACACAGCAAACTATATATAGCAGATCACACATGTGTTTACCACGGCGGTCAAAGTCGCACTGGCTGACGAACTTTCATGATGTATTTCATCAAATATAATTCATTTATGAATAAGCAAACTCCACCTACTTGGTGATTTCACAATTGAATATTCACCCAGAAAGTCACTTGGTGAACGCCAATGACAGCCCCATGTTAAATTCACCTAAGGATTCCTCTGAAAATTCCTCGGTGAAGTTCCAGTTCCTCGAGGAAAAAGTTGGTTATTCCTCGAGGAATTTTTTGAAATTTCCTACTGGGTTTCTTGATTTATGCGCGCACACACGTACGTACGGCAGTCTCATTTATACATAAGAAGAAGATGTATTTATTAAATTATTTATATTTATATATATATGTATAATATGGGAAATAAAAAATGACGTGAAGTATAATTCCTAATGGCCAGATGACGACCATCAAGTTGTGCCATTACTGCACCCTTCACTCAAAATGATCCTCCATTCAAAAGCGACGACCTTTCTCACTGTCTCAAGTGTGTTGTAACTTTTCAAAAACGACGACATGATACGCATCATGGCTTGCTCTAAACAAAATGAAAAAGAAACTCCCCTTCAAACCAAATCTTAAAACAACAATTCTAATAAAAGCAGCACAGCGTTTTTCCATGAACAAAGAAACGCTTCACTTATTTCAATTATTTCGCTTTGTTGGTATCCTTTAAATATTTATTAATCACGAGTTTGTTAACTTTTTTCTCCGCCTTACGATGGCGTTGACGAAACGAAAATTCGTGGCAGTGGGCTGAATAATTGTAACTAAAAGTTTTGTTTTCTTTTTACTTGGAACACCTTCTAATATAGGTACCAGAAGCAACAGTTTCCAAAGATTTTACACTCGAAATCTAACGAAAAATACCAGGTATAGGTCGAGGGTAAATATCCTGATTTCGGATGAAGTATTGGTATAAATATTTTGCCCAAAGCAAAACAGGGAACACCCATAGATACAAATATAATATATATATTTATATAAGCCGAAAGGTGAAACATACTTTAAGCACTTCCTGTTTGATCGAAATACCCCAAGGGAAATTGAAAAAGGATTCTAGAAGAACTTTTACATAAATATTTACTGAATTCCCTGCTGTTGCTAATTTATTTGTGTATATACACACAAACTGACATTCTGCCAAACCATCCCTGTCATCCAGGTAACGTTCTTTGGCTTCAGCTAGAGAAGGGTAGCATCATCCTATCCCAGTCAAGTAAGTTTTTTTAAACTTGACTTTGGCATATTCGCTAAGCTACCGACTTCCGAGAGCACATCATAATCACGGCAACTCAACTCAACCTAAATCCATCTGCATGTATGTAGGTAAGTTTCTAATAAACATATTTTTTGGTTAAAATCAACCTCTTTTCTTTTCGGATCGGATCTTTTGTTTATGTGGGAGTTTCTTTTGGGGGGTGCGTTAGAGGTGCGTTTGGCAGAAAGTTATTTTAATCTATAAAAGTGTTGTTATGAAAGAATTGTTATAAAGGTATAAGGATTTGTTTAGCAAGGAAAATGATTTTAATGGAATTCATTAAGTTTTCATGATAAATCGTACACAAGCTATTTGTATTGCTTTATTGTAGTCAAATTGCCAAAGGTCAGTTATTTAATATGACTACATAATAAAGTGTATGAATTTTCGTCCGAATTCAAATACCTACGATATATTTTTTATTTATTTTTTTATTTTTATATATCATAACATATTTAAAATTATGTTATGATTTTAAAAAGATTTCTTTAGCACGTACTATACTTGCTATTGACGTGAAAAACTTTGTATACACTTTTCTTCGTGTCAGTATGTACTAAACGGATATGATATATTCTCTTTATTTTACTTGCTTTATTTATTTTTACTTGCGATTTTAGGTACTAAATAATGCGTTCGTAAAAAAAAAAGTATGTCTGGTAATTTCGTCTGTCGGTCTGTCTGTTTGTCTATCGGTCTGTTTTTCTTATTCTAGGTATTCAAATAACGGTACCTTTTATATAAGCGTAACCGATAATTCTATTATTCTCGAAAAAAAGTACCATCAATTTTGATACATTTTTATCGAAGCTGGCTAATTCATTGTGTACAATTCACTGTGCACAATTCACTGTGCTCAATTCACTGTATGGATAATTCACTGTGGAACATAATTCACTGTGCTCTATTTTTTCGAACACAGCTAATTTGATTCGCGTTTTGAAATTAACATTTCAAATAGATGAATTTTTTTTTTATTTTCTTACATTTCAAAAAGATATATGAAACTTTGAGAAACTAATAAAAGATTTAATCAAAATAAATATCTTTTCTAACACTTGACCAGGTTTAAATTCTATCAATACAACGGAACCGAAATCTTTTTATTTTCTTTTTTTCTATGAAGGTAATGATTCAAGAAACAATATAGAATAATATCCAATTAAATAACCTAAAAGAATGGCATGGGGGCCAGTTCACTGTGGTCGACACTTCACTGTGTGCATTTCACTATGGTAAACTATTCGAGCGCGCGATTAGTGCACCACAGTGAAATGCACATAGTGAATTGTCCATCACAGTGAATTGCCCCACAGTGAATTGTACACAGGGAATTATTGTCCCCAAAGTTAATTGTGTTCCACAGTGAATTGTGCACAGTGAATTGCTTACAGTGAATCAGCCTAGTCCCTATTTTTATACCTATAAGTTATTTTTTGTCATCATTTTTTCCGAAGATTCTTTTTAACGGTACCTGTCATTGTCATAGAACGGTACTTCTTTTATACCGATTATCTTTTGAACGGCTGCACCTATTTTGACAAAATTTTATATTCTAATTTAAAAAAAAAAAGTACTTTCTAAAATGTTGTTTTTTAGAATTCCATTTTATTAATTTCTTTCATCTAAAATTCTAATAGTCTAAGAGCCAGCGACAAAAAAAGTAACGTCATTTCATTAAGACAAATTTTAGTGTCATCGTATAATTTAAACATAAGTAATCATTAAATGAATTGTCTGCCACTTATCCGTTGGTGAAGAGGCTGTCGGTGGGGGGCTAGGCTTTAAAAAAATTAGACCAAAAACGTGATTACATCATAGCTGATTTTTGGGTTGATGACGCTCAATAATATTTTATGTAACATATATCAAAACGGCAGACAAATTGGGTGATACGAAGATGGTGGCAGACTGCGGTGAAAGTCGAGAAAATAAGGGGTTACATACTTCATTTCGTCAAGATTGGGAACAATCAAAAAGGCAGACAAATATTTTGAGCCGAACACCCTGGCAGACTCAATAATGTTATTATTAAATTTTATTGTAGTCCAATAACTAAGCCTGGAAAAAGACAACCAAAAAATTCGTGTGATTCCAATTTTCTCGAGAATGTGTAAATGGCAATAGAAAATCCACGGTGATCGGAATGCTGCGGAGGCTGCAGTCTCGAAGAATATGCGTCGTACAAAAGAAAACTTCAATGAAAACTAGAGCTGATAAAATGTTCTTCAATTTTCTGGCATATTATTTGTCTAAAAAAACGTTTTTGAGATGGCACAGGGACATAATTCCTCGGGACATAAATCCAAAATTCTTTTTATTTTTACTAATGTCAAACGTTGGTGGTAGATGGGAAAACTTCTTGTTCTAATTGTAAATTTCAAAGTTGTAAAAAATTGAAACCCCTCAAAAATATAAGTTCAATTTCAATTTAGCTGCAACTGGTCAAAATATAAACCTAATAAAAAGAAGCAGTACAAAAAATATCTACAAAGAAGGTTGTGGGGAATTGCATAACAAGCTAAAATAGTCTAGGCTAGATCAAGTAAAAAAATAAAAGACTGAACTTTAAAAACCTTCCACAAAATTATTTTATATAAAATTATTTCTTAAATTCTTTCAAATAATTAAATAAGAAATAATAAAAAAAAATTAAAATTAATAACTTTGAAAATAATTTATAATGAACCAGTGTTTTCCGAGAAAATCGTGATATGCCAGGAATATTAATATATAAAAAAATATTTAACAATTTTTTTTAAACAAAAAAACTGGGCATAGGTCCAGTTTCAAAAAAATCTATTTTTTTGAAACAACTTTTTTGAAATATTTTTTTGAAAAATTTTGGGTATGCCAATTTTAACAAATTAATACTTTTCATGCGATATATAAAATTTTCAAAAATCAAATTTCTACGCCATCACCAATTGGCTTCTTAGAAATAAAATTTAGTTAAAATCTATAAATTAAATTAATTAAACTGTACCGTATGTTTTAGGCATAGAACGAAAATTCCAAAAATCTTTTTGACGGTCACCCTAAAAATCCTATATACCATATTCAAAGGATATAGGCCCAGGTGCGAATGACGGACTGACAGACAGACACCATATACAGAATTTCCAGACCACTTTTTTCGATTTCACTATCATAGTAATTTCTTGATTGATTAAAGTTTTTGTCTGCACGAATTCATATCTTGCCTTATAGTAAAAATAACGGCGAGTAAAAAGTATAGGAGGGGTTCATTTCCCCCCATTCAGGCATCAGGGGCATAATTGATTTAAAATGCAAAACAGTTTACTAAAAAAGCCTTTTTGAAAGTTTAAATACCATTCCTTAATTAAACGTCTGTTTTGAGTTGTTTTAATAAACGATTTTTTAGAAATAAATTTTAAAAGTAAAAATTTTGGAAAATAAAATATTGTTTTTTTAATGGAATTAAGAATTAAAAAAAATTTGCTTTTAATATTGCAAACAAAAATTACATTTAACAATGCAGAATTTAAAAAAATGTATTATAATTTTTTTTATTTTACTACCGAAATTCATTTTATTAAAGAAGGGGTTCTAGCTTTCAAAAAAGTCATATTGCATTACTATACATATACATGCTTTTGTTGACTTTTGGTAAATTCTTTTGAATCTGAAGACATTTTCGACCCTGGCGCCCAAATAGGGGAGATAAACCCTCGTCATAATTTTTTTATACAATTTTTTCATTCTCTTGAACTAACCTACATACTTGCTCTAGCCTGTCACTTTTTTTTGTGATCATAGGAGCATATTAAAATGTGCAAAATTTTAAGTTCATGGTAAAATAAATAAATACAAACACAAATATATCAATTTAAATTTAGTAACATTTCTTCAAATTGCTTATACGTGACTGAACCCTTATGTGAATTAATGAGTACTTATATTGAGTAGAGTATTACAACAACATATACACAAAAAGGTAAAAATTATTACATAAGTCCTTGACTTTAGGTTTGACAGTTGTTTTTCAACAAATTGTTTTTCAAATACGATGTTTTTTTGTATAGATCCAACCGACACTCGCTCTAAATTTTTGCAACATCTTATGCATACAACTTTTATAGGACTTTTTTAAAATTAGACACTTAATTTATTTGCTATTAATGTTGCATATAAAAAGGTGTTTTTACATTCTCAAGCAAATAAAGACATCAACTTGTATAATATAACTGTAAGGACTGTATTGTATAGGTAGAGCAGAGCTTATGGATTATTTCCATTATATCATAACTTTTCGAAAATTCTCTTAACATTTAAAAAATCAAATTACTATAATTAAACTTAGCTCGATATTTATGCCCATAAATTAAACACCCAACATTTGCTGCATAATGAAAATCTAATAGAATATCCACTTTCTATTCTGACAAAAAAAAAGAATCTCAGCCCGTCTTATGTTTGGAATTTTTCACTTAAAAATTAATTGAAAAACTTGCACCATTTCCAGCAAGAAAGTTGAAAAAGAATAATCACATTTAGTCCTTACCTATGTGTATACCATACACTTTCTCACTAATGAATGAATATGAGCGTAATTTTCATCTTCACGGTCTGCAACAATGCAAACTTAACGCTTAATGAAAACTTTTTTCGCTGTCGCCGTTGCTACACCGCCACACTGACAACAAACGACTTAAAAACTTTCTACTTTCAAGTCGACAAAAATTATGGCCTTTTATCTGACCCGAATTCATGGAAATATAAAAATGCAAAAATACAACACACAAAGTCTAATATATGCGAACACAAAAACGCTTAACGCCTTTTTTGCATGAAACCTTTGTTGGTTTGTTCTCTTATTTTTTTTTTTTTTTTTTTGCTATATAAAAAGTCCTTCCTTATGCGACGACGACGGACCGATGAGTTTGGTTAGGTCTTACACCAAAGACCGCATAATTACGAAAGATTTTTCTCGTGCACTCTCTTTAAGTCAATCTCCACGTGAATTCTCATTAGGGGATTTGAAAAGACCAAAAATTACCTTCGCTATCTGTCGCTTGAAGAGCAACAAAATGGCCGTCTGTCGCTGAAGGTATAATGATTCGACCTTTGATATTGAACAAAATAACACTCAGCTAGACTCTGGGTTATTTGGCTTATCCATTAAAACCACTTCACATTCACACACAGCAAAGACTGCGAACGGCAGGATCCCTTCAAATTTAACGAAGTGCAATTCGAGTGGTTTCCTTCATTGGTTTTCCGGATTAACCCCAAAACTGAAGTACCCAACAGCAACAGGCAGGGCCGCATTAAGAACAGAGCGTGTTTTTTATTCAAGTATTTCAGGATTTGTTTACAGAAAACATTTCATATCATTAAAAATAAAAAAAAAAACAACAGAGAAAAAAAATTAAAACATAAAATCGAACGATACGATATTTCGATATATCTACGGGTAGAATTTAATTAAATTTTTTTCGAAAAAAATTGAATTAAATTAAAAAATACAATTTTTTATAAGCTGCCACAAGGCCCACCAGAGCAAGTTTGTGCGACCCAGTCGTGTCCTTTATTTTCTCAAGATTTTAACATGATCTTGGCAAGATAGTGGCTTTAATTGTATCCTTCAAGTTTAACCATAATAATGCGAGGGGCTGAAATACGGGAAGCGTCCGAGTCTTAAAAAAAAAACCACAAGACTCCAAGCTGTAAATTTTGGTGGGTGGGAAAGTCTAACGTAAAGTTGTCTTTTTTGGCGCTCGCTTTCTTAGGTATGAACATTTTGATAGACTCCGAAAAATGATGTATAAATTACAATTCAATTGACAATTTCTTGACAAACGATTGGCCTTTTTAAGCGACCTTTACACTATCAGTCATTTGACATCAATCTAAAATATAGTGTTTGTAAAAATAAATCTGTATGCGTGCATTTGTTTGACGAAAAATCAAAACCCTTTTGATTTTGCCTGATGACTGATTATATGTATGTGTACAAGACTGCCGTCCTCTGTCTGACCGTGAAAAGGTCGCTTTAGGCCCAACCAACACGCCATCATGAACATATGATCTTGTGGGGTGGAATGACAATTTTTCATCGAGAGCTTCTTCAATTACAATAGAAATGAATGCTTCCGAGCTTAGATTTACTTTTGCACTGTTACCCTATCTAACAGTGCATTTTTGGTTATGCTTGCATCTCTGGCTATTCCTATATACATATAAGTACAGGTATTGATATATTTGATTTTTTTCCGGTCAGGCATCGTCTCATTTCAATGCGCTAATGGTAAATGCAAATGCCCCTCCGGGTGTTCATGTTCATTTGGCATAAACAGAACTGTAATTTTTCGAAGAAACAAAAATCGCACGATAGAAACTTAGATGTCACTGAAGTTAAAACAGTAATTACACCTTATTGTTTTTACCTTACAATTCCATCTATATTCACGATCACAATGAGACCCTGCCAAATTCCCAACAAACATGGTTGAGCAATTAATTTCAAACTCGGGCGTACATTTAACACAACCGTTAACTTTTCTTATTTTCTTAACATTTCAGTCCGTAAATGTATGCTTCATAAAATCCTAAACAAGCATAAAAAAAACCATTCAAATGGTTTGATTAATTTGTTTTGTAACAGCACCTGTGGACTCAACTTTTGTATGTTTTTAATTTATCAAGAGAAAAGTAAATTTGAAAACTTTAATTGGATATGGTGATGATTTTTGTTTTGACTTTAGACTTCTGAGTTGTTCTCTTGTTAGAAGGTTGATATTTCTTTGTATCGTATAAGTAATTCTAAAAAACAAAAGACTTATTTATAGAAAATCAACTGCATTGCTATCCGATTCAAGTAGTACAATTTGTTATTCCAGGTTAGCAAATGTATATGAACGAAAAGCAGTTAAAACAAACTTCTTGGAAATAGATGTTGTAAATTAAATGATGCAGAAGTTGTTAAAACTCTATCCCCCATACTCACCACCTTTAAGAAAAATAGATGTCCACATGTTCATATGATCAGAAATATGATGTTCGAAATGTCACTTGTTTGTTCACTTTTGAGAGCATACATAATATTTATATATTACGGTATTTGAAAATAAAATATTGTTTGTTTCCTATCACACTATACCACAGTGAATTGTCTGCCACAATGAATTGTGACGAAAAGTGTTTTTTATTACTTTAGCCTTTTAATCAATGTCGTGTATTTAAATAGTCCTTAAAACTAAGCTATAATAAGTGCGGAAGAAATGTCTCAAGCAGTATACTTAACTAGGCGAAGCCGGCTAATTCACTGTGCACTTCTCGAAAATAGGTCGGGGGAATACTCTAAAATGATCATTCTTTGCATACATTTAGATAGCCAACATTTGAGCTCGATTGGATAACTCTAAATGGTGCCGATAACCGCTCAAAGTTTCAAAAATTTCGTTTATGTTGTTTTCGTTTTTTTTTTATATATATTTTTTTTTTGTTAAAAAATAAAAAAAAGATTATAGGCCATGCGTCTCATCGAATAAATAATCGTTAACAACCCTCAAATCGTCGAGTTATGGCTTTAGTATTATTTTTATTTTTATTTTTAAATTATACCTGAAAGAATCAGGAAAAAATTTGATTAGTGAAGTACTTTTTTTGTGGAAAAAAGGTAGAATTCCGTCAAAATACAAAAACAATGCAATTAAACGACTATAAAAGCTCTTAAAAACCCATTATCAAAAAAAAAAAATTAAAAACACGTTTTTTATAACTTTGAGCGATTATCGGCACCATTTAGAGTTATCCAATCGAGCTCAAATTTTGGCTATCTGAATATCTGCAAAACCTGATCATTTTAATGGGTTCCCCCGTAAAGAATTTGACAAAAAAAATTTCTTCAAGCGTTGCGGTCACTCTACGAGTGTGCACAATTCACTGTTGAACTAATTGTTAAGCAAAACTGTTAAGCAAAATTCACTGTGGTCTTTTTTTCGAAACTATAGCTAATTTACTTCGCAAAATTCAAACATCACAGATGTTACCTATACTGTTGCTAAAGAAAAAGATTGTACGAAAAATGAATAGGGTATTTGCAGCATCCCAGCCAAAGAAGATTGTAGAGTCTCGCTATCGAAAGCATAGCCGGAAATTTGAAAAAAAAAAAAAAGTTGAGGAACTGTTGGCTGGCTTTAAGACCAAAACTCTGACTTTTCTTAATTCAAAGGTTTTAAGTCCACCGTGCCTCAGACTGACGTTTTACAATTCTACATGGATCGGGAGCCGGACATAATATAAATGTAAACAATTGTTCAAGGACTACCTATATATAGGTACATCAGGCATTTGGATATAAGAGTTATCCAACTAACGCGTTCCTTCTTTCCCCTTTTATCGGTGCGTTGGCCTTAAAATATTATTATTTTAAGAAAGTTAGAAAATGCCTTGGTAAATTTATGATCACTTAACTTCCTATTTTACCATTTTATGTATGCTCTTGCGCCTCAAACATTAAAAGAAAAGTCCGCCACTGAATGTCACACATCATCCCTACCTCCTTTCTATTTATTTACCCTCAAGCTCTAAAGAAGGTTACCAAAAAAAATCCGTGTATCTGCGAGTTTAAAATAGAAAATAATTTGCTTAGTCCATTCCTTCCCACTGCGGGATTGTGTCTGTTCTGTCCGTTCGCCCAGACACGAAGCTGAATCTCAGTCACACCGTTACGAGTACAGTTACCTTAGCTACACAAATGAGAAAATAATAGGGATGTCGCATTAGGGACGCAACATAAAATGGAACAATGGCATGTATTCTAATTAAAAATTCCCTAAAAGAGGTGGAACGTGGAGGACAAAAAAAAAGTTAAAAAACAAAATAAAGATTCAAATGAGAAAAAATGTTACCAAAAAGGGGTACGGAACGAGGTTTAGATGTGGCTTACTCAAGGAACTCTATAATTAACATACATTAGCACTTGGAATGCAAATTTGCAGCTTTTGGCTGTTAAACTTTTTCGGGCAAGGATTTCCATTCGTCAGGACTCAGGACCACTACCACACCACCGCATCACCAACCTGTATATTGTGTAGTTTTGGTACTACTTTATAGAACTCTCTGGAGTTTGAAAAATGAAAAATGAGATTTTTTCTATGGCATTGCAGGGATGGGATTAGAACAATGCTATAATATACTTTGGCTAGCAATGCCGCATAATGTCAACTCCCAATATGCCATGCTGGAATGGGTTTTATAATGATATACCCAGAGGTGCAAGTTGGAATTGCTGTTGCTTTTGTTTTGTATTGTTATATTCATTATTTTTTTTTATATTTTGTGTTGAATTTAAAGTGCACTTTGTAATTACAAGTCAAAGAACAAAATTATGTTTCATCTTTATAAATTACTATGCGAGAAGCTAACTGAGTTTGGCACCATAATGTTAAATTTAAAAGTTTTAATGCCTCAAAATGAGTTATATCAGCACATAAGTAGAATATACAGTACACAAGTTACTTAGAAGGGTTACCTGCTTATGTAATAACACCAACAGGAACTAAAGTTTGACAAAGGTTAAGGTTATGATATAGATTGTTTTTAAATGAACTTATATGAGTATATGTAGAAACCTAAGAAAGGATTTATTATTTACAATCGGAGTGTAATTTTTGTTTTTTCTTTTAATTCAATTCAAGAATGGTGGTTTAAGTTCATTGGATATGACATGACATACGCTGCGCCGTCATTTAACTAACAGTAAAATGTGTTTCTTTTTTTTTATTTATTTTTTTCTAAAGAGCTTATAAGTACAATACACGATTGAGTCGCACGAATTTGATCTCGAGCAAACTATTGGACTAAACAAAAATTAATGTAGGTATTAAATTATATGGTGAAAGGGGGGAGAGTACGATAACTTTGGCGCCAAGAATTGATAACGGTTTTTTGTAGAACAGTTCAATACAAGCATTTTTTACTACAGGTGGGGGGGGTCTATCTCTCTCCGATGATTTCTATTAGATGATTTTTAAATCAAGTGAAACCTATGCATAGTCTTTGAAAAAACGGACTTTAAACTCAAAAATTGCGAAAAAAAGGTAAAAAAAAAACTTTGAAGTGTGATTTTTCAAAACTGTAAAATAAAATACTACTTTTTTTATAAAATTCGTTGCTCACATTAATTTTAAATCATAAACTGAAAACAAAATGATTTTATGTTTTCTGGTTTCTGAGAAAATGGAAAATTACTAAAAAAATTATATTATATTTGTACCCATGCATGTTATAATTTGTTTAAATGTATAAGTATCTTTGCTTTATTTTATTATGTATGTATTCGCTGAGACACTCTGTGTTCATCGAATAACACGAAATAAGAGTTAGTCAGTTATCTACCTCGCTAGTATAAAGACGTGTTCTGCTGTTGTTATAAATAAAGATATACCTAATTATTTAATATTCAAATCGACTGTTCATTTATTTTGAATCCAAAAGATAAGACCGCCATCTTAAACAAATTAAATTTTTTTTTTGAAAAAATGGAAATTTAGGTTGGTTCACTTATTTTTAACATACCAAGCAGTTCAATTATAATGTCGATTTTTATTGAACAATATTTTTTTCCTGGGCTATTAAGCAAAAAGCATCGAGCCTCATGACTTGAGCAAGTTTTTCTTACTACGGTGTAAAGGTCCAGTTTACTAATAAGTATAAAATAGATCCTGATGGAACAATATCTTTATGTCAAAATCATGCAGGAAGTCATGCTCCTTCATTCAAGTGACAAAAAGCCATTGAAGTATGTATTTTAGCAAAAAAATTATCCCAAACATACCAACAAAGTCGCCAAACAGTGGCTCGGTACCAATTACATCAATGTTTTGGAATGCCCCCCACAGTCACCTGATCTAAATTCGAATAAAAATCTATGGCGTGATGTTGAAAAATCTAAATCTAGTTAAATCAATGCAAGTAAAAGTCGCACAACAAAATATTAATTATACGGCAACACATTAGTATGTCTGTTTTGTATATGAAATAAAATCCTAAATGAGTTCGATTTAAATCGTTCTAGTCGAACTTATCGACTCTACTATAAAGAGCACGACAGTGTCGCATGAAATTGCTCTTGTGGCAAATAACCTTTGTGTTATCGACTGGGAATTTTGTCAACTTTTCGCCGAAGACAACAAATAACTTACATCAAATTTTATCAAAATTGATCGAATTTTTTCGTGAAAAATCGATTGGTCCATTTAAAAGATAATCGGTATCAAAAAAGTACCGATGTATTGCAGGTACCGTTAATAAGCTCCTTCGGAGAATAATTTTTAAATGAAAGACATCACCATTGGAAATAAATCACTGATATCAAATTTTATAAAAATTGATCAGATTTTTTTTTTCAAAAAAATTAAATCGAAATAATTAACTTTTAAGAAAATATTTTTTCCAAAACATACCGAAACTTTTGGAATATTAAATTTCGTCTTAATTGGTGAAGCCGTTCAAAATATAATCGGCAGCGAAAAAATACCATTCTATAGCAAGTACTGTTAATAAGTGTAAAAAAAGTTTTAGATGACAGACATCACTCTTGGCAACAAATTACTTAAATAAAATTTTATCTAAATCGATGGTATTTCTTGAGAAAAATTAAATTATCGGCAAAGTTTATATATAGTAGGTACCGTTATTTTAAGACGTAGGATAAAAATGAAAAAAATACGCCCAGACATATTAATCAAAGAATACTTTTTACCAAGTTTAATGCAAATTGGCCTAACAGTTTAGGCTGTAGATGTCGCTTCGATACAGACAGACAGACAGACAGACAGACAGACAGATTTGCCGGACGTACTTTTTTTCGAATTTTCTATAATCTTAATGACGTGTTTGATTGTTATCTCAAAACTTTTTTTACTCATGCATAACTAGCCTTATGCCAGTTATAGCTCATTAAAAATGTTCTTTTCCAATTTTAAGGCAAATTAAAATGAAATTAGGTAATGAATATTATAAATTAAAAAAAAAACTCAATTTGAGCTTAATTCGTATAATAATACCACTTTTGTAATTTTAATGATGAAAATCGATTTGAATGATCATTAAAATAACAAATGTGTTATTATTTCGTGAATTTAGCTCAAGTTGCGTAATTTTAATAGAAAAATTCTATAATTCATCATAAGCACCAATAATTAACACCAACATTGTTAGATAATTTGCCTTAAAATTGAAAAAAAAAAATGTCAGTGATGAATTTGAATGATAGCTATAACTCACCTCATAGTGCCTAATGCCTATAATTGCAAGTAAAAATATTCCTATGTGTATTTTATACCTATTGGAGAGAGCAGGAGGTTAGAAAGAGGGAATGGTCTCAACCTCTTCGTCGTTCAAGCAACTTCATCTATATAGAAATGTAATACTATTTATCAAAGCAACCCACATTAAGCAATTAATATAACGGTTAAATTATGTTTCCCATAATATAGCTATGCAAATATAATTCCATTTTTATGTTATACAAAGAAAGATGTTTCTTAAAGTAATCATTTATCAATAAGGACAAATCGGTAGAGCCTGAAAGTCGTAAATCAAAAAAAAAATCTCTTTTATGCAACATCTACATTTGTATATCTATCGATGTTGTTCGAATCTGTTGTTAACCAAAATGCGGCCACATTATCCTTCTGCATCCTTGCGTAAAAGAAAAATATAAAAATTGCAGAAAATACGGATAAAATTTATACAATTTTAAGGCATATTATTACCTAGAACAGTGACACGTGTCTTGAATTCAGCATTTGGTTGTGAACGTATAGACATTTAGAAATTCCAAAGAGGAAGTTGCAATTTAGCTGACGACATGATGCCGACACGGGCTGCTGATGCTACCTTTATACATATACAAACATAGAAAAGGAAACGGCTCGCATTAGTGCAATGCAAGTTTAAGAAATTTCTATTGTTGCGCACACAGTCTCCGTTCGGATTGATGTAGTCACGTCGAGATTGAACTTTCATAAATTGAATGCTGCATCATGGATGCTGAATGCTTGAGTTCTTTTTTTTTTTTTTTTTAAATAAATAAATTTGATAATGAAATATGTTGCAACAAAAATATGTTTTGTAAAACTATGCATACAAATTAGTCAGGATTTCCATGTGTGAATTCTGGATTTCTATAGCTTAATAAAAAATAAAATAAATTAAAATAATAACAACAACTATTGCTAGTTGTTAATTTTCATTTTTATTTGTATAGTGGAGCATCAAATGAATGAAATGCAAAAAGAAAAGGTTAAGTAGCCTATACTCCGATGTGTTTCTGGTAGGTCGTCCCCACTCTCCTAAGACACATATTTTATTTTTGTCGATGTAGGTGACCATACAAAACGCAAAGCAATCAGCGCTGCGTATTATATGTATACAGTAAAGGAAAACTTTGGTCAAAGTCATACCTTTATGAAAAATTGTAACCCGTGGCTAGCTTAGCTAATTATTTATTTCACGAAAGCTAAGGATATAATGATAGTGATGTGTAAGTTTTAACATGAAACATCATTCAAATCGTCATTAAATAAACTATTTGAACTAGTTAAGTATATAGAGGCTTAGAAATGCTTTGATAAGGCTCATTAAAGTAAATGTAGAGATATTTTGTCGATGGAAGACATTTCCTTTTCTTGTCTTAATCCCTTGATTGATTGAGTTGTCCATGAATGGTTTAAATTTAAATATGCTCACACTTTTACAACAGAAAAGATGTTCTACTTTGTACATGTTATATTGAAGAGATTGATTCATCTACATTTGGTGCAAAATAGAGCGTCATCTTCAAGTATCACTCAGTATCAGACATACACGATGCACTTTCAGCTGTCCTGATTTTGGCAGCAGGGATTTTTCAATCAGTCCAGTCCGGATTTTGGCAGTCGGAATACTGTCTCATCTTCAAAATAACACATTACTTATCCAAACTGGTAAATTTTCCTACATGAACACCAACTCACGGCTGAAATGTAATCTGACGTTTCATTTCACTCACTAGAACACGCGCATGTGTTAGCTGAATCGCGTTTCAATGAAATGCGACTCATCTCACTCACTCCCTGGAAGTTTGAATCAGCTGAATCACGGCACAGGTCTAAAATAAAGATATCCATAATTCGAAATAATTGTTTGTTTATTTATTAATAAAGCGATTCAAAATCCAAAGCGGTTAATTAGTTTTGTGTGGCAATCTTGAGTTATTTTCTTTTCGCCGTATCTTCTGCTTGTACACTGCACTGCACTTCATAGTTGCCCCTTTTGCAGCATCTCTTTATAGAAGCATTAGGTTTTGGTCTATGAGCATGTTAGCACTTTTTCATCAAACCAGGTGTTTCTTCTCGCTGGCGGGAACCAAAAACATCGGTGTGGGTGCCTGTATACCATATCGATTGCTCTTAACATATTATTAATCATAAGTTGCGAGTATATGATTAATAATAATAGACCCTGGTCCACCCCGATTTGTAGCGCCACATTAAGTTAAGATATGATTAATTAAATATCTAAAATGAGGGAGATGCAACACGCGTAGGTCTTGCGATTGCAGCTTTACGATGTTCAACTTGCTGTTTCAGTGTGCTGTTTGTGAAATGAATGAAACAAAAACAAAATATATGTCACTAATAAAATTTTCAAATCAATATTACCTACATACATTATATGATTTTATTTCATTTAAAACACATATGCTACACTAATTCAAAGTATTTTTTGTGCGAAAAAAATGTTCAATTTAATAAATATTTGTTGTAAAAAATTTATTTATTTATTTTATTGATGAAATTTAATTTAATTTTTCTAAGGGGCTGGTTATAGTGATCAAGAAAAACAATCAGAAAAAGTTGTAACAAATGAAGAGAAGAACTGTTTCCTGATGAGCGTTTATATAGCGATCAGAATAAAAATATGGGTTGGGGTCAAAATTCTGCTTTTAAAATTCAGAGCGTCCTTAAGAGTTTAATATGACTTTTTATGTAACAAGAAATTTTGTTATAAAATTCATATATATTAAAACTAGCCGCAAAATAAAAGAAAACATTAAATTGTGTGAATTTTGCTTGGTCAAAAACTAAAACGCATTGACAAAATCCGTATTAGTTTTTTTTTTTTTTTAAATCTTCTCTAAACGATTATCTTTTTTAATAAAACTTTGTCACCCTAATAATTTTGCAGTGCTGTTATTGCAACATGCACTTCATGTTTTTGGTTTAAAATTTGCCCATATGTTGATAACGCCTAGTTTTTTGCTAAGCAACCGTTTAATTAGAATAAAATAGGGCCATTATACAAAACACCTTTCAAATAAAAAATAATATTCAATAAAATAATTTAAAGAAAGTCACAGTGAATTGTGCACAGTTAATTATTGTTCCCAAAGTGAATGGTATACCAAAGTGAATTGTGCACATTGAATTAGAATAGACCCAATTTTTGTACCTTTATAACACACTTTGAAATTGATATACCTAGTCAAAAACATCGAATGGTACGCCAAGAAAACAAAAGTGTGTGTGAATTTCGGACTTTTATTAGTCTGTCTCCAGAATTTGGGTTCTCTCGTTTCCGAATTGAATATCTCCTTTCATTGTTAGTAGTTTTGGTGAACTACTAGTTATACATATATTTATATATGTTTGTACATGTACATCGATAACACAGGTATTTTGACCTTAATGAATTGAAATGTTTGTTTCGAAATTGTAATTAAACTGAATTTATCAAGGTAAACCAATAATAATTCTTGTTCAAAGTCAAAATGTCTTATATTCCTTTGTAGCATCACGTATATTTCCAAGACAAGATACAAAATTCCTATCAAACGCCCATAAATAAATAGGGGGTTAGCTAAATTGGGCTACTAAAGTTTGCTTAATTGAGAAAGTGCGCATTCCTTTCTCCAAAAAAATGTCAAATCACCACTAATTCCCCAATCTACCATTACCGACTCGCAGCAACAGCAATTAATTTCCTCATCGCACATTACTTCTGAGCCATTTGGCATCCAATGGCTCTTAACCAAATATTTCACAACATCCAAACATGTAAACACGCTCAACCGAATTCAATTAAGAGGAATTCCAAGATACCTTCCCCTCGTAGAAAAAAAAACACAATAAGAGTATGCCAGCTCCCCTTTTTCTTAAGCACATTATTGTGTAGTCCCATCATATATAGTCATCCCTCTATAGAAGCCCATTCACCTGTAACAAAGTCCCAGCATTGTAACATCTCCTTTTGTCATGTTCATCGCCCTCATTAGTGAGTGAACCCATCAAGCATTAAGACACAACAGGGATAATTTTAATTGCATCCAACACAGAAATTTACTTAATCTTCTCCCCAACGTGGTAATTTTTCTTCCACTCAACTGAATAAAGGACTATTGTGGCATTACGCGAGGAGTGATATAGTGTGGTGGTGGTTGGAAGGTGGGCCTTAAATACCAGCCCCTTCATATTCCGGTCCCGTACTGATTATGTGAAAAATACGCTACTTTTCTGAAAAAAAACAGAAGTTATTGTTATACGTCTACAACGTGAATTTTCTCATTATATCCTCCAAGTAGAAACGTAGTGGGCCATTGGGATAAGGACAGTAGGCCTATTAGTTTCATTGTTCTTTGTGACTTTATGATGTTGTGCAAGTCAGTAAAGAGCAATGGATGTCCTTCAAAAAAAAAGCACTAACTTTTATAAACACAGAAATAAAATGATGCAAATAATGTATATTTTTAAATAGGCTATTGCCAAGTACGTATACGTTTTAAAATTTTATAGTTGCAACAAAGATTAGAGAAAGTTCAAAAACTTCTTTGAGACATTCAAGAGTGGAAAATACTCACCTGACGTTGTTTTGTCTTTAAATTAATAACACAATTTGTTTTCTAATTCTAATTTTGACTTTAAATTTTATTTCCGTTATTTCGTTTTGAAGATATAGGTCAAGTTGGCTCCGGAGTTAAGTTCTCGTAAACCATCGTATTCGAGATATTTTTTTAAAAGACGTTAGTGCAGTCAGTCTATAGTTAGAGGTGGAAAAAGATTCACCTTTTTAGGGACGAGCGGATTGCCACATTAGTTATGTATATCAAATGATTAAACAAAGGCTGATAAAATTCAGAAATCAGAAATTCATTGTTGGTGGGTTTCATAAAGTAATTTCCCCTTTCTATTTAATCTTTCAGAAAATCGTAAGCGTTCCAATTAAGAAAGTTAAGTCACAAAACTGGGCATCGCTAGAGCGTCTCTTATCTTAGATGCTATCATATACGCGGCCTTGAAATCGATGAAAATGTGGATAGTATATATCGACTTTAGTTCCGATTTTTTGTCTGTAGTTTGATGCATTTCAGAGGATTGCCATTCTTTTACTAATCGGGCATGTTTCCGTCTGACCATATTTTGTATAGATGAGCGGGGTGCGTTCTTCTAACAAATTGATCGTCAGCTGCTTTGAATAGCTTGGCCCTAAAGCCATCAGCTGCAACAGCTTGATTAGACATAAGTGTACACTCCGTATTACTTGATTAAGGACATGCAGTTTTCTATTTTTATTTTGCGATATTTTTCAAACCCCTCGGTATTTTTGGAAAAACCAAATGCACAATTAATGAAGGATATATTAGGTTTATATTGTAAAAAAAAAAATAGGATTATATTGATAATTCCATTTATGACGCTTTTCCCAAAAATTTCATAAAATGTACCTGCTATTTTTGTTTCACTTGATTAAGGACAGTAGACAAATTTACCTGTTTCAAGCTTAGAAAACAATTAAACAGTAACATTTTTGTTTGTATAAATAAATGTTGGGTTTATTCCAAGAATTGCAACAGTTTTTAGTAATGTGTACTACCTCCTGATTGCTGAATCCTTTCAAGTAGCCTGCTGTTTAGAGATTCATAGAGTTTTGTCAAATAACCAAGCGAAATTTCGGACCAGGATTGTTTTATGGCTTCAATTATCTCTTCCGTTTTATCATACTGCCTTCCTCCTTCGTAGACTTTTTATGAAAGCCAACCCCACTCGTTTTCCATTATGTTCAGGTCGGGTGAATATGGTGGCCATGCAAGTAGGTTTACATTTTGCTTCTGAATCCAGGATTTTGTTGTCCGTGCGGTATGTATCGGTGCATTGTCTTGTTAGAAAGTCCATCGATGTCCACCAAATATTTCAGAAAACTGCGGAAAAGCTCTCACCAGTATCGATTTGTAAGTGATTGCGGTCATTTTAGAGCTTTGGATATTCAGCTCCACAGTTCGGTAATAGCTTATTGCTCCCCATACCATTACACCATCTCCTTTGCTGTGTTGCTTTTGAAGATGCATTTCTTCTCTTCTCAAATCATGAAAATAAACGCTGCATCTATCAAGTCCGTCCAAATTTATTTTTTTTTTTTTCATTAGAGAAGACTACAGTATGCCACTCTCATTCTTCCTTTGCGGTTCTTTCCATACTTTTTCGGATCTTTAAGATAATTGTTGACAACACATGTGCTTCTTTCAATCTTCTTGGCCATAAAACGGATGGATTTCCCTTCTTTCCGGTAAGTTCGAATTTGGCCGATTTCCTACTTGGTTAATGTCTTTCTTCCAATAGTAGTGGATTACTTGCAGTTTTTACTTGAACTTAGCTCCCTCATACTTCAAGTACCCTCTTATATGATTAAAATAACGGTAATAAGTAATTTTGTCCCTAATCAAATGAAACAAAAAAAGCAGGTATCCTACTACTATATAAAAGAGTAGTTTTGTAAGTTTATTTGTTATATTGTTACTGTGGTAAAACACATATAACAACAAACTATTCTTTTCTAAAATTTATTGTAAAAATTACTTTTAATTGTTCGTCAGGTTTTAGGATATTAAAAATAACAAAATACACTTTAAAACTGGGTTAATTTTTAAAAAAAACTTTTGCCCGGCGAACAATTAAAGTAATTTTTCTTACCATTTCGACGTTTCACGTTTCCAATTTTTTCTAACAACTGTCATCAGTGAATATTAAAGAGAGCTCACAAAATATTTCACGGGCATTTCGCCCAACTGTCATACCTACCATTGTTAAACTTATTGAGGATTGGTAAAGTTGATATGCGCAGCGAGTAGTCAAAATTAGTAATACGTTATCGTTGGTCTTTAGTACAAACTTGACTACTACTGCGCTACACGTATATGATGAAGTGAAAATGCACTACTACGTAGTCACCATAAGTATCGAATTGAGAAGATGCGAAATTCGGTCATTAATTCTATATAATAGAATGTCAATAAATTGACAGCTTTGACTATAGGGGTGACAAATGCAAATGCCATCGCTGTTTTATCTGACAGAAAAAGTAATTTGTCAAATCCAACACGTCATCGTTTTACGTCAAACGTCAAGTTCATGTTTTGGCGCTGCAGTAATCAGGTTTGTACTAAAGAGCAAAGATTCCTTAGTTCTTATTTTGACTACCTGCTTCTCCTCAATTACGATATTAATATCACCAGCAGAGGGCTTAATAATAATCTATACTGTATAGGGGACTCCTTTTCCGTTTTGAAAATGATGATGGCGTTGCTAATAGGTTAGAGAAAAATATGCATATCGTAGACAAGCACCAAAACAAATTGATTAAAATTAAATTTACCGTAAATCTGAACCAGAAAGGTTATATAAAAAAATTTAAAAAAAAATTAAAAAATCACCGAAAGTTAAACTATTTTATGGACCGAATTTAATCCGTCTGTATTTCAGCCATCAATGAACCGCTTTACACGGTCTACATGCTGTTCGATAGAAGAAATATCAAACAAGGTCGTCAGTACTATATTTCTGGACAGATGTCCACGGTTTGGCTAAAATACGACACCAAAGTTGCACTTTTATTTTAAATTTTGATTTACTTGAATTCATATTCGAACCCATAGCAGTGCGACCATAAAATATAATATAAAATATAAATAAATAAATAAAAAAAAAATTAGTCCAAATGTATTTTAGTTTTTTATTAAAACAAGAATTAGGAATATAGACATCGTTCTAGGCTGAGTACACCGAGTGCCCGGGCAACGCCGGCTACTTTCTGCTAGTATATTATAACCTTTTTAGGAAAAGCGTAGTAAATGTAGGTATAATAGTAAATGTAGGTATATAATTTTAGGTATAGACAGGTGCAATCTGCATTGAAGCGCAATTCGGTTCATTGTCGCCGTTATACAATTTGCAGAAATTATTTTTCCATGTCCTTAGAATCGGCTGCAAAATTGTCAAAAATCGAAAAATTAGCCAAAATTTCGGATTTTTTCAGATTTTGAAAATTATAAATGACTATAGTTTTTGACAGTACATTTTCAGAACGTTTTTAAAGTAGACTAAATTTTCTAAAATATGAAACTATAACTGTCTCTGTAGACTAAATAGTTTCCTAGATAAAGCTTTTCAAAATTTATCATTTTTTCGTATAGTTCGCAATTTTTTGCAATATTCTGAAAGGTTCCGGATTATGTTCGACCTTGTCTAGATCGTCGTATAGGGATGGCATATCCCATATTATGGGATGGTGATGTATCATCGATGTCTTGTGTCCACAAGTTGCTTTTGGCAGAGGTCCCAAGTTTGGATTATTCATTAGGCCAATATTATGTTGCTTTTGGCAGAGGTCCCAAGTTTGGATTATTCATTAGGCCATTATTTTATGACATGTCTGCAAAAAATCAGAAATACCGGATTTAACGCAAACATGGTGTAAAATTTATAGTATTTTCCAGTCAGAGCTAATATCGCAAAGTTATGGCTATGGACACTTAAGAGTAGGTCGGGAAAGATCTTTGCTAATTGATTTTCAATATATACATATATGAAAAAAAATTTACTTGATTTCCTACAAAACATTCATTTTGTTACAAATTCAAAATTCGTATACAATATGTAGAATTGTGCAATTTATGAAAAGCAACAAAAAATGGACAAATATATTTTCTGTTTGCCGCACTCTGCATGACCATTTATTTAAACTATATAGTTTTTTTTTTAAACTTACTTGAAACCAAATGAAATTCATGTACCGTGTAGGGTAGGTGAAACAATTTTTCCACATCTGTTTAAACATCGCGCCAAAGATAAAAGGATTGTGCGGATATATTTTTGTACACCATCAACCAGTTGAACAAACAAACATTGGTGCACATAGATAAGGTAGTGCGAATGTAAAAAGAAAAATCCGTTAAGCATACCATTATTTTATGAACTATACTGAACAGTGAACATCACTTTGGCGTGGCTTTGACAACGTATGCATTTGACGTTTTGTTGAACATTAGAACATTGCAGGTCAACAAACAGAGTTTTCTAACACCAAAAGCTTCACAACGGAACTCTGGCCAGCTATGTTTCTGAAAAAGAGCCATAGAAAGGCACAACCATCAAACAAAATTCTAACATCCTGCAACTATAGTTCCATGAAATACAAACTATACATGAATAAGGACCTGCCGTTACATTTTCACGCCCGAAGCATCTTAATTTGTATATAGTCTGCTGACAGCCGGCTTTTTTGAGTTACGATAAACGGTTGAGTGACTACGGAATTCCGTTCTAGAAATAAAAAAAAAAAAAAGAACAACACAGGTTTCCCTGGAATTGTGTTTCAATTTTGTATGAGTTGTAAATGTCCTTTAGATGATTTAAACTTTTGTTTGATTTTCTAAATTGACAAAAGTTGAAACAAAGTTTGCAAATATGTACTAACAAAAATAAAGAAAAAGGTTAAACATAATGAAAAAATGCTGGTGATATTCCTTTCTTTTTTACCAAAGCGCTTTTAGAAATAACCACTTTTTAAGTTTGTGAACCGTAAAAAATACATGTGAAAATGCAAATATAAAGAATAGAATATGCGCTTACTTTCCCAACACCGTCATTCAAATTTATTTAGAACACCTGTTAGATATCTATGTTTATTAAAGTGAATATAAATCTTTTTTGATTTAACACAACAAGTAATATAATAACAAAATATACCCGTTTTTGGCGTAAAAGATGTTTTATGCACTTAGTGTTGTTTCGAAAATATATTATATGAAATAAAGAACTAATTATAAGTACGTAAATACGTTAGACAATACACCGCGGAACAACTGCACGAGTAGTTAAATTTAAACCAAATGAAAATAAAAACTTAATTTTTTAAATAAATTTACTTTTCAATATTTCAATAACAAAATATTTGTAAATAAATTATTTTCAATTTTAGTTTTGCTTGTCTGATGATGAGAATATAAATATTATCGAAAATGGAACCCTCTTTCCGAACTTATTTTCAAAACACATAAAAATTAACTAAAATTAATTGGAAAAAAAATAATATTTTAATTAATATTATTTTATTATTCAAACATGCTGTGTCGTCCTTTGAAACCATTTGGCTCAATAAACACAAAATACAGTACAAGTTATTTAATAAAGTTTTGTCTGGTCCATTTAGAGTTCCCCCTGTTGTGTCATTGCAAGAGGAAAACTTTCAATTTACGACTACGACGCCATCTGAATGAATTATTATCTTAAAAATATTTAACGACGTTGAGTGGCTCCCCAGTGATTGGCGCAGTATTTTGCTAAATTTAATTTTAATTAAGTAAAACCCCCAGTTCCCAGGTACTTATAAAGAACCCAAAAGGTAAAAATAGACCGATGGTATTAGGATGAGGATAATAAAGAGAAACTTATAACTGCCGGTGTTTCGGTGAGGTGTTCTTCTTACTTATATGTCGACGCATTGATGTGATTTATATTCCCTTTGCAACCATTATTTGCGAGCGCGGAACGCGCACGATAACTTTACTTGATGACGACTAATTTAGACAAAGAATCCTTCTCTAGAATCAAACGATAGTCCTGTGAAAGAATCAACCATCAATCCCCAGTGCTGCTTTCCATTCCAATCCAATGCAGTAGCGCAAAAAGAATATTAATTATACAACGTAAGATGTTAATCTTGAAGTTCTGTCTTTTGCACGTTTCATTCGCATCACGGTTATCTTGTACACAGAGTCAGAGAAAAAGGAACTTCGTCTAAGTTCTCATACCGTTTCCGACACTCAGATAAACGAGCGATTAATTTCTATTCACCCACATGTATCCTGAGAATCTTCGCATAAAGGGATGAGAAATGATTTAAGTATAAAAGGTAGTGATGGTAGGATGGGCATCAACTATAACATAACGGCAGCAGTGGTTACAGAGTGCGGGCAAATGTCATAAACACTGTAGCCACATCGACCGTTACCGCACCATCTCATTTCATCTCCAGCCCTCGACCTCGACTTACGATGATGCAAAACCTGTAAAGCCCCAATCTCTCACAATTCATCCTGCCATCCTGTCATCTTGACGAGAGGAATAGATTTTAGTGTGTAAGTATGTGAAAGGGCTGTATACAACTGCTAAGGGTTTTTCATGGTTCTGATGGGTCCTGGTGGTGGTGATTCTGGTTGTGGTGAAGGAAAATCTTTGAAACTTTGATATGGTTAAATGGGAACATTTTTATATTCGGCTTGGTATGGATGCCTTTGTTCATCTTTTTTATCCTACCACTTGGGATTAAAATGTGGTGGCTTCCATCTGATTAAATATTTTTAGCTTGCTGAATTGTTTGCGTTCTTCAATCAGGCTTGTCCCACTAACAAAGTCAGGGCTGGACTAAGGGTCAAACTTTTTCAATCGTTGTGAAAACTCTTTTGTTTTTTGTGATATGATTGCAAAATGCTTTATTTGCAAGAAAGCTGATAAATGACAACATTTCAAACATAAACTGAAAGGAACAAAATATGCACTTAAAAAACGTCTTGTCACGAAAATAATTTATGTAATCAAAAACGTTTGACCGTCAGTTACTGTTTTTCAGTTTTTCAAAAACAATAAACTAAAAGCTTGTTTCTTTTTTCTAAAGTTATAGGAACATATTTTTATTAATTCAAAATAACATTTCAAAAAATATGGTAGCATCTTGAAAACATGAGTATTTCTATAACAAGAACAGTTCCGAAAGGTGAACGCTTCTTCCTCTTTGTGGTGGCACCCTCCGACAAAGGGGCACCTTCGACAGTCACCATTATAGATGTGTATACATTCGAAAATTCTACGAAAAATTGTGAACTTTTCATTGAAAACACATGTTAAAAAGTTCAGCAGTTCAGCAGCAAACTACGCCAAAGTGGAACGCAAATGCGATTATTTTTCGGGTAACTTTTTAAGATTTTGTAATTTGGTTTTCAATATTATTTTGTTAAACAGGTGCTTACTAAAATCGAAACAACTTTCACTGTCCGTTGTATCATATTTGATTCACTCAATTACTTGTGTCTGGTTTGCAGCAACCATGTGTTATTTAGGATCAAATCAAACATGACTCTCCACTTTCCAAATACGAAATTGCCCCGAATTTTGTTTCAAAAGGACTTAATTTGTACCTTTTTTTTGGAGCGTTCATGTATCATATATGATCAAAACAAAACATACTACTCTCTACCCGTAAAATATTGTTACTTTTGATTATAGGTTAAAAGCAAGTTATGCATTCGTGCAAAAAAAATTTGAGATAACAATCAAACATGACAGAACGATGATAGAGAAGACGAAAAAAGTGGATCCGGGAATTCTGTCTGTAAGGATTGTATAAGTAACACTACAGTCTAAACGGCTGAACTGATTCGCTTCAAATTTGATCTGTAGGGTTGATAAACCATTCCCTAGACTACAGGATAATTTGAATTTTTTTCTCCTAAAAGATACGATCGATTTTGATAAAATTTCACATGAGTGATTTGTTGACAACGATAAAGTCTTTCATGAGATTTTTTTTTAAACGGTACCTAGAACCTTTCCTGTTTTTATCGACTAAATTATCTCTTTAGTTTATTGGCCCATCACACACGAGCAGATATCTGCCAACAGAAAAATCGTATACATGAACTGATTTTAATTGTGGTAGTGTTGCTGTCAAAAATATCAGACCCAAAATAAAAAAAAAAATGTTTTTGCGTATGTATTTGTTTTCTGTCTTCTTTTACCTCTTAAATTCAGCAGAAAATCTTCTGATGTTTCTTTCCACAAACTTCGTCCCCCTTGCCCATAAAATCGGTTCCTGCCGGCAGATATGTGCTCGTGTGTGATGGGCCACTGACATTGGATATTAAAAAAAACTTTTTTTTTAAAACTGGTGAAATTATCTTTCAAGTCGTTAACAAGAAGGTAACTTGCCATAAGAGCAAGTTCGTGGCCGTGCAACTTGCCACAAGAGCAAGTTCGTGCGACCCAGTCGTGATCTCTATTTGTTAACACCTCTATGTCCGGAATTTTCTTTTGGGAAGAAAACGTGCCCTTACCTTTCCAATGTGTCGCATTTCAGGTTTTTAGGATTCATGAGTCACATTTGATACTAATTCACAAGTTATAAAAATAAATTTTATACAAAAATTATTTTTACATTTAATATCTTATTTAACATACTTAGATGATTTTTAAACAAAAAACTATTGGACTTGAGGACGTGTTTTGAGCACTTCGTAGGATAACAGTGAAGTGTCTTTTATGCTTTGTTTAATAAAAATGTTTTTTTTTGCTTAATGTATTACATACCATTATTTTTAATCAAAAAAATTGCAAATAAAATAATAAGTTTGCATTACTTTAAGGTTATGTCAAAGTGGACCACCCACTGTCGGAGGTGCCCCGCATTATGGGGCAACTTTCACACTTCTCCACATTTGTTTACAAAACCATACAAAAACTAAAAATATGTTTTTAAAAAATTACAAACATCTTCAAAATATTGAAAATACACTAAATTTTAAAATCACTTTAAAAAATTATTAAAAAAACAAAAATTCTGAACTATAAACTCTATCCGGAGGTTGCCACCTCCACCCATAGGTACCTACAAGATTTTTCAAGATTTACAATTTTAAAAACATGAGCGCTCTCTGATAAAGTGTGAATGAAATAAAAAACATTATTTTGCAACAAAAAATAATTGATGGAAAATTGTATAAAAATTATTCAAGCTATATATTGGAGTAAAATAAGCTTAATTAAGGTAGCGTTATCTTTAAACGTTTGAACCATTGTATATGTATTTTTTGCTGGACGTCATCTGACAAGCCCAACAAGCTAGCACCGGGCGAAACGCAATGTTTCCATATTCAACAGCATCTGGGTGACCCGCTTCGACGCTTCGCGGATTCAATGCATTTTAACTCTCTTTCTGTAGTCAGTCCCGCTCACGCAACTTCGCCTGAGTCCAAAGTTTCCAAATTCAACAGTACATGGGTGGCCAACTTATGCCCCCTAACAGTTAAGATTGGGTTATCCTACCGGTAATTAGAGTAGGGCTATTGTTTTGGTATTTATAACAACATTTTTTTCTGAATAGAGATGAGAGAGATTATTTTAAAAAGTTATTTTGTTTTTGTTCAAGTAAATACCTATTTAGAAAAAATGAAAATTTTGAAAAAAAAAATTCAATTTGAATTTTGGTCATTTGTCCTTTCGGTCTTTCGGGTTTTCGGTCTTTTGGATTTTAGGTCTTTTGGGTTTTGGTCTTTTGGATTTTCGGTCTTTTGGTTTTTAGTATTTTGGGTTTTCGGTCTTTTGGATTTTGGTCCGCTTCCCACTTATTTAACTTCTTTTTAAGAAGAAAAATAACGTTTCTTCAGATATTTTGTATCAAATTGATTTCAAACTGCCTTAATTTGTTGAAAAAGGGCCTTTTAATTTTCACTCTGGTCCTGTTTATATTAAAACTCATGTGAATGATGCACAGTTTCTTGTCTATAGAATCGAGACGGTAACTGCTAGATGAGAAGTTTTTTCTGGGAATTATTAGCTAAGACAAGTGAACGTCTTATGCTAGTTCATATCTCTCAAGGAAGAGTGCATCAGGATACAAAAACAAACAATCTACATAGATAGATAGTTTAGGTATAAGTATATTTGCTACACTCTGATGCTACTTCTGCTTGATGATGCTAGGGTGATGAGGTACATTAATCTTATAACACGTCATCTGTAATACTCCAGGAGTAGAAGAATGGAAACAAATATTCTTAAAGGGAAACAAAGGATAACACTATAATATGTGATGTGGCTGAGTGAAAAAAGGAATAGATTAGTTTATTTAAATTACGTTATCAGTGTACCCAGCAATGTGTAGAACGGATGGATGTTCGCATCTGGATGAGGACGGAGAACACTTTGAAAGTAATGAATCTCAAACTTTGATCGAATGCCTTTTGTTTTTCAAAAAAAGGAAAAACTTCTGCAACTCTACTTAAGTAGTGAAATGAATGTAATTATTTGGTTTTCAAATTAGGAAAATGTATTTTCTTAAAAATAAATGTATACATACTATATGCCTGGTTCAGTCATCAAAAATATTATGAAAACATAGTTTTACACAAAAATTTGATAAGGTGTATGACAGTTTAAGTATAATTATGCGGTATGTAATTAGTGTTTTGTCGATTTGCAGGCGTATTGTACATTTATAGCTAAAAATGGTTATATCCAAATTTATACAGAATAAATTGTAAAATAATTATTTTTTGCAAATAATAAGCAAATAAAGTGCACGACTGGGTCGCACGAACTTGCTCTTGTGTTGCTTGTCTGGGTCGCATGCACTTTTTTTGTACGAATCTAGTAAAAATAAATTTAATAATTTGTTTTTTAAATTGAAACTATCGGTTTTTCAAAAAAAAAAAAAACTTTCAAACATTTTTTTTTGCAGTATTATATTGGCTTAGCAGTTGTTTGATAATATAAAATTTCTTCAAAATCGGTGCAGCCGTTCAAAAGTTAGTCAGTGTAATTAAAACGTAGTTTCTATAGCAGGTACCGTTAATAAGCTGATTCCGGACAAAAATTCCTATAAAAGACATCACATTGAGCAACAAATTACTCGTATAAAATTTTATCAAAATTGATGGTATTTTTTTCGAGAAAATTGGAATTATCGGTTTTGCTAAAAAAAAAAAAAACTTTTTCAAAAATTACTTTTTTCCAAAGATTTACTTGCAATTTTATTTCAGTTCATCAAAAGTTTTCGAACATTGAATTTCGTTAAAATCGATTTAGCCGTTCAGAAGATAGTCGGAGTAATAAAAAACGGTTCTAATGGCAGGTACCGTTAATAAGCTGATTCTGAAAAAAAATAAATGATGGACATCACCACTGGCAACAAATCACTCATATAAAATTCTATCGAAATTGTTCGTATTTTTTTTTCGAGAAAAATAGAATTATCGGTTACGCTTTATATAGGTAGGTACCGTCATTTTTATGCCTAGGTCAATAACAAAAAAAACGTCCGGGGATATTTCACTAAGAATAGTTTATGCCAAGTTTGAAGAAAATCGGCCCAACCGTTTAGGCTGCAGGTGTCGATACATCCAGACAGACAGACAGAATTGTCAGACCTACTTTTTTCGTCTTCTCTATCATCATAATGTCATGTTTGATTGTTATCTCAAAACTTTTCTTTTTACGAATGCATAACTTACCTAATAGTACCTATAAAGCAAGTAAAAATGTGTCAATTTTCCACCTTTTATTATTTTTTTAAGAGACGTGGGACCTCTGATGAGAATATGCTCACACATATAACTAAGTCACAACACTTAATCAGTTTGTCTGTCATTAGGAAAAAACCGACTGCGGATATTGTGATTAAAAGTGTAACTGTTATCTTTATTCAAACCCGAATGCAGCTTATAACGCTTTCAGCAAAACCAGACATATTTTAAAGGATTTTGTTCTATGCTACGATGAAGTTAAAGTGCTGTTTCAGCACCCAGAAACATATATACCTAGCTTATTAAATTACTAGCAGTTTTTTTCTGAGCTGTGATACGTACATATGTTGTATGCATAGTAACCTACCTATAGGTATCCCTTAAAATTCTTTAGAGGAAAAAAAAGGCTAAGCCTGCAATTGTGACTGATCCAGAACTATTTAAATCATTTGACCCAGAAATGTCGGTAGGTATTCCGTATACTTTTCCTTTATTATAGGTAGGTAAGGTACCTATACCTAACTACAAAATAACAATTATTATTATAAATTCTTAGTGGAAATAAATTTAAACAAAATTAGATTCAAAACAGGTATTAAATTCTTATATAAATGTGTAACTATACATACCTACATACCTAAATGATTCTAATTCTAAGGCTATGCAATTACGGTATAAGCAGATATACTTATACTTATTTTCATAAAAAAAAAAGTTTTAAATTAACATTTCGTTCTGCTTCTAAGAAAAAACCCATAAAACCATATCGCGCAGTATAGTCGGATGTAATTACGTCCTAAATAATTAGAAGACAATCCCGGAACCGGAAAGAAGGCGCCGTCGTCGCCGACACCAATTCCTTTGGCAGACTTTAAATAGATTTAACATCCAGCCACAAAATTCTTCCGGCGCGCTCAGATACCCTGTATTGATGCATTTGTAAAATTAGCATTTTTTCTTATTCGCAGGCTGGACCCTTTTTTTTGCAATTTCCGTTTGTCCTTTTTTTCGCAACCATTGGACAAACTCCGGAAATTTTTTTTTTTGTTTTCAATTCAACATTTGCATTTTGATGGTTAACTATTCTGGTCTCCTCTCTAGAAAATCTCGCTCGCACAATACAACCAGGGATTTTTTGGTGGAAATATTATGTCCTTTTTGTGCCGACTCGTATATAGGGAGATATTATTGAAATTGAACTTCAAATGGAACCAGAGCAGTATAAGAACTATTGCTCCGTATAATCAAGTAATTTATGCGAATCATCCGGCTGATCCGTTTTTTTGTGTCTCTGTATATTTAAATCATCGATTAGGGAATAATGTTCGTCCTTTTTTGTCTGAATTTATTGACTAAATCTTTTTTTTTATTTTTTGTGAAAACGCTTAATGGTAATTTCTGGATACCTATGTACCTACCTACATGTTCCTACATATTCAAAGCAACGTATTTGAGTGAAATATCAATGTTGAAAGCATAAATAGGTAGGTACCTATACCTATATATGTACATATAGAGACCGATATTTGTTAAACAATTAGGTGATGGTATTTATTAATTGAGATATTTTATGTTATACATTTGTTATACCTAGATATAGGTTTTATAATTTTAATTTCTTTAACAAAAAGCCAAATGTATGGACTATACCTACTCATTTGAGTAGGTATCTATCTAAGAACAAATTTGTTACCGGGAATCGAAATTAAAAACGGCCCCATTCCCTTCTTCATACCAAAAATATTTTATTTTATTCGAAGTAGGTATTCACACATTTTTACATAGGTACATCCCATGAATGAAAGAATACAAGATTACGACACTTTGGCATTTTCACTTTGTTGTTGTTTCACTTATGACGTAATTTTCACTTGTGACGTAAGCACCTTGCACTCTTTTTCCTGTTCGTTGGGGTAAATTCATAACAAGAATCCACCATTTAATTGTTTTTCTGTTTGTGCTTACGTCACAAGTGAAAAAAACACAACAACAAAAAGCTGAAAAAAAAACCAAGTGTCGTAATCTTGTTTTCTTTTATTCATGCGGGTACATCCCTAGTAAAATTAGTATTTTACTTCAAATTTTGCTAGACTTTCCGAATTTTCTAAAAAACGGCTCATACGATTTTGATAAAAGTTTGTGTATGTGCAAGGTTTTGAATATAACAGCATTTCAGGATTTTGGCTAAAAATGCACATAAAGAAGATTTGGTAATAACGGCTTCTTACAAATTTGTCCGAAACTTCAAAACGGCGGAACGGGTTTCATTTATATTTGGTATGGCACATAAGTTAAATATGCAGTACAAGATGGCGTTAAAAGTTTTAAGCTAAACGACACAAAAACTAAAATATGATGATACATAATTTCATGGATAAAAAATTTTGTATTCCCATAGTAAGCAACAAAAACAAGTTCGTGCGACCTATCAGTCATACATTTTTTTTCTGTGGATAATGGGAAAACCTAAAAACAATAAGCAAAAAGCGCCAAATACTAGAGAAAAAGTGTAATGTTGTCTAAGAACAGACTTTGTAACATACTTTTTTCTCGAAATTGGTTGATGGTACGATGAAAAGTGTTAAGACTTTTTTTTGAAGAAAATCATATAGGTAAGCTACAATTTTTAATAATTTTTTTGTTTGAAAAAGTGCATAGTTTCCGACGAGGTTTCCGAGATAGTTGCAGAAAATAAAAAAAAACAAATTGCTCCGGGCCAAATCATGGCCAATGAGGATTTACTCAAGACATAAAAACAAAGGTCTCCAGCAAAATCCAGCTTTGTCCGAATTATTAGGTACGTAATTTTGACTTTTTTGTCTAATTTTCCTAGGTTGGTTACATTACACTGCAATAGCCTACAGTATTCAGAACTATATAGGTACTTCCACTTATTTTTTTTATGATTGTTCATTCATCGATTTCGTCAGTTATTCTGAAAATCGTATGAGCTTCAATAGGTAGGTAGGTACCTACATATGTTCAAAAAGTACAAAACTGAGAAAAACGATTTTGAATAACGTCATATATTTTTCGAAGTAATCAACAACTTGATTTGCATCAATTATTTTTTTCAATTTTTTTCTGAAAAAAAACGCCCCTAAATATGAAACGCCCCGGGAAACTTCCCGGTGTCTCGTATGGCCACCACGCGGCTGGGTAGGTACCTACCTAATAATATTATACCTACTACCTATTAATTGACAAACATGATGTAAAAGCTTTTAACTCAAGAATAATTGCTACAAGAGTAAACAAAAAACAAGTTGATAGTAACGACATCCTACGAGCAAAGTTTGAAACTTAAACATGATTTCTCTATAAATCAATGATATACCTACTATCTAGTATCTAGGTATTTCCGATCTGAAAAATGGTGATTGTTGTTCTCTCCTTGGTATTATTACCATTGTATATAAATTTCTATAGTACAATCATATAGCAGCGCCATCTTTAAAAAGTTGTGAACTGCACATTTGGAGATTCTTAAATTTACTAAGTGTCTATTCTGGTACCCTAACAATAGTCGTCTACGAAACAAATAAATAATATATAATGTATTCCATATTTCCTTGACAAGAGTCGTAAACAAAACAAAAATCATATTATGTTTACGACTGTTGTCAGGGTTACAGAATAGACAACTAGTAAATGCACGAACCTAAAAATGTGTTATTCACAAGTTTCTTAAGATGGCCAGGCGGTGATTATTCAGCATGAAAATACTAAAGAAATGTATATACAATGTTATTACTGAGATCATTGTACAAATTATTGAATTATACAAGTACGCAAAGTACGTATTGCCATTGTATATACATTTCTATAGTATTTTCATGCTGAATAATCACCGCCTGGCCATCTTGAGAAACGTGTGATAAACACATTTTTAGGTTCGTGCATTTATTAGTTGTCTATTCTGTAACCCTGACAACAGTCGTAAACATATATTATTTTTGTTTTGTTTACGACTCTTGTCAATGAAATATGGATTTAAGAGCCAATAAAATACATTATATATTAATAATTTGTTTCGTAGACGACTATTGTTAGGGTAACAGAATAGACACTTAGTAAATGTAAGAACCTCCAAATGTGAAGTTAACAACTTTGTTTAGATGGCGCTGCTCCATGGTTGTACTATAGAAATTTATATACAATGGTATTGCTATCAAAGTTATTTAAATGATCAAATTCAAAGGAAATGCCTTTTTTAATGATCAGTGACCTAAAATTAAAATATTTGTAAGAATTTTTAAGGGCCCGGGTAGCTCAGTTGGTAGAGCGTTGGACTTTTAATCCAACGGTCCAGGGTTCAAGTCCCTGCTCGGGCGGATTCTTTTTTTTATAAATCATAATGTGCATTCATTTTTTCAGCTAGCAACAGATTGTTACGAATCTCCATGCAATAATTGCTTACCAAAATATTGAACTGGAATTAAAATTGAATTTCTTACTTTATGTTCGTTGTTGAATGACACATTCCATTATCACTTTAAAGATTATTTCCAATAATTCTCCATTATTTCTCTACTTTTTTTTTTCTTTTGACTAAAAGTATGCAATATTTTACACAGCAAGAACTCCAAAGCAATGAAGTTACAGTGAAGGCGACAAATAGTAATGTTCGCCTTTCTCAGCATCTAACAACTGCATGTCATCAATTTAGAGAAAACACATTTTTGATTGTCAGTTTTAGATAAGGTATGTATACTACATATATCATCATATCATATACAAAAAAAAACACATTTTCTATAATAAAGAGGAAAATATCAATTTTCTTTTTGATACCAAATTGGAAAAGCATTAAGATTTGCTCGTATAATAAAGCACATACGAACTAGTGTAATGAAAAATTAATAAAAGGATAAGAAATCAGCACGACTCAGCACATTGGGAATTTCTTCTCTATAATCTTTGTTGTCGATATGTCTGGTAAAGGTGTTCACATTCATGTGTAGACTGCGTCCTTGCAGACATAAACAGCGACACTATCCTTTTAAATTAGAGATACAATATAACGATATCGGACAAGAAAAAAATCTATCCTGTTTTTTCTCTATTTTTGCCTTAAATAAATCTTTTTGGACTCATTTGATAAAGACTTAACAGTCAGGATTTTTTTTCTTATACATAGCTAGTTATATTCATACAGAGAAAACATAATGTCACAAGGACTGAAATGTGATTTCGAATCCTCCTCTTATGGTCATCATCATCATCTGTTGCGCATTAAACCTTTGTAAAAAGATCTTTTAGAAAATATTGATATATTGAAACAGGGTAAAGAATTATAGGTACATTTAGGAAAATACGTCCCTAACGGTGGTGGTTGGTGTAATATAAACTTGGGTTCACCGAAAAAAAAATCCCAATTTATCTTGAAAGAAATTGTGTTTAAGGTGACCAACAAATATCATAATAAGATTACTTTGCCTTTTATATTGTGAGGAGCTTTACTTTGGGTGATAAGTTCGTTCCATGATTTTTGATGTTGACGTGGTTAAAAATTGATTTAATAATCTACTGAATAAAAAAGCCTAAGGAGTAATAATAGCCTCTTTGTTATCTAGAATGTGTGCACATAATGTCGTTTATATCATAGTTGGTCTGTCTGTTAGGTATCGTGTAACTTCTAAATGACTTTTGACCTAATAAGGTCATATTCGTGCAAGATATGTATTTATTTTGTCAAAATAATAGTTTATAGTTATTATTAGAGAATTTCATAAGTGACACGACTTGAATTAAATCATTTAAAATTCTATTTTTAAAGACCAAAAGTATTGATTAACCAGCAATAACTAAATAACTAAAGTCTTAAAACAAAAATTTGAGTTCGTCTTCTATGTCTAGGGAATCATCAAAAAGTACAACACACGAAGTTTTGAAAAAAATCTTTCTAACTGTTTAGGCTGTAGATTTGTAGCTTAATGAACAGTGACATTCGTTTAGGGCTTCATTTTCGTTTGTTTAGGATTTATTTTCCTAGCCTTTATTACTGCGATTAAACAAAATTGATATCTTAAGTAACTCACTTAACTTGAATTTGAACACATGCCCTCTTTTTGTTAACATTCATGTCACTTTTCTATAGAAAATGCGTTTTAAACAAAATACTTCACTATGTTTCTTATTGACCGCTTGATTAGTTTTTATGGCTTTTCTTTAGTCCATAAACTTTCTTTAGTTCACTCATCAGTTGACAGGTCAGTTGGCAAGTGAGCATCTTGCCGATACCAAAATTTGCGTTTGTTCTACTTCAACATACATCAATTTTTTGACATAAAATAAACGTGAACTATAATTCATTACAATGACAATTGCAATCATTAAACTGGAAGTTTGACAAGCTATTTTTCCATGGATTAAATGCCATACAAATTTAATTTGAGTTTTCATTAATTTTTTTCAGTATAGTTTATACAATTTGTAGGTATTAATTATTGACCTACTGGTTAAACTCACCCTATTATTAAATACAGTTGAAGTGACATGGGAAATCCAATTGCGGAAGTTTGCAGACAGAATAGGAGCAGTGCCCTAAGACGAACTTCTTTTTTTACATGAAAAACAACAGTTTACAATCTGAATAAAGAATGTTTGAAGTGCCTAGGGTTACCATTCGTATAAAGTGTTTTTCTTTTCTTTTCGAAAAAAAATGTTTTGGTAAGAAAATGTATCGCTGCAGCTAAGCAGTCTTTAAAAAATGGTCAAAATAAAGCTGTTTTAGATACAAACAAAAATATTTTTGTACTAAAGTATTTTTGAAAACTCTAATTTTAAGTTTGACGAATATTTGTAAAAAATGCTCAGATTTTAAGTGGTCTTAAATGAGTTTTGAACTTATTTTGTGTTATGTTTTCAAAAAATAGGATCCGCAACAGCTGACACCGGTTTTTTTAACAGTTTCAAAATTTGTCTTAATTAATTTAGTCTACGAATAGGTCGCACGAACTTGCTTTTGTAGCAAGTCACCACATAAATAAAATTAAATTTAATAAAAATAAATTTAATAATATTTTTTTATATAAATGAAAAACACGAACCAGATCGTATGAATTTATTTTAAAAGTGCTAAAACTACTTTTTAGGAAGACTAAAACGAAAATAAAATGATGCAGACAATTTTGTTGCCTGAATGCAAGTTTACCAAAAAAATTATTCTAAAATCGTTAGAGCGGTTTTTAAATAAATCGATGTTTACTTAATAATTTTTATTAAACTTTTTTTTACGAATTTACAATAAGCCAATTTAAAGTGCATAGTTTGCATTTTAACAAAAAATAAAATTTTTTAGTCAAGCCATTAAAAATTAATTAAAACTAAAACTAAGCATTTTTGCAAAATGTTGGTATCGAGCCCAAGTAACAATTTAATTTTTATAAAGGCCAATAGAAGCTATTTTCTTATTTCTATAACAACTGTAATCAATCTTTTAGAAACCTATTTGGCTAGGTCATCTAGGTCTTTCTAAAACTTTTTTTTAAATTAAAATCGATTAACCAGTTCACGAGTAAGCTCAAGATAAAAAAAAACGGTTCTATGGGAGGTACCGTTAACAGGCTTGCAAATTTTTGTTTTCGCAATTTAACTAAAGACAATCTGTAATTTTTTTGAAAAAAATTGTTGGAGCCGTTTTTGAGCAAATTAAGCTTTTCTAAAACCGTTATATAGCTATTTTTCAAAAAATAAAAATTTTTAATAATTTTTTTTAATATAATTTTTTTTATAAACTCAATGATCTGAATAATTGCTGGTAAAAACCAAATGTCTTGTACATACTTCTTGAGAAATTTTCATTTCATAAAAATTGGATTTCAATTTTTTTCAGTTTCTGGTTTTTGACCCAATATTATTAAAATCAATGAACGAAGGACACATATTGTATTACATAACGTAAAATTTAAAAGCAAAATATTTTTTTTATTCAAAAAATCTAAATTTTTATTTTGAACACTATTATTTTTTCCAAAATTGTTCTTTAAAACAAATTAATTAAAAATTTAATAAAATAAGAGATTTCTGGTGTTACAAAAGTTCATGGCATAGGATTGTAAATAATACCGTTGATTTTTAATATTTTGTTCTCTCTTCCAAGGCATTTTTTGTTGTGAAAATTATCCCTACCAAATATAAACGGAGGATTATAACACTTGTTTTCTTTTTCTTAAAAATAACAATATTACTTTTATTTGCTTACAACTTAAATTTGAAAAAATCGTATGTCGGGGAATATGCTATTTTTTTAAAATTTACTTTTCAGATTTTTTAATTAATTATGAAACTATGATTAATCAAGAACAAAACAGTGAAAACTGTTTCAAAATTCATCTGTTATTATTATTACGTTTAAAAGTTACAGCCCGATGGACATTTTTTCGTATTTTGGTTCAGCTACGTGCTGGTTTTTAAGAAAGAAAGTTCTTGTTTGTGCCTCCTAATAAAACCTTTTTTTTATTTTCTGATATAATATTATGGTAACCCTATTATTACCCATATGTTAGAGCCTTCATACCTAGGTAACTCATGTCTATGCAACAAGTGCTGTATGCAAAAAAGCATGAGTGTGTACTAAAATATACATAGGTAATAGGTAAAAGATATAACTATAAATGTTTAGACTGAAGGTATACATACCTAGGTACTACAGTTTTAATTAATGTAGGTAGGTACCTACGAACATACATTCCTAGATACCTACCTTTGATAAATTGTCAATAGGTAGTCACTTAAACATAATTATGTAGTTAGATAGGTACTTCCTATGTACCTACTTATGTATATTTTAAATAAAACAAAAAAAATATAGATACCTAGGTATCCATTGTTCACAAGTTTAGTTTGTTTTTTTTAATTTGAACCCTATTTTGTTTTAATCCCTATAACAATTTCAAACCTTCACGAAAATATTTCTCTTTCATTTACGTTACATTTAAATCAATACAAAATCTCTGCGCATATGCCTACCGAAATAAAATACTCACAGCTGACGAGTTGAAAATTCAAAGTCAAATAGTGACCACTACTGTAGGGCTCACAAGTAGATATCACGCCTTACTTTATGCAACCAATTACCAATGCCAAAGTGCCAGCCAAACTTGATCACTACACGTTCATGATCACAATTCACAAACCGATAAAAGCTCTTTAAAAACATTCATATTAAAAATTAAATCTGCATCCACTGCCACTCCTTGTCCTTATTTCATTTTTCATGTTTAATTAACATGTTCTCGAACTAAATTAATATGTAAATAGATACATGAACCTAAAACGGTTTGTTATGTTAAGTAACCCTCATCTGTCTGTCCCCCTTCAGTGAAAAAAAAACTCGCTCATACTGTCTAGTGTCTGGCTATACTAAATCCTATGCGACAGACAGAAGCAGCCAACAGAATAGCATAAGCATAAACAGGCAGACCAACTGAAAACTAATTGAAAGCATAATATCAGAGAAGGGGTAAAAGAACAACAAAAAAATACCGGTCATTGAAAAATAAAATTCCAACGTCGTCGTCGCCGACAGCGAGAGCGACACACAAAACAAAAACAAAATACACGAAGAACGAAGACGAAGAATCACCGCCGCACCGCATTGCATTGGTCTCAGATTATTTTTATCGACTCTACAGACAGCAACGTTTCGTCAGTTCGTCGAATAAGTCCGTACTTCGTCTCGTAAAGAATATTATATCCGCTGCGTCGCTGCCTTGTCAAATTGACTGTTTCAAAGTACCACGTCGTACATCGTTTTTCTCTGTTCCTCGTGTATTTTGTGTTTTCTAACAGTAAAGTAAGAAAATTTTCCATTTTCCTCAATAATTTTATAATTTCGTTGGCAATAAGTGAATATTTTATTGAAAAGTGCAAATTTTCGCATCAAAAATTAATTCGCGTCAGTGTAAAGTGCGATTAATAAAAAGAACTTGATAAAATCCTGTTAGTGATTTGATAAAAAAAAAACAAAACCACAAATATGAGGGAAATCGTTCATCTGCAAGCCGGCCAATGTGGCAACCAAATCGGATCAAAGGTTGGTTGAATATTTTGCCATGTGATTATGATAGTCTTCTATTAAATTGATAAAATAAAATATTGTGATAAATCAATTAAAAATCAGGCGGGGCGATTTTTTTATAGATATAAATTTTTTTTAAAGAAAAATGCCGTCATAAGGCCATTTTGTGTGTCACCCTTGCTTCTTTTGCTTTTTGATTTATTTTTTCTGGTTTTTTCCTCCTGTTCTCTCGCTCTCGTTTGAGTGTTTGAGTGAGAAGAGGGCAGGAGGATTTCTCTTGTCATCTTATTTTTTTTCGAATTATTTTTCTCGGTTTTGTTTTCGATGTTTCTGTTTTAGTTCCTTGTTTAGCCGTTTAATTCCACGTGTTGTGTGGTGTTTTGTGTCGGTAAAAAGAAAAGCTTTCATACCGTTACGTATCAAATTAATCGTTGGCAAATGGCTTCGTAGAGAACTTTGCTTGCTGTTAGTAAAATTGTATTTGTCGTTTTTCAAAGGGGGTTGGTGGGTGGTAGTTGTAGGTGACTGTTTGGTGTATTAGGTTATGGAGCATGGGCCGATAAGATTACGCAAGAGCATTTCTCGGTTTTCTGGTCTCCGACGCGTCGTCGTCATCGTCATTCGTTTGTGTCGTGTTCGTGTTTAACCTCATTATCAAATTAAAAGCGCCACAGAGAACCCAAGTTAGATTATTATTTTATTTTTGTAGGTACATAACATACATACATATACTATATATTACTGTTGGGTAGGTATAAATTTGTATTGAAAATATTACCGACCGACATCGGGCGCCTGTTGTGTCATCCCAATATTCCATCAGCTGCTATTTGTTGCTTAGCAAATAAAGCGTTGTAATAAAATAACTGCCTTACATTAGGGGCTGACTAGTGGAATTTTTACAATAGAAAGGAAATCTCATTGTTAAAGTTTAAAGATTTTGTAGAAGAAAATTGATGGAATTGGAGTTCCCTTTTTGTTCATTCGTTGGTATTTTGATAATGGTAGAGAGTAGGTTTACGTATGGAGATAAGGTAGGTACCTACACAATTGAACTTAGGTAGGTAAGTTAGTAGGTACATAAAGGTCATGGTATAGTTGCCGGTTTTTGTTGTACTTTGTTCCAGAGATATGTAATTATAATGATACAAAAATAGTCTAGGTGGGTATGGGTAGGGTAAATGTACTAGTTACCGTTCACTCCTTTTTTTTATTTTGCTGCTGAATACAGATTCATCTGAATCTGATCGAAATATAAATACAGATTTTTGGATTTGGTTACGTAGGTACATAGGTACCTACTTTATATTGCGATTTGCGATCCAATCACGAAGCACAAGAAACAGCAGAACAGTAGGTAGGTATGCGGCGTAAGGAGATCCCGCAATATTTATTGGTACCTACCTACCTAGGGAACTTTCTTAATAATTAGGTACATAGGTATGTAGGGCGACATACCTATTTAATCCAAAATCCAATCAGACCTAATTAAGTAGGTAGGTATGTATGTATGTACCTAAATCCCTATCTAACTTAATATCTGCCTAGATACCTACTTAGCAGGTAGGTAGGTAGGTACCTACCATTATGCATGAATTTTGTCCACAGAAGATCAGAATGAATGTGAAATAGGCGTAAGACTCAAATTGTACCCATAAAAAGATTAAATATTCTCAGAAAATGTTTTTAACAATTAACAAATCAATATACGAAAATAAAGAAAATCCACTTCATTTTGAAACTATGTATTGTACTTACAGACCTTTATTATGAGTGGGAAAAATATCTTTAAAATATGAAATACATTATTTAGGTATGTACCTATTTCATGTTTTAAAGATATTTTTCCCACTCACAATAAAGGTCTGCCTCATCGAAAACGAAACAACATTTACTTTTTCCATTAACAAATTTTTCCAAACTCGACTCATCTACCTTACTGCCCACATTTTTCAAAAGACTTCACAATAAATTAAAACAAACAAAAAAACAACACCTACATTCATTCAAAAAATCAACCAAATAATATTTATGATCACCACAATTGGTTGTTATGGGAAAAATGCGCAAAGAGTCATATGAATCCCACTACGGTGCTATTAATATAAAAATACTTACACATTTTATGGCCTTTGATGGCAATTTTTTAATTCATTTTTTAGCATTCATGATGATGACTTGTATTGTATGTACGAGTATGTATTGCTTGATATTGTTGCTCATGATCATGATCCATCTCACGCACGCAAAGTTTAATAAAAATAAAACTTGTGTAGGTAGGTATGTATACTTAGGTACAGTGCCGTGAAAAAAATATTTTGCAAAATATTTCTTATGAAGTCTATAAGTAGGTACGCAGGTGGTTTACCTACTAAGGAAGGTACATATATATTTTTTGTTAAAAGAGAGTTTGTTTTCTTAGGTACTCTTAAAAAAATGCTGAGAAGAATGCATTGGAAGTACTTGACTCTTTCTTGAAAACGTCAAAGTTTAATTTTTAATAAGTTTTTTTCAAGTCTGATATTCTATACCTAAATACCTACCTATTTGGCGTTTTTGTATAACTTAAGGTGTACCTATTCGCACAATTGTTGGTGAAGGGATCTAGTAGATACTAGGTTACTAATAAAAAGAACTAAGTAGGTAGTAGGTACCTACTTGTGAAGAGAACTAGTATAGTTAGATACTATAGGTACCTACTTAGGTACCTTTCTTTTGATTCATGTATTTAGTGTGTATAGTATGTTCTCTGGGGCAAAGAAATGGTAGTATTATGGAATGTAACGCATAAATATCATAATGATACTGTAGTGTACCTATAGGTAGGTGTAGTGTATTATAAGCTGACCAGGCGCCCTCTATTTGAGCTAAAAAGTTTGTCCTATATCTTTTCACAAGAATGAGCATTTTGTCCTCTTTTTTGGGATTTCTTAATTTCTTAATAAGATAATCAAAAAGTACATGCCTATGTTTTTTATACCTATGCGGCGCTGCTTGGGGTATAGAAATCAAAGTATTGATTTATACTTTTCCGAACGCAAAAGCGAATTGAAACTTTAACTGTCCAAAAAGTAATGAAACTGATGATTTGTGAAGGCAAAATAAAATCAATAGCTGAGTACCTACTGCAATTATTTTTCAATACCATGAGATTGTATTTTGACAGATGATGTTTCGCTTTGCCAATTTTTTTAAAAAAGGAATTACAACAACACTAAAGTATTGCATTTCCATTTAACACTTTCTCGAATGCGCCTACTGTCAACAATTTTATCCATAAATTTAATAACCAGCCATAAAACGATAGGTATAGTTACGCTGGTGGTTTACCTACTAAGGTATAAATTTGATAACCAGCCATAAAACGATAGGTATATGTAGGTATTATACCTATGTACTTAAATATGTACATATGAATTTTTTTTTTTAACTTTTTCGGAGATTTTTAATTGTGTCCTCTTTTTTTCGAGCCTAGATCTGGTCACCATAAGTATATAGTATCTTAAATATATTGTAACTGTATACCTACCTACTATCAAAACATACATATGTAAGTAAATATCATAATGATACTGCGACGATAGAGAAGTCGAACATGTTGGTAATAAAATTTCCCACCAGTAAAAGTTTATGATTCAATTACCTACCTGTTCTAATGTTTTAAGTTTCACAAGTCTTTTACCCAGTAATGAGAAAAAGTAAAACCATCCAAATAAGAAAACGTTCGAGTCATATTTTTTGCACGACACTGTTTTTGCAACTTTATAAGATAACCTATCTATACCATAAATTTTGGTGTGCACGTAACGTTAACCGCTTTATTTTAAGATCACAGTGGAGAACGTGTTTAAATGTTGGTATTGGTAGATACACATTGTACCTACATATGTATATGCTCGAACTCGATCTACAGAAAAGACAGTCCGCGTTTTCGATGATGCAAGACTAGTTCTAATAATGCATCATCAGTATACCCACATAGGTAAGTATGACATCTTCTAAAAATAATTTGTTTGTTATTTCTAAATTTATTTTAAAAAACGAAAATTGAAAAACTAACGGAAGTAAATATCAAATTACAAAATCAACATTTGAATCAATACAAATTAATACTCACACTCCTATTACCAATTGATAACTTTTGAATTATTGAAATTCTATGTTTTATTTTTCAAACTATGAAATATTCAGTGAAAATAAATGACTTTTGTGAATTGAAATAAAATCAAAATTATCAGTGAAAAATTACAAATTAAATAAGTTTTATAGCAATATCAATTGACAAAGACAATAGTACAGCTGACGAAATCTCCATGTTTTCCTTGGCTGCCAATCGCAGATTCGCTTAAAGATTTTGTGTACCATGTACCTATTTCAAATGATTTTTGAATGAATAAGTAATTTTTTTTTTTGAAAAATCGGCCTATGTCCATGTCATTCTATTTCTGAATACCCAAGAAAATTGGTTGAATATCAGCTCAATTTTTATGTATTAGATGCGAAAAAAGCAACATAGGGAGCCTCAGCGCCATCTAGAGGGTAATTAAAATAACCTAAGTCACTCCCTACAATATCAGCTATCTGTAAGGGGCCAGTCCCGTCAAAATCTGTCAAGCATAGTTTCTGACAGGGCATAAAAACGATTTTTCTAGAAAAAAAAGCTACCTGAGCGCCATCTAGGGAGTAAATTGAATTGCCTAAGTTTCGCGCTACAGCATTATCTATATTCCAGTAAATGTCCTGTCAAAATCGGTCCACCCGTTCTCGAGATTAGCCAGGACAAACAGACAGGCAGACAAAAACTTTAAAAATGTGTAGGTATTTTGTTATAAGGGCTGTATATGCTTTCATATATGCGTGTAGTGAAATACTGTTATTTCGACATTACAAACAGTAACAGTAACTCCATTTTTATTTATGTGTATAGATATATAGATGTATAGATTAGCTGATCAGTGATCAGAGAGGATATGTTAAAATAAAAACTAAACACTGCAGCAGACAGAAAGAACAGAAGGAGGTACCTACCTACCTTCATATTACGCAAAAAACTCCTAGGCGCCATCGTTAGCAGTTTTTGATTATGCGTTTCATTCTGTTCGGAAATCTTCACCAGCTATTTTTTCTAATTCATCTGCAAGCTTCTTCTACTCGATTATCCGAAGGTATGTTTTAAAAATTATTGTAGTAACTACGTACGGTACATATTTATCATCATTTCCTAGGTATATTATGTAATTCAAAAATTAAAAAAAAACACCAGTTTCTTCTGTAATATGTGCAATAGCATGATTCAAAAGTATTTCCCCATAACTATAAGTTATACATAAGCAGAAAACACCAGCGTCTCCGTTGGAATTTTTATACTGATTTTTTTTTTCTCGTTTCTAATTTCTTCATTCTTTAATTAAGGTCATCTATATTTTATCCCAGAGAATTGCTTTACATCAAAATCCAACAGCACCGGTTCTTTTTTTCACTTTGAAATTAGAGTTAATGATATTAAAAGTCTTCAGAAGAGTCTTTTTCCATTCTTCATAGAAGACATTCAAAATAGTTGCTGCTATTCATCAAAACAATCAAAGTTTTTCTACTACTTAAATCTATCTAGGTACTTAATGTATCTTTTTGAACCGATTGCACTGGTTTGTCATTTATTCAAGATTTTAAAAGTGAGATTTCAAGAAACATAAAAAAAAACACGAGAGTTCTTTCTTGAACAGAGAAAACGGATTTAAATCCACCATGCGCTGTAATAAACGTTATAAATGAGTTCAAAGATCTTAAAAATCGAGATAGGTGATAGTTAACATTCATAGACTTGCTTCAAACATTGTGTGTGTGAAACAGGTTGCCTCTTGATGGCAGGAGATGATGATTTTTTTTTTTTTGTAAAACTTGTTATGCCAAACCAAATCTACAAAAGAAATACATATGTAACTTCTATATAACCTAGCTTTGCCTATCTAGGTATTTAATTTTTATATAGGGTGTGTTGACTTTGTTTCTTACAAATTTATTTCATTGATGTTCTTAAGTTTAAATTTGTGTGTGCTTTTTAGAGATGCTGATGCTTAGTAGTTAGGAAATAATCATTGCGTTTGGTTATTGGTAACATTATCAATTACTATTTAATTATTATATTTATAATTATTTTAATTGGTTAGTAATTCAACTTGAGGCAAATATACAATTACGTGCAGGCAATCGAAATGAAAACAAAACTGTACTTACAAATATGTGCTTAAGTAAATAAGCAAAATTGTGATCTTAAACTTTGTAGGTAAAAGTACCTAGGTACCTACCGTATTATTGAATTTACAGATAATATTGCTTTTTTTCAAAAACTAATTGTTTAGGTAGGTAGGTAGGTAATTGTTATTCAAAACATAAATAAGTAAATTGTGGGTACCTACACTAATAAGAAAACAAAAAAGTATAAATTAATCAAATATGTACCTACCTAAAAATATTATACGTTTTCAACCTACCTATGTCCAAATGATACAATTTATATAAAAATTAATTTTATGGCAGACGCAATAACCTTTAAAAGTTAACTCTAGCGTTTGTTGGTCAAATCCGATCGACAACAGCGAAATGAACAATATAAAGAAATTGATTTACCTATTACAGTATTTTCATAAACGAAATGTGAAGTGGCAGAATCTAGAAACACGAAACTTATTCAATATACACCCTTTGTAATTTCAAGTTTTATAAAGATTTGTCCAGGAGTTTCTGAGAAGCAAGCAATAGGGTGTGTTACATTTCAGACTTAAACAATTCTTGATGAATTATTTCCAGACCAATCACCATTAAAAACACACGCTGATCCATTCTCAGTGTTCATTTTAAACACTTAATCATAGACACAAAAAATGTTGACACAGTTCGTCTATGTTCATTTTGACAAAAGTAATCCCAGATGGTTTGTTTTGTATCGTTTCGTCGGATTTATAGATAGGTACACAAGGTTCTATAAGATGTGTGGAACTGAAACATCATCACCTCATCTCATATGACACTGACAAGGCAACAACAAAATATATATGTGCATATGTACATACGTACATACTTATAAATACATATATATTTATCATCAACGTATGTAGGTATGTTCCTCTCTTCTCTGGTGTAAAGGCAAGCAAAACAAGTCCATGAATAGTTGAGTTAATTGCCTTTAAAATTATTTTATTTATATGGTAGAGCGAGCATTAGCCTGCATTCATTCAATCTATTTGTGTGCTTTAATACCGTGACTGCATCTCAAAAAACGATGAAGATAATACGATTTGAAATTTCATACACTGACATGAATCCACTAAGCGATCTATGGATAGCTTTTGATCTAGTGCAAGGTAAGCTAATGACGTCAACGTTAATAATACACCTAGTTTAGTGATATTAATATATTTTTTGACGTTCAAAATAATAAATTTCTGCTCTTGTAGTTGTAGGTGATGTCAGTTTTCCGATATAAACATTATTGTCAAGCAATAATAATTGTTCAAATAGGTACCTATAGGAAGTCGAAGTAACAAAATTTTGTATATTGCTATGCAATGGAGGTCTGTTTTCAAAGTTAATGGAGCACGAACTTAGTGTTTAATTGGTTGGAAAGTAACAGGTTTTAGGACAGGAAAAATTGTTTAAATTTTTTTAACTTCATGAAAACATAATTAAGAGTTTGAAATTCTTTTGGAATAATTCTTTGAGGTATGATGTGGCATGCGATTAAAAATTGTTTAATATTTTAAAATAGAACTCACTGAATTCTGTTTAATTAATTTTTGTGATAGATGTCAGAATACAAACATAGTCATTGAGTCATTAATGATACAATTAAATATGTATATTTTTGTTATACCTACATACAAAGTTATAAACCAATAATTACCTGCATACATTCTGTTAGATTCATGGTTTTTGTTTGCCGAGAGTATATAAAGATCCTGAAAAAAGTTACAAGTTTCAAATTCCATTGCGTTTTGAAACAACACTTCAGACTTCGAAAAGTGAAAATGTAGTTAGGGACTTTACAAAGTTAGCGGCAGTACTGGAAATCAATTGTGAAACACCGTGAACGTTAAGACTAACTGTCTGGAAAAACCTTCCAAACAAGCCGGACATTTTATATCGGTGACGAAGGTATCTGTTGATCGTTGATCGTTATCGACAACAGCAGTAGGTGACATTGTTTTTGCTTATATGCCTACCAAATGTTGATTAAATTAAATGTTTTTGTAACTTTAATCCAAAGTTGCTGAAAAAATATTCTTTTTTAAAACTCAATTAACCTCTCTTAGTGAAACACCTTTTAATAATATAAAAAGATAAACAAAAAAGCCAGACAATCTCATAAATCTTTATCTTCTCGATATTGACATTTCTCGATATTGACATTTCTATAAACTGATTGTCCATTTGTCTCTATTTCCGGGAAGGTGACACACATATGTATTAATTTCTACCTGGTTGCACCTAACCAACACCTATTGATTGCTCGCGTGCGGTGCCACATTCTTAACATAAATCAATAACAGCGGTTTTCCGACTTTTGTCTCTGTTTTTTTTTTTTTTTTTGTATTGTAAATCTTATACATTGCTACATACATGCGTTTAGGATGGTTATTTTTTGAAATTATTTTTCGTCCATTGATTAAAATACCTTCATTTGAACTGTTTTCCAATGCACCCTTACTCTTGGTTCAATAGGTGTACCTTTTTACCTGTTAAATAATTAAGGAACTTTCGAAAGATATAAATAATATAAAACTTTGCGTGTTTTGAGTATTTGCAGATGTTGTTTTTTTTTATCTCTTTGTATCACTGACATTATAGGTACCTTGAATACATCAATTCCTGTAAGTAGGTATATTTTAAAAATTATTGGTGATATTTCTATATTCTATAGAACTGTTTTTTGCATGATCTGGATTTCATTTTCAAACTTATTTTGATTTTTTAAAATAGAATCAATTTTAATAGGCAAATCTTAATTTGTGACATGTGAATTTGGTTTTAAAGTATTAAATATTTATTTTTGGGCTATTTTTACCTGTTGCATTTTTCCCGGTCAAATTTATAATTTTGTTGCACTTGTTGCAAAGTTTTTCTGAGCTCGACGCCATCTTGATGAACAAGATGAACAAATACTGTGTTTAGACTGGGAAATTTGAGTCTGGTATGGTGAGTATTCTCGTGATTACACAGGTCCTTAAATGAGTACGCCTCACAAGGTCAAATGATGTATTTTGCCTTTTATCGGTGCTTGTATGAAAAGTGTTCTGTTGAAGAAGACAGTTGGATTTTTACCCCGAAGCAATTTAACAGTAATATTTCGTACATGCACATTTGTTTTAGCCGCACTGCACGAACGTGGAATGCTTTCAACGTCAACAATTACCTACATATATCAAACAAAACAGTCTGCTAGCACTCTTATGCTATTTTCAGACGATTTGCAAAAGTTTCAAATATTTGCACACGTTACGTCATGTTTATGTCATCATTTGCAACTCTTGCTTGCAAATCTTGTGAACACCCCTTTGGGACAGTGTGCAAATGCCACCAAATCGTGTCAACACTCATGCAAATGATTTATGACAATTTTCAAGTTTCCCATGCCATTTGTAAGCGCACGAAATCGTGGCATTGCAAATACGGTCATTTGCAAACACTTTTTTACCTATTTTGTTTAGTGCTGTTATCAAAGATTTGCTAAATAAATGTAATTTAATTTTTTTTTTATAAAACGTTTTTGTTTGTTTTTTCGACACAGAAACTACATTTCTTTTGGGTATGTGAGCAAATCCTTAGACGCATTCAATTCATAACACAAAGTAGGTACGAGTTAAAAACATATTTTTTCTCTCATTTTTATGCATGAGATACAAAAATCGATTTTTTAATTACTTGATCAAATCCAGTAACTGATCGAATTGACTGGCGGGCATACAAATCAAACTACGATATAGCTCTGGTTCATCTGCACGTAGTTCCAACAATAATTTTGCACAAAAGCCTTCTGTTTTGCGAAGCATAAACAAATCTTCCCCTTCCCCACACACGCCGCGCCGTGGGCGGTCAACTGCACTGGTTTCTCCTTAGTTTTCATTTTCTTCTACATTTTCCATCATATCTAAAGCCAGTATAGCAATTGCAGCCCAGTTTTTCTTTGAGATTTTTATATTTTATTGTTTAACAACTTTTTATTTCACTGACGAAATGCGACGACAAAAATAATTAATAGAAGATTAACAACATTCTTGCAAATGTGCAAATGATTAAAACCATGCAAATGCACTGTAAACACCTTGTAAATTATTTGCAATATTTGCACACTCATTTGCAATCAAATCATTTGCAGGTTTTTGATTGCAAATGTAAATTAAAATTTTGGGATAAAAGTTGCAAATCGTGTGAACACGTCCATTTGCACATTTGCAATCACGACCGAACTAATATTATTTGCACAATATTTGCTAGTTTTTTCGTGACGTCATGTGTGCAAATATTTGCGACTTTTGCAAATCGTCTGAGCATATTAATAATAAAAATAAACACTAGAAAAGTTTCTAGTATACATAGGTATAAGTAAAAAGTTTTTAAATAAAACACACTCATTAAATATGAATAATTTCCAAAGGACACCGAAAATAATTTAAAATATAAAACATTAATAGGGTGAAATTTACAAAAAAAAAAATAATAAAAAAAACTTAATGTAAATGCGATATGGAGAAGATATCATGAAAATATATTGCAAATGGGGTCAGCCCATGAAGAAAGCAATTTCCATATTTATGACACGCTATTTTTTTAACTTCTCGTCTCACTTCCTCGAACCCTACATGTACCCCCCAAAGGTTGCCTTTTTTATGCTGCTGCTATATTTTAATGTACATTGAAAAGAAGTCAAGAAACGCAAGTCCTAAAATCCCCAAAGACCCTCCATTTTTCTTTCATATGGGAAAAAGTGAAGGCTGCATGTGCAGTTGCATTATGTAGTACCCATATATGTATGTAGCGTCACACTATTAACGTTTTTTCCTGAAGTGAAGATAAGTTAGTATTTTTTTTTATTTCTGTCTTTTTTATAGGGCACTGGATGGAGAATTGGGAAATTAAAAATGATGATGCCTTCAAGGAGGAGGATTTCTGAATTTCTTTCATATATACTTTCACACAACCCATACCCGCTTGTGTAATCATTTTATTTTTTTTAAGGGAATAGGTGGTAAAAGGATATGAACGCTATAACGATGCAAAATTCAATTGTTGTATGATGCACAAACATTGTTAGCGACGAAGACGATAAAGGGGTGTTTGTACTCCTTCCAATCAACCATCCTTTTAGCATAAATAACGGCAAAATGCCGCCTTCGATACGCCACATAAAGAAGACACTGATACACACAATGTGGGCACAGGAAAGTGATTTAGTGAAAATTGTTTTTTTTTTTTTAAGTAAATAATGCGATAGCTGAAGTAATTTCCGCTTCCTTGTTTCATCAAAAGCGCGCGGGTAAAATTGATTTTTTTTTTATTAATAATTTTCTTTTGTCTAGATATGCATAGAAATTCTTTGGCTTTTACACGAAGGTTTGAGTAGATTTTATTTTTAATGCCTCATCATAAGTTAAATCAACAACATTTTTCGATAATGTGTTTTTGGGAGCTAATATATTTTGTGTATAAATATGCTGTGTCGGTACGGGTATTCATTTCAGGCTTTAGCCTAATGGACTGGAAATTCTTTTGATGGCTTCAGATTGTGTTGGGTGCATTTTGGCCTTGTTGATATAAAAAAAAACAACAGTTTGTGTCACTTTTAGTTCTTCGAAACATTTCTATTGAAACTCATTTTATGGTCAGTGATGCCAAGACTCAAGAGCTCGTTTCGGGATGTTGTCACTGAATCAATATCGTTTGATACTTGTTTTTGAATATAGAGGTTTTGTGTCTTAGACGAGGTCAAAGACAAAAACCCCTTCGTACTCAGATGCAGTTTTGGTCAGATAACATATTAGTTTCGTAATTACTAATTGGTGTCATAACCGGGCACTATGTCTCATAGAAACACACCAAAAGTATTGGAGTATTCTCAAACGACTTCTGCAGAAGCTAGATGGATGCGGAGGAAGAGGAGCTAGACTAAAGGCCTAGCTATTACACCTAAGAAAATATTCTCCGACGAAAGTAGTGGTTTAATACTGTAATAGCTCAAACTTGTTTGATTAAAGGGGTAATCCTTTGCTCTATTCATGGCACACAATTGACCTGAAGCAATTTAACTGTTATATTTGCTCAGCCAAGAATGCCTATTATTTTACCCTAGAGTCCATTTTCTGACGTGTGTAATATTCGTCAATTTTAGTTACAAATTTAAGGATTAAGGATTTTATAAATTGTTTGCTATCTACACTTTTTGTTTATTAAAATAATAACTTATAAAATTTAAAAATCAATGTCACTTTAATAAAAAAAAAAATCCATTTAATCGTCGCAATATGATGTCATTCCATGCTACAAATTAATTTCACTTGAATTAATTAAATGAATAAAAAATAATAATAACATTTTGATCGTTTGCAAACATTTGTACCTTTATACATACATTATTATAATTAACTTAATCTATTTGAATAAAAATTAATAATGTTTTTATTTTTTTAATTCTACTTTCAGGTAAATTGACTTCTGTACCAACCACAGTACTACCTAAATAGCACCATACAGATGGAAATATGAATAATTATTGTATAGTATTTAAATAATTAAAATGATATTTATCCAATAATTATATCACAAGCCAAAATATATTTGTTGGTTGGTTATTTCTATATATAAGTATGTTCTGTTAATCATACTTCAGGTTTAAAGCTATTTATAGGAAAGATTTCTTTTTTTATTTATTCAAAAAAGAAACATTAATTTATTAAATCAATTGTCATGCATATTGTGATATTGATATCAAGATAATATCATATATAGGTATAACTTGAAAACTGCATTTACAACCAATGATTACAGTGCACGAACGCATAACAACCGGATGTCTTTAACAGAATATGCAATTACCATAGTTAATTTAAATTCTTTGATATAAAACTAATTAAAATTTCCAATTGAGTGCGTTGGTAAATTTAACAAATACGTATGTATTTTGTATTTATTAGTTCAATACGTGATTTAAATTCAATATAATGTATGAACAAACATTTTAAAATATAAATTGTTTCTTATGATATAATAAAAAAAAAGAGACAATATCAAAAATATAATTAAAATCTATTTTAAATACATAAAATAGGTTGTTGGAAAGGGGTTGGGGGGTCTTGATTAGATATGGTGAGGGGTAAAATGCCACACAAACTAAATCATTGGAAAATGTTTCATAAATTTAAATACATTCATTAAAGAATGAGGTACATAATTAGATTATTTTGTTTTCTGCATTTGACAGTTGAATAGTTTTATGTATGTAATTATCTAATTTTAATCAATTGTTTTTTGTGGAATTTCATCAAAATGTGTTTTAAGTTGTTGTTGTTTTTTTTTAATTATTTTATAGATAGAAATTTGAAATTAGCTCTTATTGAATTTTTAATATTATTTATATTTCTACTTTATTTAGGTGAAAATTATATGCAAAGTATTATAATTTTAAATTCTATTTGCGGTTATTGATAATTTATGCAGTTTCGTAGATTTTTTTTAAATTAGCTAATGATATAATAGTTTTTGATACAAAAATCCAATTTGAAAAAGTGGTTTGTTTTATTAAATGCTTTCATCAAGACCTTTTAAGGAAGCCAAACAGTTTTTTTTTTTTTTTTCAAAAGTTAATGAACTCGGTTTTATTTATGTTCCTCAATACCCGCCTTGGCTTGAAATTTTTTGGATGCAATTATTCAACGCCTTTTCATATTATCTTCGTTGCTCTGATATTTTCATCAAAAACAGGACATCTCAAGGTCAGGACAAAAGTCATCGCAATAGCTATTCCAAAATAACATACCTTTACAGACTACATACCTAAATCAAGACAAGAATTAAAGCCTAGTAACGTAATAATCTTAACTAATTCTTTTGTGTGTGTTGCTTGTTCTACAGAACTGATAAGGGCATTAAGTTTTTCGCCGAATCCGAACGGCTAAGAAGAGACTGATTAATGAAGGCTGGATTTGAACTCAGTACCTCTGGTGTAAGAGTCCGTCTTACTTACCACAACGACTTCCTACGCCAAGATATTTGTATGCATATTATTAAGTGAATAAATGGGGAATATTAGCAAAGAATATGGGTTTTGTAAGAAATCGTTACAATGTCTTACCGACAAAGTAAGATTTCAAAACCATAGGTGAATGGCCTATTTATTGGCTTTAGAAAAAACAATGTAGAAAACCACACTTGAAAAAACCTTTCTCCTCTGAATATAAGTGCCAATTTCGGGCAAATTATATTTTAATTAGAAATAAAATCCATTTCAAATTTGGTAGCGAATACCAATAAACTCATAATAACAAACTTGAATTACATTTTGAATTCAGTTAAATTCTTAATCCTTTTTCATTCATTTATGAATAAGTTAAACAATTATGTCTGGTTTACTGCAACATAATGTGTTCCCAATGAGCACTTAATCGTGAATTGAACGGACTTACCCATTTTAATTTTTTTTTAAATTCACCTGTAGCCATGCTGAAGTTTTGTCAATCTGGGGAACCAACTCAAGCAGGTCCTTAGTGAAGCGGTGAATAAGGTCCTAATTACTTGTTGTCAATCTCTTAAAGCAATTGTCTATTTTTTATTATAAATTAAGATTTAAAAGTGTATATAAATATGCACTATTTATAATGTTACATGAATTACAAATCTTGTCCTTGTTCATTGTTGCTATTCTATTAAAAAAAATTATAATTTTAATTGATAAATGCCAACGTAAAAAACACATGTGATAACTCACTCGCTGCAATGCACGGTCTGTTTTTAATGAACTGTAATACGTTCATTGGAGTACGTTAACCCTGCATGTTAATTATTTTAGTATTTTCTGCTAGAGTATGGAAGCCGAAGAAATCGTTTGCTATTACTTATAAGCTGTTCAATTAATATTTTTTTTATAAATGCTGTAACGCAATAAATGCTGTAACGCAGTCATCTGTGTAATATGTATGTATACAATTTGTAAATAATGTACCTTCTTAAATTTTGAGAAGTGACTGATATAAAGATGTAGCTTGACGGGACACGATGAAGTCAAAATTGTTGATGCTTCTAGAACATTTTTCCATACGATTGGGTATGCCGGTATGCGTTAGTAATACAAGTTCTCAAGAATGTTTTAATTTCAAAATATACCTCATTATGGCTTGTTTTGAATACATTTGTTTTAAATTGGTCTTCTTCTTTTTTCGCCAATTTTAATGAAATCGAATTTGGCTACAAATTCCCACTTTATCGCTTTACTACGGAAAGGCTTCTTGCATGTGACTGTTTTTTTTTACGACTTACGAAGGTTTCTCAGCGTCTCTCCTCTTACATGACAGTGTCTACCAGCTGACTTTAGTTGATCATGCTGGTTTTTGTTTACGATAGTATTTTTTAAATCGATCAGAACTTACTTATTATTTGGCCCATATTACGGATAGCGAATCGAACTTATGGCAAACATTTTTTAAATCATTAATTTTGCGGTTCGCAATTTTTTTTTGACCACCTCAAAAGACAAAAATTGGGCTAAAGAGATGGTTCTTTAATAGAACGTCGAAGTAAGCTTTTCTCATATAACGATACCTTCGATTTTCCAAACGTTCGCTTTGAGTCAAACGTTCGATTCGCTATTCATACTCAATGTTGATCAAGCGAGTCTAAGCTCTCAGTTTACTCCTTTGAGTAGGATTTTGTTCATGGCTGATAAGTTTTAATATGATCCTGAACCTTATGTCTTTCATATATTTAAAAAAAAAACTCAGCACTCAGGGTATTTCGCCTACTCCAATCACTGCTTCTTCCATTTATAATAATGGCGTCACTTTTTCTCGCCATCAACTAGGACTAGATGTTGGGGTCAAGCCATTGACCATTTTTTATAAACTTTGTTAAACAGATCTCCAGAACATTTCTTCTTCATCGAGCGACAATATCAAAAGTTTTGCTCTTTTTGATTGATCTTTAATTTTTGTTTTTTTTTTATTTTATTTTTAAAGTGCATATGTATATTATAATAGCTCAGTTTATATTTCTAAGATCTCCGAGATCCTCCGTATGCTCAGAAATATAAACACAATTTCTCACTGCAATTTTACACTACTGCTGTAAAAAAAGTGAGCCTGAAAAATTTTGGATTCGCTTGCTTAGGTGAGCGCTCAGAAATATAAACTCGCCTATTCTGTAATATATAATGAAGTTTCAATTTGGAAATTTGAAAGATTTTCATGATATATTGAAATAGGTTATCCTTTCTGACAGCATCTGACACCTTTCCAAGTAATCAAATATCGGTATCGAAACATATAAATAATTCTTTCATATTTCAAGACCGCACATGAATTATTTCAATTGCCTATTTCACTTGAGACACATCTTTCTCGTATCTCAAATCAACTGTCTGTTTTATATTGGTTTTATGATCTAAAATATGAAAACGAATAATCCCCTCAAACGTATTCAAGTTTTTTTTTTTTTTTTTTTTTAATATCCAAGAAGTGAAGAGTCTGTAGAAAGGTTGATATACCTATGAGAATACACCAAACTAGCTCGTAGAAATTCAACAAATTGTCGGACGACCGAACATGAATGTGTCCATTAGGAAATTGGATATCATGGATATACTTTATACAGATACGTACCCCAATATTGCCGTTCATGATGATGTCCTCGTTTGATGGCGATGACTACCAACGACAGTTATACTTAAAAGTCTCCAATTTATTTATTTAAATAAAAAAAAAAAAAAAAAACTATTTGACGACAACATGGTTGTCGTGTATGTCGTTCGAAATCGAATCGAATCCAATCTAAGGACAGTGGTTTATGAACACTTTTTGGGAGAATTGGTTAGTAGTGGAATGCTATACGATTCAGCATGACTTCATAAAATAAAAAAAAAATGGAGTTCTTTTTAACAGTCACTATAAAATACTTATTTATTTTGCACATGAGAATCTAATCCATATACCTTCAAAACATACACATTGAACGGCGAATCAATTCATTTTAAATTCTTCGCCACAGATGTGATATTTTGTGGATTATTTTGCCGTTTTTTTTTTTCTTTCAATTTAGTGTGTTTTCATACATTTTTGAATTTAGACAGAAACGCACACGCAAATATTGTTTGAAATATTAAAACACTGAAAGATTAGCGATGAATAATCTAGAAAGGCATTTGTTGAATGAATACAAAAATCGCAATAAAATGTTACATGTTGTGTATACTGTCATGTATAACAAGTATATACTGTATTATGAAAGTGCGCTGAAATGACAAATTTTATCTTTTTAATGTCTTTTCTCCTCGAAGACATCAAAAATAGATACAATTGAAATATGGGGCACTTATAGCTAGTGGTTATTTACAATATCTTTCACTGTATATCATACATATTTTATTATTGACTTTTTTCTATATACATATTTGTGTACTCTCAAGTGTTGTGTTGATGAAGTGAGTAATGGAAAACGCTTAGTGTGCCTCTAATTATGGTCTGTATGCAATGTTAGGCTATTAGAAAGGTAAACACAAATAATTTAGATTATTTAAAGATGCATATTTTAGAGTTATTTATTTTTATCTCGACACCTTATTTGAACTAGAAATTTCGTTTAAAAACGTTTCACTTAGTAGGTCATTAAAATTTTAATAATAATTAACCACAATTATTCTATTAAAACGCACCCATAATGGCGGATTCGTTCAGTTTTTGTTTACTTTTGCTTTCAATTAGTCTGATGCTGCTGAATCTGACTTGATTTCATTATAATTGATGAGTCATTCTCGTTTCGATGACCGTCATTCTCGTTTCGCAAATCTCATTGCGCAATTGTCAAAATAAATACATATTTATAATAACAGGTAATAACCAAAAGTTATTGTTTGTTAGGGATTAAGATTCGCGCTGAATGTTTTGATGTATAGACCAAAGAAGTTAAGGTCGTGCAAGACACGATAAGGAGTTCTAATGTTGCTGATAATTTATCCTCAAGGTCAGTTGGAGATAACTCGTTCAGGAAATGGGGCAGAATTTTATTATTTAGAATTTTATTTTATTAAATGCCAGATAAGATAAGATTACATGGTAAAAAATTGCGTAATGAATTTTACGAAACAATCACATCACGAAAGATAACTAGCTAAACAATGAACAAATTTCGAAATGATCATTTCGAAGTGAAAAATGTAAAATAAAAATCCGCCAGTTGACTCCTACCCACATTATACTGTATACATAATATAAAGAAAATTCTAAAACTAAAGGTAGAATTATAATTCGCCCATGAGCTAGTATAACCAACTGTCAAAATTAAAAGAACTGCTTCGCCCATGTTTATATACAAACATGAGGATAAACTATAATGAAGTGACAATTCATATGTTTTCAGGGGCCCAACTATGTAACTCGATTCTACAATTAAAATAATCGAATTCGCAAAATCCGAACTCTGTAATTCTATAAGAACGCTCTAATAAACGAAAGTCGAATGAAAAAAATTTCCTTTCGCAAATTTGGCACTACCTAACTCGAAAGTAGATGTCAAAACCATTCGAATTCGCATAATATTGTTCGCATGCAAATGTGTTTGCGAGCAATCATTTAAAATTAAACGAAAGCATACAATATGCATGAAAACATATTTTTTGTAATTGTTAATATTTATTTAAGTGTTTTTAACTAATTAATAACACATTTTCAACGTAAGGACTCAATTTAAAGTGCGAACACAAAAGCTTCTGAAGTTAATGTTCTTGGCCAACACAATGACGAAACGCACCGATTTTTACAAAAAAAAATTCAAGGAACAACACATAAATTCATCTTCTTAAAGCGCTATTTTTATTGCAAAACTGAAAATAAAACATTTCACTCTGTAATCGCTTTAATATATGTACTTGCATTTTGAATCATTCTTTTTGCGATAAGCACCATTATACCTACCTCCGTGTTTTGTACAAAGTACAATGTATTACATTTATAGCGTTTTTTCTTGTTCCAATTTACTTCCCATTGGAAACAATCTGATAAAACTCAACAACTTAAGTTAATATTCATTCAAAAACTTGATTTAATTTAAAATGTTTCACAAAAAAAAATGTTTATTGACTCCTTTTTCAATTCATCTGTCAAATAGAATGCGAGACTCGTTCGAAAATCGGAAATATTGTGGGATATTTTTGGGATTTATTTTATTCGATTCTCATTTCATACATAGTGCCAGTTGAAAGTAGAATCGGAAATGATTTGCGAATAGAATCAAAAGTAGAATCGAGTTACATAGTTGGGCCCCAGTATCTTTTATTCGTGTTGAAAATCCATAATTTATTGATTTTTCGGACTGTCAAATTTACATTATGTATGTAAGAGCGATTCAAATCGCATAGCAAATGTATAGCTCATGCTTAACGATACGACACTCTTGGAAAACTTGATTTCCTATAAAATGGCCAGTTTGCAATATTATGCCCGATGTCTACACTTACGCATTCGATCATGAAACAATTAAAACAGAAAATATTTAGTTATTGTATATCGTCCTTTAAAGTAAATTAAATTTGTTCAAATAAGGTGTGCTTATTAACAAAATGATATCCTGAAATTTATATTGACCGGTGTGCTTGTTCACACATTATATCCAAAGAGAGACACAGATACTCACTCCTATATTATGTTAAGGAACTGTTGAAAGGACAACCAGTGCAATACATACGCAAAGTTTTGTATTGATGCTTGATGCATTGTATTATTTACAAAGGTGTTGAAAAACGAGGTCGAGAGGCTTCTCGACACTTAAATGTTGGACCTGGTTGGAGCTTGAATAACATCGTAAAATCTGTCAATGGGGTGGATATTGTTAACATTCAATGGATAATCTCATTTTATTTCATTTTACATATCGTTAATGGTTTTTTCTGTTGTAAACTCGATAAAATGGATTTTTGCTTGTGTGGTGGGTGTTTTTCGGCTTTGATGAAAAATCATTGAAATATTAAACAACGTGTCATCAGGTGCATTAAGTGTTTCCTATTTTTAAGTATTTAAAAGGTGATCCAATTCCAATGTAAAATCACTAAGGACTGCACCATTTTAAAGTGCACTAGGAATTTAAATTTAAATTACCGAAACTAAATGCTTTTCTATAATAAAAACAGAAATGAGACCATTGGCCAGTGATGAATCATGATTAAATAAAGGTTTAAAGTTTCTTTTAAATAGGTATATATATGTATTTTTCTTTCCACTCTGCTCTATATCTTGAATATAAGAACGTCACATCTAAAACTTTGGTTATTATAAACATCAATGTAACTATGTCATGTTCACTGTGTTAGAGAGAGTCCATAAGCTGTTTAGTGTTATGGGATCGAGTGGAATAGAACTATAGATAAAAAGTCGTATTTGGTTGTTTGCCATGAATGAAAGAATACTAGATTACGACAATTGGGTATTTTCACTTTGTTGTTGTTTGACTTTTGAAGTGATTTTCACTTGTGGCGTAAGCATATTGCACTCTTTCACTCGGGTTTTGCTAAATCTATTACAAGATTCCGCCATTTTGTTTTTTGTGTTTGTGCTTACGTCACAAGTGACAATAAAACAAACACGAAAAGCTGAAAAATAAAATGAATTGTTGTAATCTTGTAGTCTTTCATTCATGGTTGTTTACATTCTGTATGTAATATTTTTTTACTAAAATTTTAATACTTGAACGTATCTTTTCTTCACCGAAATCTTCTCCGAAAGTCGTTAAAGGCATTTCTTTAGCAAAATAATAAATTAAACAGACATTTGAAATTATTTAATTTGAGGTTTCACAATGTCCAGTCAAAAGGACTAAAACGACTTTACTTCGGCTTTGAACCTCCTAGAACCAGTTTTAGCTTACTTCGCCTCTAATCCTCGTTTTTTTTTTTGTTATGACTAAGCTTTACAGGATAGTGTTGGAATGTAAGGGTAACTTTACTCCGTCACTAAAACGAGTTTATAAATAAGGCTGTAAGCGTGTACACTTGGGAGTTCTTCAGCTCCATTACATGTTGCTGGTAAATGAAAACTATATGGAAGCCCTTCCGACCTAGTCGTTACCTATAAAACTCCAGGAAACGTGTAAGCATTTTCTGTTTAGATCTGTTTTAGTTTAGTTTTACTTAGGTATGACCACTTCCTTCAACCACTTTTAAATATTTATTCGGTTGTTAAATCTAAAGTGGTATTTTTCAATTACCAATTACTTTTTTAAAGTCTGAAAAGGACCAATAAACTAAATGCCCATTTTTGTCCTATCAATGAATTTTAAAAGCGTCTTTTAAATGAAAAAAAGCTGTATTTCAAAATCCAAAATAAAATACAGAGAACGATAAAAGTGTTCGATTGATAATGTTCTCCTTTCATTTACTCTAATGAAAGATTCCACGATCCACATTCACCATCTAAGATCCACATCCAGGGTTGGCACACATTTTCATTTTTTATTTAAAACCGTCGCCTAATGTTGGTGCAACAGATATGAAATTTAAATGCCGATAAATTTTAATACTCTCTTAACTAAAATGGCTTTAAATGCTTTTTGATGCAATTGGTCATTAATGGAATTAAAAAAAAACAACATTTTACTGTTTGCAGTGTCGGACTATCATGCCATCTGTGTTCGAACCCTGACGTACACAAAAAAGTCTTTTTCAGGGGTGCGAGGAAGTGACAACTTGTATTATTATCATGATAAAGTAGATGTTACCTTGCTCGTTAATCGTGACTCGACGAAAAATTTAAGGTCCCCTCCAATCCTGTAAAACTAACAACTCACACTTAAGAATTGCTTTAGAGTGTAAGTCACTAGGCATCGATTCTTCGGAGCTGTCGCCCTGTCGATGTCGGTGACAATATTTTTTTTTTAAATATTTTACTGTAAACTATACTATGAAAAAAAAAGCGAAATGCAAATGCATTGATTTAAGACGTTATAAGGTACCTATCATCCAATCATACCCTCAAGTACCTACATTTATATTTTCTTTTTCTTTTACTGTAAATGGGATTAAAGGGCAAAAAAAAAATCATTCCTCTTATTTGTACTGCCAATGCACCAAAGAACATAACGCTGCCAAAGAGGCGACAACAACAAATACAGCGGCAAGGGTATTTATAGAATATGGATGATGCACGCGACGTTTTTTTTTTTTTTTTTTCTTATAAAAGACACGCTGTTGCCGCCACTACCACCCAATGTGCAAAGGCTTCAAAATGACGACCAACAACAACAAAAACAAAAAACGACATGGTAAAAGAGGAAGACAAATCTAGTTTCCTTGTTATTACCCTTATTAGAGGGTAGCGACAGCATTAGCATGTGCATGTTCTCGGTTCTCGTAAAATTGAATGGAAACGGAATTGTGGAAAGGTGCATTTGATGGCGGTTAAGATATTGAAATTTAAAGGTATTAATATGGCATCAGCGGTTGTATTTTTTTTTTTTAAAAGGGTGTATTTTTTTTCAACAAAGGTCTCTTTAATTCAATTTAAGATATTAACTGACACTTAAAACCTATAAGACTATTTTTATAGAAGGGTCTTTTTTTTGTTGAGAGCGTATTGAGTGTTCTTGAGTTAAAGATGTTTTAATTCTGTTTTGAGTTTGATTTCGAAAATATGTTTGTCAACTGCTTTTGAGTATGAACGTACATAGTTTAGTTTTTCAAGATTTGAAATAGGTATGTATTAAAACTTTATTTATACAATTCAGATAGGTATTAAAAACATACAATAGCTAGGTATATAGGGTATGTAATTTATGTTGCGGGCGTTTTTTAAATTCTTAAATAGGTAGGTAGGTACTATTTGGTTTGTCGATTATTCATCAGGATATGAGCGACATTGGTAGGTATCTTAATATCAGAATCAGAATAAGTTATATATGTATATATATATTCTCGAAAACGTTAACTTAAATTAAATAAATTTGTACAAGAAAAAGAAATGTTTGTTTTTCCTCCATTTTAAATATTTATTTATATATTTATTTACACATTTTTGAAAAAAAAAAAAAACAATGTACGTACCTACCATGATGTCCAGTTTCTCCAAACCCTTTTAAATATTTATTGGGTTGTTAAATTTTAAAATGACATTTTTCTGTTGCACAACCACTTTCAGTTTTAAAAGGCCAATAAACTAAAGTCCCATTTTGTGCCAAATACATTTTAAAGGCGTCTTAAAAATGTAAGACAAAAAGAAAGTTGAAATTGTTCGATTGATATGCTCTCCTCTCGTCTACTTTAATAAAAGATACCCAAGTGTGGTGAATAAATATTCGGAGTGGGCACCGCAAGTTTCCTCATTTTTAAATATTCACCTCCTAATGTTGGTGCACATATCAACTATAATCACATCTTTTGATATCAAAAACGTAGCGGGCAACATTGTTGAACATAACATTTAATCTTTGTGATATCGCATCTAGCGAAGAGAATGCGACCTATTGAACCAAGCTCAACTGGTATTTCGTTTATCTGTACAACAGAAAAGTTGTAAATATTTTTATGTCGCAATACGTTATAACACCTTTAGCCGTGTAGGCGGGCTACGACGACTGCGGGAACCATGTTTGTATCTCAAATTGAGTGATCTCACAGGCGAACTGGCCCTAGCCTAAGCCATCCAGCAACCTACCTATAAGGGTTTCTTAGCGAAGACAGCCATAATCGGAGCTAACAGCCTTGGTATAAAGTCTGGTGGGGGGAATGAGCCACTAGCCATTGGTGAGGCATCCAAAGATCTCTTGTTTTCTTATGGAACTTGGAAACTAGGGAATAACTCCCAAGTAAAAAATATACACCTGAACCTTGAATAACATACCCGTTCACATCCTTCTCAGACTGACAAACAGATCAAAGAACTATGATGTGAACTCCCGTCGCAACCAGTATCAAAGCCATGCAGGCAGACTATGGTCGCTTCGTGAACCACATCATTCTCTAAAATCGGACACCCTAGATGGGAGGCCGACATGCCCTCAGCCATCCAGTACCATGTCCAGATAGGCACTAAGCGATGCCAGATGTAGCGGAGCTAACTGCCGGACCTACCAACTGGCTGGGACACGAACGGTAGGAATCCGAGGATCTCTCGTTCCGTCTTGGGCCGAATGTCTTTTAAGGGACGCACTCCCAATATCACACCCTAGTAAACACGATTACCAACCTTAACCCATATACTTTATAGGTCTCATGAGTTGTTAGCATCAAAACGGCGCACCTAGCACTAATTGGGTTTATTCTAGTTTTTAGAATAAACGGCCATTCTTACCTACCTACCTAGAATTCTGTTTGATAGTTAAGGGTTTAGACAGAGTTTGTCAGTTTGCAATATCTATATTATGTCAAACAAATTTGTTAGCAGAAGTCGCGAATGCGAAAGTAAAATTGTTCCTTTTAGATGTAAAAAAAAATTCACAAAGAGCCTCTTTTATATCGAAAATACACCAAACATAAGTATTGCTATACACAGTTTTAAATAAACTTTTACTCGTACCTACGTACTTTAAATTGTAAACCGCAAACCTCTGTGTCACTTTTACAAGCTCTTAAATAAATATTTGTGATCAAAAATATTAACAAGATAGACAGAAAAAAAACTTATAAATAAAAAACATCAACATCAAAACTGTATACCACAACCACTATAAAAATCCTGACATCAATACCCAAACCGACTATCACCCAGATAATATGTGTGTTTTATTTTGTAATCCCGCACCCACCTTCCCCTTCACACGAAATAGCTGTCAATTTTTTTTTTTTTTTTCAATTTTACTTGGGATATTAAAAATTGATGAAAATGCACTTTGGACAAATTTAATTCCACCAACACTCCATGAGTGGTCTAGGGTAATATTGGCAGAGTAAAGCCACAACGTACGAGCACGAGAACCAACACTATAGGCTTCACTAGGGACCACTCGCAGGTGGGTTGGTTGTAGGCAAACCAGAATAAAGGGGGACACATTGTCGCACATTGTCAATTTGATGTGCATTTTTTTGTGAGGCGCCTCTTTTGACTATCGTGTTTTCAATAGTATAATAAATGTTGACGTGATGATATTATATGTAAGGACAAAAATGCTTTTATAGCCTAGCCAGCCAGTCATGTGGTATCGGGCTCTCAGATCTATCTGATCAGTTCGATAGATAGGCACGTTCTGCTTATTGCATGATGGTGCGCGGTTATTCTAAATGCATATTTCAAAATTGTTTACAGTAAAAATATAGACGAGAGGGAAACGTTTTTTTCTTAATTAATATGTAGGTATAAAGCTGATGGATCCTTTATTATCGTTTCCCTTATATTGACTTATATATTTTTTACTACACAAGTGGAAGTGGACATTCATGACCGTAAAGTGTAAGCGAATCATCATGGAAAGCTTTTGAGGTATTCTTAGTTGTATCATGATGGTTGGTGCTATAATCGTTGCCAGAAATAAAATATGGTTACATAAAAAAAATCAGATAAGATAACCTACTATGTAATACAGGTTTAAAATAATTCAATAGCGTAGGTTTCATAGGTCATTTGAATTTATTATAAAACACTTTAGGGTACTTTTTAATATTTTTATATACGATTAAATATCGATACCTTAATTCGCAAATTAGCTAACTACATTTTATTCGAAAACGAGTTTGCGTTTTTATTTTGTTTTTGGCCCCTTTTAAGATTAGCGAATCGAACGTTCGACTAAAAGCGAACGTTTTTGAAATCATTTATTTCGCGACTTAAATTGTTATTTTCACCTCAAAATGGAAAAGTTTGACAAGGAGAGGTGTTTCTCTATTGGAACGTCGAAACTCGCTTTTATAATGTTAATAAATCTTGTATTTCTTCAGCGTTCACTTTTGACGAACGTTCGATTCGCTAATCATAATGGAGCCTTAATAAACAAATTCGAAGGTTTAAAATGTCTCTTTTGGAGTTAACCGTTATAGAGTTAGCTGGTTTGCGAATCAAGGTATCGATATATTAAAACACCGACATTTTATTAAAAATTAATACACCGCAAATCTAACAAATATGAAGTTAATATAAAATATATTAAAATTTAATGTAATCATATACAAGAATTAATATATTTACCTATATTAACTTTTAATACAAACATAAAAAACAGCGTTATAAAGTGTTGCGTTAATGCCTTAACCATTAGATTTACTACAATTTTGCCCCAGTGATGTTTACATTTGGGGGTTTACGCTTTTTACAAGCTTGAACTTCAATTGCTATACCAAAGCCACTAAATTTAGATGTTCAATGAAAAAATGTCCTAAGCTCTTCTCGCTGGTTTTCTATGAGTGTGAGCTTTTTCAAAACGTTTCAAGATAATATTTAGAAAACAAATTTCGACTTGCTTTTGAGTCAAAAAAAGTCGAGAACACAATAATTGTAAAATTGTCAAAAGTCATTGGCGTTTCTGGTCTGGCCTGCATTTTCTCCAACTTTTGAGATTATTAATAAAAATTTAGCCTTTCTTATATTATTTCTAAAACAAAACAAAACGTGACACAAAACTTAAAATCTTCTTCAAAACACAAGCTTTTAGAAATATACTTTTCTAATTTCGTAATTTTCAAGTGTTGATAAAACATATCAAAAACAAATTGCATTTGCAAGATGTTCAAAACAATCAAACTTTCTAAGAGCTGTCAAAATTAATAATTTTAGCTATGTTCAATAAAACCTGTAACGTTTTCAAGAGAATATTAGTACTAGTTTAATATTTTGACTATAGTTTGTCCTCTATAAATTGGCAGTACAGGCCTTATGGGGAAGCTTTTTCAAAATCAGTAGCGCGCCTTATTTGTGCACCATACTGAATTGAAAGAAACCCCATTTAAAAAATGTTTAAGCGCCAATGATTTTTCGATCGCATCCGACATAGATTCCACAACGACCTGCCTAGCGTACAGTTGAATACGCACTGATTGGCTAATGCATTTCAACCCTCATTTAACATCCATTCGAATAGAGATACCTTTGTCAATTTGGTAACTCGTTTCGTATTTTTTTATATTGAGTTTCTTTTGAGGAACTTTTGATTTTAGAGCTTAAAAAATACCTTTTATTGATGAAATGATAATGAGATATTGAGATGAGCATATTACTAGTACAAAAGTGTTATCGTGCAGTGTTTTTGTTGATCATGTTTGTGTTTTTTATGTGGGGAAAATCTTAAAATGCAGTTAGAAAAATGTAGGTAAGCTGTTGTCTTTAAAGAATTTATTTGCGTAGATTCTCGTGCCGGTCGGTCGGTTGATATTTCGTGTATATTTTTTCTTATTTGCGTAGATTTTTAAAGCGCGCGGGCGGTCGGTATTGATGTTTCGTGTACCTATTTTTGTAATTAGTGTTTTGAAATTAATGTGAAGTGAAGTGTTGTAATAATTTAATTTAATTTAAGTAATTTTTTTGAGAAGTTTGCTACTGTTGTGCTCCTTCATCTAGTTTAAAATGGATTCAAAAACATCGAAAGACTTAAGCGCCGACAAAAAAAAACAAATTGTAGAAGCGACAAAAAAGATTTACAAGAACCTGCAAAATAAAACGGAAACTGTGAAGCAAGTAGCAGGCATTTTTTCGGTGTCTATGCGAACAGTCTGGGGATACCCTTAAAAAACGCGCCTACTATCTTACCTCTTGGTGGTGTGGAAAAAGATAAATTTCATTTCATTTAAAAAAAAAAAAAATAAGAAAATAATTTTAATTAAAAAAGAAGAAAAGTAACCCTACATCATATTTTTTCAGTTTTTTCCAATTCAAAATGCTTACTACGGCAACCCTGTTAGAGCTTTTGAAAGAAGATAACCTTATGGAAAGCAAAGAAGTGCGAATGAGAGACGAACATCCTTATCTTCCCTGTACTGCCAATTTTTAGTGGACATACTATATACTGTTCTTCCTTAAAGCCTTTCCGTAGCAGTTCCCATAAGCTAGAGAAAGTATTTTTAACTTGAGTTTGTCTTGTTCTGGATTCAATCTGCAGTTTTCTCGTAAAACAAAGTTATTTTTTTTTTTAATTTAAATTTAAGTTGTAAATATTAATTTTTTACATTTTCAGTATATGTAATTGTTACATCATAATAATTTATTCTTATCTGTTGCTTCAACACTAGGGGGTGATTTTTACCATTCCTGGATTTTCATTCGGAAAAGGATTTAACAACCAAATATTTTTTTTAAAATCACTTGGAGCAACTAGGCATTAATCTTTTGTATCTTTTTAAATGTTCCATAAACGTATGTGATCCAAACATTATTTCATAAATATAATAAATTCACAACTGTTGTCAAAATAATTGAAACGTCAAGTGAAAAAATGTAAATGTTTGTTGTGCACGCTCCAATGAGTTTTCATGCTTTCATTCTTTCTTACCCAACATCGCGTTTATTGGTCCGATGTAAAAAGGCTATAAGGCCATATCCTATAAGTAAGGACAACTCGTATAACGCACGAATGATTTCATCCTTCAATTTCGCATTCACAATAAAATGAGGGCAAATATAATTTGCATTCAATCACTATCAATCATTTGATTACATATTTATCGCTTATATTCAAAAATTCTTTTTTCGTGCGCTCGTCATTTTCTTTTATTGTAGATTCCTATGACAATAACGGATTTATTATAACAAGATGAAGGCACACAGCAACGCATCACAGACAGAACAAATTGAAATAGATTTAGAAAGCCCTTTTTAATATTCGGATGTTGTTCTAGTTAAATCTGTTTGAAAATGAGAAGAAAATGCAAAACACACACACCGGATATCGAGAAATCATCATTTTTTATGAACTCTGATGCGAGAATATAGAAAGATTATTGTATTTGGCCGATGGAGGATACAAAAATTTGAAAATACTTTGTCGATATATGTATGTGCACAAAAACATATGTGATGTGTAATATGGAAAAAAATATGGAGCGCACCGTATGCAGCTAGGTTATCGTTATCCTTAGCGTTTGGTTTTGATATCCTCCAATCATTCGGAATGAATCTAACGACTGAAATGCCTAGCGATATGTTTTTAAAATATTCATACGGAATGGGGTGAAAATATATTCCTCATGTATCTACATATGTAGCAAACAACAGCCCGTTTGTTTAGAGAAAAGACGACGATCTGAAATCTGATTTTTTTTTTAGAAGCAAACAAAAAAAAAATTAATGTATTGCGCTTTCCGATTGAGAACGAAGTGTGAATGATACTCACAAATTCATAGATTTATGCGAATGAATCCGTGTTTCTTTTATTTTTTTGCCAGGGGGAATGCATACATTTATGAATTGTTATATTTGTGGGTATTTTCTAAAGAAAAATTCTCAAGGGGTTGAAAGAATATTGGAGACGATCCTTGAAATAATAAAAATAGATAGCAGTACGTGTGGATGTATTTTTTTCTATTCTAGCTGGAAAAAGGATGATGTGTACCTATATTTTTGTATTTATTGTTCTAAATGGGCTTTGAAATATTTATTGCAATTGCATGATTTGCGATAAACTTTTAAATTATTTACTTGAATCGTGTTGTGTTTGTTTTGGATTTTGTAGTCAATTTATATTTATTAAATATTATATAGAAGTGAAAAATATGTTTTTGGTATTTGAAAAATGTTTTTTGGCAGCAGATAATAAATTGTAGGTATAAAAAATACTCTGCAGTAGAGACCTACCAATTATTATGATTTTAAGTTAATGACAAAAAGGGTGCCAAGAATAAGACCGTGTGTCATAACTCATAGGGCTATTCTCGCGAATTTTTAATTTTCACACCCAAAATCGATCTTTCCATGGTTATTTTTCTCCAGTCTCACCGAGTTCGTTATAAGCCATTTTGACTGTACTCTATAGCTAAAGATAAGAAAGGCACTTATGTATATATATACCCAAACATCCTCAGTTCTTGATCTTTTTACGAAAAATCGTTATACCTATATTTGCGTTGTTTCTTTTTTTCACTGATTTTTTTTATGTTACAACGTGATTCTGGCATGCCAGTGGACTGAGAGTCCCACAACTTTAATTTTCCGTATAGATTTTGATCAGATTTATATTTATACGAAAAAATCTCAGAAAAAAAATTATTGCCGGGAGCATGAAAATTCCATCGTTTGTAGAATTACCCATGCATTTGTATGCATAATAATTGTTGCCGATACCGAAACTTTTTAATTGTAGAATAAAACAAAATATTTACTTGAATATTGGTTTTTTTATACCAACTTCAAATTTACCTTCTTGTTAGGTATTTATTTTAAACTCAACTTAACTCTTCAACTCATTTGCTGAAATATACCTACCTGGTGTTGGAATTTCAATTCAACTAAAACTCGATCTATCGACGCTGTATAACTATAACTTTAGGTAATTGTTTCTACCATGCAGATTGATTGAATTTTAAATGACTTACACATCACATGATGTTTGTAAATTTTTATGTTTGCCGAAAAAATCATCATTATATCAGTTGTATCCCGAAAATAACTTATACAAAAATTGTCCTTTGTCTTACGTTAATCTTTTGACTTAACTTTTTTTAACAAGCGTTTGCTAAAATTAAAATAAAAAAAATGTTAATGAGAATGAATTTACATCTTACATCCTTCTCCTCTTGTATATGTAGGTACCTTATACTGGAGTTGCGATAATGTAATTTTATGCATTTCCCTCATTTTTCGCTTCACAGTCGTAACTTTTTCCTTTATCTGTGTCGTCGTCTTTTCTTTAGAGATAGATGCACTGTGCCGCGCCATGCCGCCTGGTTAGACTAGATTTGAAAGACTTGAGGCAGGACAAAAAATAACACATTTTGTCCTTTCTGTCATAGCATCGCTTTGTGTGAACTTTTCAATTTGCCATTGGAAAAAATAACACACTAACCAACCAACCAACCCAACCTACCCTCCCCCCAAATGCCAACCCAGAATCAACTGAGAACAGTACGGATCGAGGACCCTTATTTTAATGACGAGGACGACCTCGCTAACGTTATGTATGATTTTTCTTTTGTTTCTCTCATTTGGCATTTTTCTTCATCATTCTTTTCGAATGGTTTTCTCTCTTTCCATAGCTTACGGGGATAATTTTGTAGTTTTAAGTTTTTTGTCGGGTTGGAAGCGCTCCAGGAATTTTAATTTTAACTTAAACGTTGAGAAAAAGAACATACACATCGTACTACAGTTCGGTACAGTAGGCACACCTCCTACGTTCTACCTAAAGCGCGGAAAAGTTTTATCCTTTTCTTATAGATTGTTTTTTTTTTTTTTTTTTTTTTTTCTTTAGTTGTGTTTTTTGTTTTATAGCATTTATTTCTGTTGTTTTTTTCTTATCTTATATCAAGTAACGTAAAGTTTTTGTTTTCATAATTTCATAATTTAGCCTCAATCTCTCGTACTGTGTAATTAATTTTACCTAATTGTACTCGAGGAAATATTATCATGCGATGTCCTTTTTTTTGTGTGAAGTTTCGACGTAGCGAGTAATGACCACAATTTGCGGTGTTATTAACATTTAGTTTTGCCAAGCTCATTATTATTATTATTTTTTCTTTATGTCAAGTTACTGTTAGTTGTTCATTATTGCTGTCCCTTCGGGTTGTTTCATATCGTTACTCACATAATGTCATCACATAAGAATACCAGGTTGTATCATCATTAATGTCGGTCTTATGGGTGGTAGATGGAGTTGTTTTTCTTTTATTTTTGTTCCATACGATTTAACAAGAAACGAATATTTGCTTTTGTTTTAAGAAAAAAGAAAACTAAGTTAATGAAATAAAGTTTCTATCAAGAATATAAAGATAGATTCGAATCAAGGGACTTATTTTGGAACTAACTACTAATATGTTTCTTTTTTTTTTACACATATTTTATTCACTTTCTAGTTTAGATACACCTGAATTCCTTGCGGACACAAATATCCAATCTGAAACAAAACGATAGTTAGGAAGTCCATAATGAGTGTCATGGTAATAAAAAGCTTTTATTAAAAGAATTTAATTAAGAGTTTAGGAAGTTAGATTTGTAAACGAAAAGACATTTTGTTCCATGTGGGCATATGTACTTATATGCAATTATGTATATTATATACCATTATTCCATATATGGGTGATTCTATTTAGAGGTAATCTTTGTACCATCAGAGTTGATCAGAGCTTTTTTTTTTGTTCATTGGTTCAAGTGCCGCTTCGTCGATTATGCTGTCTATTATAGACATTGGCTATACATATATTTGCATCAATCGATATTTTCAGTTCTTCACTCGAACAGTCATCATCATCATCATCATCATCGGCTCGACAACCGGGGTCCGGTCCTGGCCTCCTTCAACAAGTCTCTCCACCTATCCCGGTCTCGAGCCGACGCCATCCAGTTGCGCACCCCAAGGCTCCGGGCGTCCTGGTCTACGCCATCTCTCCAGCGCAAGCATGGTCTACCACGCTGTCGTCTGCCATAGAATGTACCACAAAGAACTTTCCGAGCAGGTTCCTCTTCGCTCATGCGAGCTAGGTGCCCTGCCCACCGAAGTCTACCGAGCCTAATTTTTGTCACTATATCTGCTTCAAGGTAGATTGCGTACAATTCATGATTGTACCGTCTCCGGAATCGTCCTTCCTCACATATGGGGCCAACAATTCTCCTTAAGACTTTTCTCTCGAACGACTCGAACAGTAGCTAACTTAAAAACTTATCCAAGTGAATTTTCCTACAAATTTAAAGTAAATTTTCACGAGGAACGGCCGAATAATACTTCGCCGTACATTTTGCCCATATGAAGTAAATTTTTCTAAAATTCAATATTTAAGCCTGAAAAAGTCTTTACCAAGGCCTGACCCCTTCATGCTTTTTAGATAAAAACTTAGTCAGTACTCGCTATCTTTATTGCAGTTGCAAAATAAAATCCTATTTAACCTAAAATAAGTTAATGTACTTTAGAATAGTAAAGAGAAATTAAACAAATATTTGTTGGTTTTCAATAATTTCCTAACTTTATTTTTGTCCCCGCCTTTTGATCGTATCTACCCTAGCGAATTTTATTCCGTCAATACAAATAGAAATATTAGGCGGCCATATTTGAAACAGCTCCCAAATAGAGTATCATCGTTAAGTTTGTAATATCTTACGCACGATCTGTTATATCGCTCTCATTTGTTAGTTGGTGCGACGCGAAAGTGCAATTTCGTGGTTTAGTCAGGTAATTGTTTCTCTCCCCTAAAAGGTCAACAAATTTTAAATTTATTTAATTTGATTGCATTTACTAAATAATTTCAACAATCCTCAAGGTATGCCGCATTTCCCCTGGCAAGATAACTACTAAAAACTAAATACAAAGTTTACACATAAAAAGTTATGAAGTTGAAACAACTGTCTAAACCGTGGACTGATGTCTCTTCCCTGCCCGTATATTATTTAGGTACTCTGGGCTTTTAAAAAGTATAACTAATTGTGCATACATTGACTTGCCCTTGCCCGAATATATACATAAGAGGGACTAGATTCATAATTATGAATTTGGTCAAGAAACTCCAATTTTCGCCTTTGGTCGTATCTTTATAGGAATAAAAACCTTTTGTAATGGAATCACCCATATACATATATTCTGTTCTCGAATTCTCAAAATAGTTAATCTGTATAAATAGTTAATAGTAGCGTCGACAATGTCGGTAATTTTATGCAGCATTCTACTATAGTCAGACTAAGATTGTCAGTGAAAAGAAGAGAGGACGTTTGGAGCTCAGTTTGATTTATGTTTATATTATTTTTCTTAATGTGTAGACATATATAAATAAATAAATAAAATAAAAAATAAATATTTGGATAAGTCTATCGCATATTGAAAATTCAAATTCATTCAGCGATGCCGTAGTACACAGCGTTACCAACTGGTTGGTAAAATTTCACAGTAGTGTTTATTTGCTATGTGCAAAATTTTTCACTAAACATCCAACACTTCACTTAAGATTTGACACTTTTGTAAACAGCGGCAACACTTAATTTTGTTTTACTCTTAAAAAGCATTAATTTTGAAAGCTCTTGCAAACAAACTTTAGAAAATGAATTATGTAGTTGATTCTCTTATTTTGTGTGCAAACTTTTATTAATTTATTAAACACAACAACAGGAGATGGGTATTGGATATCAATATCAGACTGCACTCGACTTTTTCCAAAACAGGCTCATATAGATCATGATTATTGAACGTCCTTTAATGAAAAAATCACAAAATTAATGTTTTTTTTTGGTTCTCGTTTTCCATTTCAGAGAAATTTTTTCTTCGTGCAGTCTCTTGACAAACTTGATTGGACAGATTATAGTCAAATGTATTCGTTCCCTGCGGTCCGCATACCAAAATCTCCAAGAGCAATGTTTTATAGATTACTTAGCATTCTGTAAAAATTGTATAATTGGCATCCATCGGTCGGTCCAATTGTACAGAAAATAAAAACGCCAAACTAAAAACAAAAGCTGCTGCTCTATATAGTTAAACAAAATTCAGTATGCAAATTTTCTAAAAATACTATTAGCGTTTTCCACGTCCAATTTTAATATGTAAATAGTAGCATCTTATAAAATCTTTCTCGCGTTTTTAAATATTCTTCACATCTTGATTACCTCAGATGACTCCAGCCAACTCCATTTCTAGCTTCCAGAATCCAATTATGTATACCATCATCTCGTTGGAACTCTCTGTTTGCTTGATCACTTCATCCGAACACACGATCTGCCTTGGTTGATCATCGATCCATATTAGTAGGATCAGGATAATGAACGAATTGTTCTTCTCCTCCTTGGTTACTTGGTTCCTTGTATAGGGATACGGCTTACAATTGCATAATTAATAAAATAAAGAAACAGCGCAAGAGAACGAGCCAATCTTTAGCACTGGTTAAATTTAACCATTGGTTATTTCAGTTGTTAACCATAGATTCTGTAAATAATCAATGGTTACATTTACCCTGCTGAAAAGACTAGCTCTTGATCTACGTTTGATTTCTGAGATTATGGTGTTCGGGGTTGTCTTCTGCATTTGTGCGTGATTGTACCAACCTGTTTACACAAGTCAGTTTATTTTGCAAGACTTTCATTATTTTTAATGAAATCTAAAATTGTTCAAAACACATTGTTCAAAGTATAAAATCATTTTCATTCAGTTAATGTTGCATTTTTCCTTTATGTATAGGCTAATAAAATCATTAATTTGATTTCATTTCAACTGGATTCTCTCGGTTATTGGTTTACAATAATAACAAAATAAATTATAAATAATATAACACATCAAATCATCTCACGTAAACATAAATAAATTTGCAATTATTTTATAGATGAGCAGAAAATTTTCACAAATCGCCATTATCGTCCTCTGGAAATGAAAGGTATAAATACTCTCATAGGAGTTTAAATCACACGTGGTCGAATATAATGATAAAATGGGGGGAGGATGGTTGAAAATTGGAAATTGGCAATTAATGCACGCGTGATTATAGAGGTTCTCTCTAATTGTTATTCAATTTCTATCAGGGAAATTAAATAAATTAATTTCAAAGGATATTAAGCATAAAATTTATTATTCAAAATTTATGTAGATCAACAACGTGTGCAACATAAAAGGTAAAATAATAAAGGATAAATTTTATATACATATGTTATGTATGTATATTTGAAACTGCTGTCAAAATGTATGTAGAAGATTTGTGGGTGTTTGTGATGCATGCTCCTACGTTGTTATTTTAAAATTCGTTAAGTATTTTGTCGGTATTATAATTGATGTTTTTTTTTTGTTTTGTTTTTTTAATAATAAGTAGAGATGCAATTTAAGTAGGGAGCAGTATTTTATGGAAGAGTAAAGTTAGACAAAACATGTTACAGACCTCTAAATTAAATTTTTTTATTCAACAGCAATAGTTTTAGTACTAATGGATCCATGGTGGATTCGATCTTGATACAAGATTTTTATAAAGATACTAATCAGTACCAATCAAAATGAATAGTTAAAAAAAGTCTTGAACTCGATTTTTTTCGCATTCCGTTCCTGTGCGATAGCTTATTTAGCCAATATGATATAAGTAAATACTTGTCTAAAAGCCTATAATAAAAAAGAAGGATGTAGAATTGGTGGCTCAAAAATAAAAACGTTTTTAGATGGATTAAAGAAGTACTATAAGTTATTTCAAAAATAACAAAATAACAGTGTTAATAAACGCTTTTATTGTGGTTACATTGTACTATTCGTACTAGAATGTCAGTTTTATTACTTGACCATTCTTTATTCCGTCAATTTTCATTGAACTTTTGAACAACAACAACAACTTAAAGGTTTTACCACCAATTTTTAACGAATTTTATTATTCGTTTTTACAAATTTTATTATTTGTTTTTTTATTTTTGGCTGGAGATATTGCTATTTTAAGGAGTGTCAATTCCATATCATCAGTCTCCTTATTAATGGTGCTGAGCTTTATTCTAATATTATTATGAAAAACTTTCGAATCTCATGATGTGCATATCATGAGATTCGAAAGTATAAATAGATACCTACCTATAACTCTCTATTTTTTTTTTTTTGTTAATGTTATTTTTTAATCTGTTATGTTTTACACGGAATATTATTCCCTTAATATTTGGGTTTTTGTTTTCTTTTTATACACCGGTCGTTTCAGTTAATTTTAATCTACATGTTTCAAGATTGTGCATCATTGTTTTAAAAGAACCATCTTGTTTATGCTTTGTCTTTTACCACAGTCGGTCAAAGCTACAAATGAGTCAAATACATTATTTGCCTGTCAAATTGATATACATTTTTAAAAGTTTGCTCCAAATGATGTGAATTATGCTTTTGAAACAAACAAGATGCGCAACAACAAAAGATCAGAGCATTCTTTTAAGTTCTGAACTAACATCATATATACTATTAACGTCACATCATATACTATTAAAGCCCTATTTATAAACTCGTTTTAACGACGGAGTAAAGTTACTCCTACTTTACAACGCCTCTAATCATGAAAAGCTTTTTCATAAAAAATAAACACGCGGATTAGAGGCGAAGTAAGCTAAAACTGGTTCATAGGAGGTTTAAAGCCGTAGAAAAGTCGTTTTAATATCTAAATGTCATTTTGACATGACATTGTGAAACGAAAAAAAAAAATAATAAGTTCAAGTGTGTATAATTTGTTACATAGTTTACGAACGAAATGCCTTCGACAACTTTTGAAGCATGTTTTCGTTCAGAAAATATACGTACGACTATATTTATAAACTTTATTAGAAAAGTAAATAATTAAAAAAAAACTTAAACAACTAAATTGACTTTTCATTCGATCCCATAACCCTTTAACAGCTTATGGACTCTCTCTCTCTCTCTCTCTCTCTCTCTCTCTCTCTCTAACACAGTGAACAATCATGGTTACTTTGACGCTTATTATAATCAGAGTTTTAGATGGGACGTTTTAACTCATATCGATAACATTTTTTTTTATAAATAAGGATTTGTTTGACGTGGTGTAAAGACGGAAGAAGTGCTACACCTATGTTTAACTACTCCGAGGTTAACGTCCAAAACGTTTTCGGCATACAATAATATAAAATACAATCACCTAGTTTTTAATTATCAATGACAATCATTTCGTTATTAAAATTATAACACTTCATAAAGTTTAAATACGGAAATAAACTCCAAGAAGCTTCAATAAACGTTTCCCCACAAACAAAAGAATTACACCTTTTATTCTTTTTGAAAAAAAAAAAAAAAAAAAAAAAAACAAATTGAAAAATGTCGTTGCTCCAATTTCCATGCAAAGCATCTAATTTCCGCCATCATTAATAAAATTACAAACAAAAATCTCTTGCCTAGTTACGAACGACTTAAGAATTTCAAAAAGTTTCTCCTCCCTCTCTTCAGAGATGCTCTAACCTCTTAAGCTGACGAAAACAAAAATCTGTTTTTAATTCTTCAAGTATCTTGAGAGAAGCATTTCTTGTGTAACTTTGGATTAACTCTGAAGGTTGTATTTCAAAGAAAACCTTCTTTATGTAATGCGAACGTTAAATGTGAATATGATGACGATGACTCTTCTTCGCGTCAGTATATATAGTCTTGTTATGTATATGTATATATGTTGTGGGTATTCAGTGTGACGAACTTCCCCTAACCTAACCATATTTTAAACCCCTACAACCGTACCAACTATACTGTACTTTACTCATCATCTCATCAGCAGTGTGTTTGTTTGCTCTTGAAAAGATGCTTAAGTGTCGGAACGTCTCATTTTTCACTCTTCCATCTAATCTCATATAAAAAAAATGCCTTCCTGCTAAGTTGTTATCTTAAAGGCATAACGAGGTGAGGTAAGAAGTGTAGGTAAATGTGCGGCAGCAAACTTATACCAAAAGGGTATAGAGGCAAAGTAAGGTATATGCTGTTGCTATTGTTGGGGTATAGTTAAATTACTCTCTTGATCTGCTCTTCATGGAATGCACCTGAGACGAATTTAATTACCAAATACCTTGTAAATAGCTTTGCCAAATTGATAACATGTATTAAATTTGCTTTGAAGTGCTTCTGAGGCGAAAATTGATAGAGATTAATAATTCGCCACTTTGATGTTTCAAGCACCAACTTAGTCTTCAATATCAATTTTGAAAACTTTTAAACTATTTAAATGAGCTTTTATTTTGTATTCATTTAAAATTTAAATTCCCTTTAAAGAAATGCTGATACTATCTATGTACGTATTTTAAAAAACTTGTGGAAATTTATTTTCAAGGACTTACGAAGCCTTGATTTTATGTTATGCTATCATTGAGTGTTTTTAGTTGCAATAGGCCAAGTATTGGTTTCGTGAAAAAAAAAATTCGACGTTTTAATCAAACCTGACGTTACGATGATAGAAAAGCCCAAAAAAGTAGGTTTCGTCATGCCGTCCGTCGGTCTGTCTGTGCGGATGTGCGTATGTTCACCGAGCTATACAGCCTAAACGGTTGGACGGATTTTTTTTCTAGTCTTTTAAAACTTCGTGTGTAGTACTTTTCGGGTGATTCCCTATAGGACAAATTTGAATTTTTTTTAGCCCGGCTATAAAGGGTACCTCCCATATAACGGTTTTTCAATATTTTCTCGAAAACGGCTCTAACGATTTTGATAAAAACTTTGTGAACGTTATGCTTGGAGTGTTCTTAATATAACTGCATTTCATGTTTTTGGCTAAAAATGCAAATAAGGAAATTTGGTGTTAACGGTTTTTACAAATTTTACCATAACTTGATAACGGCTGATCCGATTCATTTGAAATGATTAACCCTTTTAAAATTTGACATCTAACACATGATGTCATTCACAGTTTTTTTTTTTAACAACCGTTCAATGATAGCTGCCACTAAACTTGATCTCACGTTTAGGCCATTTTCTGATATTTTTCGAACTTTTTTCAGAATTTAATAAATTAAAATGTTTGTAGTCCCATAGTTTGCTACAAGAGCAAGTCCGTGCTACCCAGTCGTGCATTTTTTTTACGAAATTTTACGAAAGCTTACACTTTACTTTAGCTGGAATATCCAGCTGTTACCGTTTTGGTACATGAAAAAGCATTTTACAATTCACCAAAAATATTTGTATGTTGTTCTTGATTTTCCAACACGTATATTGGACCCTTTTGGTTAAATTCGAAGGTTTGCTTTGCTCATTATTAACGTTTCGTTATCTCAGTGCTTGTCATAGAAGAAGTTTAATAAAGTAAAATGTATTCATATTTTTAGTGGACTTTATGAGTAGATTAGGCTAGCACCAGAAATAGCACTAGCGACAACGGCCACCATTATTTTGGAACAAATGTTTATCACATCAGTTTTTTAAGCACAAGTTAGACCAGCACCAATAACAAAAGCGTTATTTATTTATTTATTATTAAAAAAAATTGATGTTACACTGTTGACATCTTTCTCTCTTACGATATTCAGTGACACCAAAAGTTTAGCAAATAAGCTTAGACAAAATATGCACTCACTCAAAAGATAACATTTTACGTTCCAAATAAAAATAATACTATACAACCTCTTCATTTTATACTCTGCTTTCCTGGAATTCTTCCTTTGACAAGAATTCAATGAATTCCACTCGTCATCTGTCCCCAAAATTGTTTACACTAACAATTTCGCATCAACGAATAATTTTAAAATTTTATCACAGAAAAACAAATATGTATCTAAATACATACCACTAAATCCAATCCGTTCGATATCACGAATCGGTAAGCAATAGTAAAAGTAATTCAACTGAACTCTTTATGCATAAATCTGGAAAAAATAAAAGGAAAAGGAAATTAAATTCATGTACATACATATCTGATGATATTCTGGTGAATAGAAAAAATCTTTTCCCATATAAATATTTTAATCGCTTATAGCCTTAAGATCTATAAAACCATAGAAGAGATAAAAAATATTCTGAATTCATCAGTTTTTCATATGTGTTAATCAATTCCTAGATATTATTCTCATTTTATTTTTGTTTTTTATTTTTATTAATCATATTCTGCATGTTTTTGGAGGTATTTCTTTTTTGTTGTGTTGCGAATCGCAGGTGTGCAAATTCATAAAATTTCCCAAATCCCTTCATTTTATGTTTCTGAATGGATTTTTCTTTTCCAGATGTGGAATATGAGGATGAGCACGAGTATCTCCACATATAAATGATGGATTTATATTTGCGAATGAAACATTTGGTATTATAGATTTGAGGCATGGATTTAATAGCATTTGACGAATTTAACATCGTGCTTGGTATTAAATATTATGTATGAAGTAGAATTTTATTAAATTCAACAAGTTGAAGGTACTGCGTCATAATTATTATGGCTCAGCTCAGATTCTTTAAGTTTTCGTTATATGTAGGTATGTTCTCTTTTGTCAAGTTTCGGTAAGTTTTTTACCTTTATATACGAACGTTAGCATAATGAATTTGTTTATTTTGATTTAATATTTTTCATAAAGAGAATAGATGTGATTTCCGTTCGTCGATTTCTGGGTGTGTTCATTTAACTTTTAACTCATTTTACATAGGAAAATAATATTTCGGTCCGATTTTGCATTAGATTATATTTGCTTGTGCCCTTTATAGTTGTTTTTAAGTCTATGGACTTTTTTGCTTAGTTTTTTTCCACAAAGAAATAAGAACAAATAGGTGTTATATTTTTATTTTTTTGAAAGCGAAATAAAATAAGACCAAACTTTTAATTTTACTATATTTTGTTTGGTCTTATTTCCCGTCACCTATTTTTAAAAATCTAACAAAAGACTTACATAAAATATTTAATTTTGAGCTTTAAATGCAGTCCCACCACGTTGAATAAATACCATCAGTTCTGCAAATTAATAAAGTTACATCTTTTTCTCATTATAAAGAACCTCAGTATTGGCATCCATCAGTTAATTAATTTTCAGATCTAAAATACACAAACACAATCAAAGACAAAAAGAAATCCTTACATTCGTTAACTAAGTATATAATCAACTTTAATCCATACAATAATAATTTCTCTTCTCTAATTGCAGTTCTGGGAAATCATATCCGATGAGCATGGTATCGATCCCAATGGCATGTACCATGGTGAAAACGATTTGCAATTGGAACGCATTGATGTCTATTACAACGAAGCAAACAATGGCAAATATGTACCACGCGCGGTTTTAATCGATCTTGAACCAGGGACCATGGATTCCGTTCGCCAGTCACCATATGGTCAATTATTTAGGCCGGACAACTTTGTTTTTGGACAATCTGGAGCTGGTAAGTGCACTTTGATGTTGTGTTTTGTGTGTTTTTCTCCGCAGTTTAGGTAATTTTCAGCCCTCAAAACACGCACATTTTACCGGATGACTCGACGACAGACGACGAGTTTTGAAAAGCAAAGGAAAATTACGTGTTCATTTGTGCTACCACCTCCAGGGGGAGCTCAGAAGATATAGATAAAGTAGAGAAAAATAAAATCTGGTAACCGAAAAAAAAAATCTTTGTAATTTTGGTCATGTATATTAACCTTTGCACACACCCCCACCTTATCTTTGTGACGGTTCATAGCAAAAGTATGCAGTCCTGAGTCTTTCCAACGAAGCAGGTATACCTACATATCTATGAGCAGAATAATTATGCCTCTGGTTAGTTAACTCTCAGGGCGGTAAAGTTGTCCTTTGCAAAGAACATGACAGGACAATTATACTGTGTGTCTTGTTGTTTGTTGTGTATACACATCGTACACATCTGCTTAGTGAGTTGGATGCTTTGGACAGGATAGTCTTGGCAGATAAACATGGTGTTTTTGGGAAGCTAGTTTAAGGTGAATATCACCAGGAGGCTTTTAATTCTCTGTAAATTAGTTAGTTTATAAGCTAAATTAATAAAATTGGGTTCGCCCGTGCACTTACTTTTCGTTGTTCATATATAGCTTTACCACTGAAAAAACAAGTATAGTTGTTTCCCAAACAAAAAGCATTTTCAGATAATTGGAATCTGTAACTAATAAAAAAGTTATACAAATCTTTTAAAGCTCAAGCTATAGCGTATGTATAGTATGTACATATATTAACGAATATTTGTTGACAAAAATCAATGCAATTTAATGATAAATTATGTTCTTTAAATTAACGTTTAGAAAAATCGGATTGAAAATGAAAGAAGATTTTGATGCAAATTATTTCTAAATAGACGAGAAAAATTGAACCGATTTAAGTCGTATAGTGCGGCTATAATCAGACACAAGTAGTTTTTTTCGAAACAAATTAAATGATTTTGGTTAAATTTAATTTGTAGACTATTGCTTAAAAGCGATGTATGGCAATGGAGAAGTAACATCAATTTTTAAAAGTAAAGTTGTTTCTCAATTGGAAAAACTTTTATGTGGGAATAAATTTATAGTTACTTTGGTTGAAGATTTAATTAAAAATATATAGCATTAGTTGATTTATAAAAAAAGAAATAGAAAAAGAATAGGTTATTTTGAAGTAAAATTCCATGCCAACAAGCCCATCAACAAAGCCTTCAACCGAGGAAATTGGGGGGTGTATTAATGAAATTCAGCCACATCTGCCACACAACTGATGTGCTTTTCCCTCGGCTATCATAACCATAACCCTTATCTGGTATAGTAGGTATGAATCAGTAAAAAAAAATAAGCTTTCTTATTAAAAATCTGTTATATCTACCAAAATTACATTTTTCGTGAATTATGGGACACCCTTTATTCACTTGATCTTTGAGTTTCCAACAAACAATATGCAAAAGTCAAACTTATTGTTATATTTTTTGAAAACTTCAGTATTATATAAATCAACTTGGCTATGAGTTTCGATTGATCAGAATTGTATATTCTTTTGTGTTCCACTTAGTGCCACACCAACTTAAATGTTAATCAATTTGTAAATATATAAATCCCATGATTTAATACTTCTTTAATCGATGCTAAGAAGTTGGTTTTGTTCAGATCCAAAAATAAAACGCTGTAGTTACCGATCATTCAAATGTTAAATAGAAAAATAATAATTATCTAATAAAGTATTGATCTTGTTGGCCGAACTTAAAAATTCAATTCAAAAGTTGCATTCAAAAGCAAGATTATTAGAAATCTTGTTGGTTGAACTTTCTAAAGAGATCAAATGATGGATTTAATTATTTAAATGTGTTCGTTATAATAGAAATGTATGCGTCACATAACATTCTATGAATTCTGACTGACAAAAATCAAGCCCATTTTGCATGATGACTTTTCAAACACTGATATGTGTAAAACATTTTTGATAGGTACTTTTCTAACGCAAGAGAAAGAGACCGAAGATTTTTAACTAATTGAACTGAAGTTTAAACCTTGACTGTGAAGATAGATTTTTAAATTTATACAAATACCTTCCTGGTAAAATACTTTATTTTTCTTTGAGAAAAGAACTGGCCGTTGCACCAGGTTTATTTATGTTTGTGTGTATAAGTGAACATAATGTTCTGTTAAGCATGAAGACTTCAAATTTTAACTATGTCATATGAAAAAAAAATAGAAATCTTCAATTAATTCTGAACAAACTTATACTATGTGCGTGTAGAACCACATCAGTCTATACACTTTTCATTTATTAAGAAAACACCAACAATATAATCAAAATATACATGATGACAAAACCAATATATCCTTTACAGGTAACAACTGGGCAAAAGGCCATTACACGGAGGGTGCTGAGTTAATTGATTCCGTATTGGACGTACTTCGCCGTGAATCTGAAGGATGCGACTGCCTGCAGGGCTTTCAGCTGGCACACTCATTGGGCGGCGGTACCGGATCTGGTCTGGGCACACTGTTAATATCAAAAATACGTGAAGAGTATCCCGATAGAATAATGAATACATTCTCTGTTGTTCCATCCCCTAAGGTAAGTTTGATAATAATTTCCACAAAAGATACATTCGTATATTATAGTATATTTGTTCATTTGTTGTCGTACTAAGCTTTGAAAATTGAAACGAATTTATTTATCTTTGATTATCGTTTTCTTGATGGACAATTTTCTCTTTCTCTCAATTTTGTTTTGTATTTTAAATTAAAATGAATATTTCAAAAGCAAATTGATTTGAATTGCTTTTGCAGTGTATACTAACTAACAATATCAGGCTAGCAATTGTTGTGGTTTAAGTGTGATGCTGTGTGCCTTTCTGAGGGTAATCATTTGTGGTTTTCCCTCAAATGTTTATTCTGTTTTTCTGTGTAATTTAAATTCAATTGAGCTTTCTTATGAATGAAACAACCATATTGGAATTGGGTTTGAATAAAACATAAATTAACTTGAGTCTTGTAATGAAAGAGTGATTTTTTGTAAAATATTATAAATGATTCGCGTGTCAAAATTAAGCAACTCATAAAGGGTTTCCTGACAAGTGTACTATTCTTTTTGTTCATACATGTTGGATTAAATAATTTTTGAAAATTCTCGGTTGCCTGCAATTCGTAACATTTGTATCATCATCATCATTATTATCATCATCATCATCATCATTATTATCATCATCATCATCATTATTATCATCATCATCATTATTATCATCATCATCATTATTATCATTATCATCACCATCATCATCATCATCATCATCATCATCATCATCATCATCATTATTATCATCATCATCATCATTATTATCATCATCATCATTATTATCATCATCATCATTATTATCATTATCATCACCATCATCATCATCATCATCATCATCATCATCATCATCATCATCATCATCATCATCATCATCATCATCATCATCATCATCATCTTCATCATCATCATCAACATCGTCATCAACATCATCATCATCATCATCATCATCATCATCATCATCATATTCATCATCATCTTCATCATCATCATCAACATCATCATCAACATCATCATTATCATCATCTTCATCATCATCAATTATCATCAATCATCTTCATCATCATCATCATCAGCATCATCATTACATCTTCATCATCATCATCATCATCATCATCATCATCATCATCATCATGATCACCATCCACATCATCATCACCATCATCATAATCATAATCATCATCATCATGATCATTATCATCTTTCTATACCGACTTTCTCGTAAATATTCAACGATTTTGTGGAAATTTAATATTCAGACAGTCCTGTATGCGTTATACTTATGTCCAATAAATATTGCACAGAGAAAATTTGGGAAAATATATTTTTTGAAAAAAAGAGGTGACCCATTCGTTGTCTTTTTCTCAATAGGGGGTTTATAAGTTGTTCTTTTGAGGTCTTAAACAAAACCAATGTAGTTATGGAACAATTAAAATATTGCATTCAAAACTTTTACTTATATAGTGAAAAACAAACCCAGGATAGATCCTTGTAGGATCCTGCAGATGAAAAAAAAAGGAACTTAGAATCCTGATTGACTTTAGTTTCAACGGATTTTAAAGTAGTATCAATATTTCCTTCTTTATTTGTTATCAAATATTTAAATACGCCCCCTTTAACTTGATAATATTTTTTCATTAAGGTGTTCATATTTGTTTTATAATGCATTTCATTTTCTTTTTAATACTTTCTTTTAAAAAGATAGCTAGAAAGCTTCTTTGTAAAAACTTAATGAAACCCTAGACTCGTTATGGTGAAATAGAATATCAACAGCCATTAAATAAATTGTCACTACACTGGATATTCATGCGGTAATCTTTATCGCACTATTCAAGATCGTTTAACGACTTGTCACTCTCTTCAAGTAACTAACAACTTATCTTAAATGATTATCGTCAATGACTTCATTGTATATTCAGAATACTAAATTTAAGCAATTTGTTGAACAAATAAAAATTGTAGCAATTGATAATAAAAAAATCGGCTTATCTAATCTTTAATAGAAACTAACATAATTTATATTTTTATCCAACCTAATACCGAACAAAACGTTTTACATATTTTGAATGCACGATGATTTATTATGCGGCTAACTGCATGGCGTTACCGCATTTCACCCTTCATTGGTTACAAATGTGTTTGGTAATTGTAAAATTTGTTGACGCTAAATCTCATGCGACAGGCGGTTTCAAGCGGCACATACATATATGGAGGTTATATTGACCATAATTTATTGGCCACCCATCGATTGTCCATAACCCTTACGAACAAACGATATCAACGCAATACCACTGTGGATAAACATGAAGACATAGCTCGCGTTTTACGTCGTCGTTTTGTTGTTATTGATCCCTTCATAGCTTCGAAAATGACATTCGATTGTCTTGCGTCTAAGTAAGAGTTGCGTACTCCATAAATCAATTGCAATTAACTTATCACAAATTGTAAGATTTAATATTAAGCTTCTCGGTTGTCTAATAATAAAATTGACTGACAGACAGGATGGTAATGGGGATGGTATCTTGTTCAATGATGCTATGGCTCGTTCGTATTCGTGACACAATCCATTTAAGACTTACTCGATGCGGGAGCTCATAAAATTGGGTATTTAAAATAAGAGACGTTTTCATAGAGAACAGCCATAAATCATCGTTTAATTCAATTAGATAAAGTATATAGTGTAACTACTGCAATATTGCCCATGGCTGTGGGTTAATTGAGCGTTAGGTCAAAGTTAAGTAAATGGAACGTGGCCAAGTTGACATGTTAAAGGGAGGGGATTGTTTTAGCATGGAATTAATATTTTAGTTTAGTGTTTTTTAGTTTTTGTGTTGTTCTATTTCTATGGTGGGTAATTGATTGATAAGTTTGAGTGGAGACAATTAAATGTATTAATCGGAGTTATTTCAATGACGTGGAACCTCAATTTTTATTATACTTTCAATTAGATTTTAAAATAACTATTGCCGATTTTTCATTGAACACATATTTTTTTGTGAACAAATCGCATAAAATGAAACACGTTGACTAATCAATTATATAAAAACGAATGTTTGTCTTCAAACTTGTCGTTTTTTGATGCCTATAAATAAGAAAGAAATCCTATGCAACCCTGTAATATATGCTCGTCCCAATCAGGCTGGCGTCTTGCCTCGACTGCAGCTTATCTTTACCCATCAGCAATAATAATAATTTTCACTACAAGAATATGATCTTTAGCATTCTATGGTCATGTCCCTGTACTGAAATGAATCGATTAATAGTTTGTAGTCCAATCCTTCCAATTATCGACCGATTGCACTTACGTCCCTTTATTCTAAGGAAACTCTCATAAATTATCAGCTTAAGAAATATTTCCAAGAACGAAAGCTTCTTAATGACCGGTACGACTTTCGTAGCAATAGGTCCACTGGTGATCTGTTGGATTATCTCACCGAAAAGTGGAACCAATTTTTTACATCGTTTAGGTGAAAGTAAAATTATTGCGCTTGCTGTTTGAAAAGCATTTGATAGAGTTTCGCATCAAGCTTTTTTTTTCGAAAATGCGTGCTTTAGGTATTGATGAATCTCTAGTTCGTTGGATTAGAAATTAACTTTCGGACCGTTCAATATAAGTAGTATTGGATGGTTTCAAGTCTGAAATCTTTAATATAAATGCTGGTGTGCCCCAGGGCTCCGCTCGTGCTGTGTTAGTCATATAAAGAGTATTCATAATCCTTTGAGTGCGCGCAAAATATAAAAAAAATAAAATAATTCATGAAATGGATAATTTAATGCAAATTCGTTGTCTTTTTTTTTTTTTGGTAAAATGCAATTAATGCCTGCTTACTCATGCGCATTATAGTTGGGCCTTAAGTCATAATTATAATTTTATAGCAAGTGAATTAATTGTTGATTTCTCTTTGTTGTATACAGGGTGATTGGTTTAAGGTGTACCAAAAAGCTTAAGCATGTAGGTGGAGACAAGAAAAGGTTAAGACAAGAAAAAAATCGTATGGGGGGTCTATTTTCCCCCGTTTAGGAGGGAGGGGGAATTTTCTAAAAAAATTTACTTAAATCAGAAAAAAAATTATTTAAAAACAACGGTGAATGATACAAAGCCTTGTTATATCTTTTTGGAAAGCCAGAAAACTACTCTTTTATTTTATTTTCAAATTAAGTTGTTTAAGTTAACAGTTTTAAAAAAATTAATTCAAACTCAAAATTTTGAAATACAAATTTTAAACTAATTTTTTTCAAAATTTTATGTAATTAACTATTATGTATTTTTATTTTGAAAAAGTGCTTTTATTATTTTCTTAATTTCTCAAAAACTAGGGATACATTTTGGCATCCGGTTTTCTGTTATTGACTAAAAATTAATAAGAGCATTGAATTTTGAAAATAAAAATAACATTTAATTACATAAAATTTTGAAAAAAATTAGACTAAATTTTTTTTTTTTTATTTTTTTTTTTTTTTCAAAATTTTGAGTTTGAAAATTAATATTTTTAAAACTGTTCACTTAATCAACTTAATTTGAAAATAAAATAAGAGTCGTTTTAGGGCTTTCTAAAAAGATATAACAAGGCTTTGTATCATTCACCGTTGTTTTTAAATAATTTTCTAAAAAATGGACTTAAATCAGAAATTTAAGTCAATTTTTTAGAAAATTGCCCCTCCCTCCTAAACGGGGGAAAATAGACCCCCTTCCCATGCGAATTTTTTCTTGTCTTAACTCCACCTACATGCTCAAGCTTTTTGGTGCACCTTAAACCAATCGCCCTGTATATATGAAAGGGATTTCATGTCAAACTTTCACTACAAAACTACTTAATAAAAATTTTTCCTTTCTTGGTTAATATACTCGCGCTTATAAATTAAGGAATATAATTCCGAATAAAAAAAACCAAACCAGTACCTATTATTTATTTTCAACTTAGAGGTAAAGTAATTAGTATGGTATAGTAACAAAAACAACTGTGGTTATTGTCAGTTAGTTAATCCCTACACCTCTTACATGTACATTCAAACAAAATTTTCAATTGAAAAAGAATAACTACGAATCATCAAACAGATCCACATAATCCACAGATAGGAATGTCATTTTTATGGAAAGGAATTAAAAACTATAGTTACATTTGTTTTCGGTTTAATTTTCACAATAACCAAAGTGTTTTATTAAAATTACAAATTAAAAATAATTTCAATAAGTCCTTTTTAGTGTTCGATTAATGTTTTTATTTGTAACTCCCCCTGTCAGTGTGTACTATAAAACACTATTCCACCATTTTGATTCAAATTCCTGAATTCATGTAATTTCTATGCATGCTTTGTACAACATACAATTATTTATATTGATTTGATTTAATTTAACAATGTTACTAATTGTACTAATTTGACATCGTCTAATTCATCTAATAAATGACTAAATATTGGTCGGGTGTGGTTGTGGTTAGAACAGCATAGTGTTGGATTCGTACGTGACATATTGGTTTTCGTTCACACAAAAGCTAAACAACAAATTGAATAAATTATTTATTTTAAATTTAATAATAATAACAATGATGGTGAAATATGACGCCCTTTGCGAATACATAATTGTATAGAGGAATAATAATTAAAAATAAATCCTGAGATATATACTTGCCTCGATGGTGGTAGAACAAGAACTTTTTTTTTCAGTATAACAATCGTGAAAATGATAATATTGTGAAGGATTTTCTGAAAATGATTAAGGCCATCCGCCGCCACCACCACCACTCATTTACGGATGGCGGTCAATTTAGATAACGTAATTAAATTATGCGAGCACATATAAAGCATAAAATATTCAATTCGCACGTAACGAAAGTGTTTACGGTAATTAATTTCAATTATCGAGCTTATCCGCATTTTGCATAATTTGCTATTTTATGTTTTTGAATGTATGCAATTTTGGGTTAACCCGTTGATAAGTTTGTCGATAAAAAAGATTGAGAATGCGCAAGGGTTGTGGCAATTTATGGTAACACAAGTGCAGCATGTGCATTGTTATTCCGTATGTGTATGATGTGCCCGCTTGTCAGTGGTGCTTCTGTTTATGATGTGGACAATTGGATATTGACCAAAATGATTACCTAACATTGGTTTGTGTATCCGCAACTATTGAGTTTTTGTTATTTATGTACTTTGGGGTTGGGTTGTTATACATTTAGTTTGGGTTGTTGGTTGGTTAGGTTGGGTTTGGTGTTTTTAAGTCATTTTTTTTTTAGTTTTGACTTAAGCAGGCAGTAGGGTATAATATAAATATTTCTTAATCATGTTAACTATCAAAAGTATGTCTTTGTCACTACGAATTTATTTTTGAGACATTATATTAGAAGTCGTTCATATCTGCAATCAACAACCAACTTCAGTGCCGTAAAATCATTTAAACTCGGCCTTTTGTTTAACCTCTATTGAAGTCCCAATATAAAGTTTTTATGTATATTTTTAAGGTCGTCAGGAGCTATATTTCTATGAAGTGATTTTTGTAAGCAAGATTTAAGAGAGTTTTAAAAAAAGCCGTCATAAAATGCATTTTTTGCTCAAGCCATTATAATTATGCAAAGCTTGTAGTCTCATAGCAGTATTCGTATAGTATACTTAATAGTAGGTTTAGTACACAATTTCAAAGCTCTAACTTACTTTCTCACAATCGCAAAATAACTACATGATAGTCTCAGCTCAGTCCCCTAGTGGAATTGAAGGTAGAATCTTTTCCAATTTCGCTGGAGGAATACCGAAACTAAAGACTAGACACTATATTTGTTTCGGAATACCTAATATTTTTGTTTTAAGTGAGTGGCATGATATATTTTCCAAATGCCGACGTCTCCGCTTGAAAAATAATAACACAGAAATAATTTCAAGGAGCACTATGCATGGATGTCATACGCGTTTTTCTATTTCAACTACCTATGTACATAAAAATAAAAGATCAATCCGTATCAACAAGTTTACATCAATAAATATCATGTATTATATTTCAACAGAGTTACAATATTCATGAAGTCTAAATAAAGCCCCATTTTTTGACTTATTGCAGATTTAACCCGCCCCGTGTCTAAAACATTCGTAATCTCTATGCAAACTAATTCAACTGTTTCGTTACGAATGACCAGCTCCCAATTAATAGAACACCAACTAACATGAGCACTAAATTATCAAATTATTCAAATCTTCATTCTACCAAACACTCAAACCTTTATTCATATATAGTTAGATACGGTCATTCTGTTTATTTTAACATACATATACACAAACAAGTACATTCTATCCCTAACAATAATTGTACAATATCTTGGACGGCTGACCCTTGCATTGTGCACTGTTAAGGCTTAGGCTTCCCCCAAAATGTGTAGCTTACAAGAGAATTATGCATCACACCAACAAATTGGCAGGTGCAAATGATCAACGGAACGGCAAACATCCATCTTGTATTCTGGAGACGAGATACAAGTGATGCTCCATCATTAGGGGTTAGAGGTTGAGTGTAAAGGAATACCGGGCTAAAGTTGAATTATTGTGTCCTAGAAAGGTATATGCAATACTTGTTGGCAAGTGCGAGAATGAATAGTTTGTACAACATGAAGCTGTATGCTGCTAAATTATTTAAAGTAATGAGAGGCATTCATTGAACTCTGGTTCATTTGAAGCAGTGATGTGTCGTCCTTAATGCTGTAGAAATCCTTTATTATCCTATGACTGTTTGTGTTTATGGTGCCTTTGATTATGGTATTTGTGTGATAGAGAATAATTGCGTTATTTAATACACACAAGTCACACAACTCAATGAGTCCAATGTAGTCTTATGTCTAATATATGATTTCATAATCATTAATAACGTAATAGGCAACTTGATAGTCTTTGTCTTAGAATACTTGAGAAATGATGATTATGAATAATTTAACATGTAATATTCTGCAGTCTCAACTTAATGTGATGTACACACTTTATAACTTCATATAAAGTTGCCTTCACACCATGCAAGAAGTGTGCTTGCAGCAAGCGTTCTAAGAATTTTGATTTTGAAACTTGCATGCAAGTACTTGCAGTAAAAAAGTTGGACCAGGAAAAAGAAGATAAAATATAACGTAACTTTTTTGATATGAGAAACTTAACAAAAAGTAAGATCTTTATTCTAAGCAAACACGTTGAAAAACATAACGTCTTACTTAAGTTTTGAAAGAAACGTATGAAATGTAAAAAAAAAATTTAAATACAAATAAATTATATGGGAGGTACCCGTTATAGACGGGCGAAGACAAAAAAAAGAATTTACCAAAAAGTATTTCACACAAAGTTTGAACAAAATCCGTCAAACCGTTAAAGCAGTAGGTAAACCGCACAGACAGACCGTCGCGATGGACGGCATGACGAAAGAAATTTTTTTTTGCTTTCTCTATCATCGTCATGTCAGCTTTTATTAAAACCTCGAAATTTTTCTTACACGAAACCAATACTAGCCATATTGAGCAAGTAAAAATAAAGTTTTCAATTGTTTGCTTTCTAAGAACACAATCATCTCAATGACTCTAAAAATATTTTATCTTTTCTCGGAAGTGTTTTTATAATACATAATAAGTTTGTCTGTCATAATGAATTCTTAATTAAATAACCAACTTCCCGCCTTAAAGAACCGGAAACAACCAACATCATTAGTTAACACAAATATTAAAATTTCGCTTTAACAAATTGACCATGAAATTAAGTCTTTGGCTACCACTATTTTAAGCTCTAAGAACTCACTTTAACCAACTCTCATTGACACAAACGGAAAAACAACACATTATCTTCGAATTATATGGATTTCTCTTTCTTTGGTCATTTTATGATCTCATCAGTTTGACTTTCTAAAAACTCTAAACAACACAACTTTATCAAAAAAATAATGACGTCAACTTTTAAAATAATTTTCGTGAGTTCGATTAGAAATTAAAACAAAAGTTTAAATGTCAACGACTTATAAAAAAAATACTTTAACTGCCTAGGTAGACTATAGATGGCTGAAAAAGCAATGTAACGCACCTTAAACCACATCCTGTATAGTATTTTATCACCAAGAATTATATAATTGCCTAAGAAGTAAATAAAATTGTTGCCAGTTTAAAATTTGGTTTGAAGTCATTTTATGAAGGTAGTATGACATCACTTTCAACAACTTTTTGAATAACAGGTGAGTTAAACAATAAATTTTATTTATAAGTTTATTGTTAAAAGAATAACAATTTTATCTTATCCCGCGGCGCAAATTGTTGATTCATATTATAAATAAATTCGTTACAATTTTCAATGTTATATGAATGTGTGTCATCAAGCGATGATGCCCAAAAATGCATAAACAAACTTTAAATGAAAAATATCTATTAATAATTTTATTAACCTATAGCAAAGCTTTATAACTAACCCACAAAACATTTAATCTAACCCAAATTACAGGTATCCGATACAGTTGTCGAACCATACAATGCTACATTGTCCATCCATCAGCTGGTCGAGAACACGGACGAGACATTCTGCATTGACAACGAAGCTCTGTACGATATCTGCTTCCGCACGCTGAAGCTCTCATCGCCCACTTATGGTGACCTCAATCACCTGGTTTCAGTAAGTGCCAAAACAAAAACTCATTACAAGTCTTGTGTGCTTTCTATTTGCAGGTATCCGAAGTGGTAGTTGAACCGTACAATGCCACATTGACGGTCCACCAACTGACGGAGAATACGGATGAAACATTTTGCATCGACAACGAGGCATTGTACGATATATGTTTCAATCAGTTGCGGCGACCCGCACCCACCTACAATGATCTCAACCATTTGCTATCAGTAAGTTGTTGTTGTTCTTGTTGTTGTTGCTGTTGATTGTAGTGCCTGCAACATATGTATATGCTATCTGTTGCTTTAGAGTTATCTTAGCTTAGCTTTTTGGAAACAACATTTACATAATGACGCACCATAGCCGACTTTTATGAAGTAGAATGTGTGTTTTAATGATAATGTTATTTGTTTAGATTTTTGCCAACGTGCCTGTACACATCAATATTTAAAAGGGGGGACGATTTTTAGCAAGATGGAAAGACATAGACTGAAAAATTAAAAAGATGTACGAATCTCAATAGTTTATTATGCTGAGATCAACAATGCCATTCAAAATGTCGACGCATCTGAAACATAGATTTCATGCCTTCCACAATTTTTTTTATTTATAAATTTGACATTTGGTAACGCAAAACTCTGACAGCTCAAAATAAAGAAGATTTAAAGATATTCTACTATGGCTTTATACCCACTGTCAAAAAACCGATAGTTTTTGGTTTTGTCTTTCATTTGGGCTTTTTTATCATTAGAATTGCTTCTATAATTCAAAAGAACTAATTAATATTTTGCCCTACGTTTCGCATGGTTTCTTTCCAGCTTCCTCAGGGGTTTATATTTATTTAGCTTTTGTATTGAATTTTACATTTTTGATGGTTATGGATTCTACTTTAATTAAAAATTGAAAATGACATTTAAAACATTAAAAATAATAAATTAACACTTATTGAACAGCAACAATTTAAACCTAGTATCACATTCTATCACAGTTAAGTTAAGGTCTTATTGTTAAATTCTACTTCCATTGACAATTTGCATTTCAAGAACAGCATATTCACTTTGTTATTATATTGCTTTTTACTTAAATAAACACCTGTTTTAACAAACTAGCTGACCCGGCGAACTTCATTCCGCATATAGTATTGGGTTTTTATGATTTTTCAATTTTCAAAACTTCCAATTTTCGGCTCTGAAAACTAGTGATTCCGACAAAGCAAGTCTAAAATGGCTTTAATGCATATTTTGATAGGAAGCTAGCCTTTTTGATATTAGTATTGATTCTTTATAGGATACCTAATGATGAGCAGCTTCTTCTAATAAAAAAATACAAAATTCTTAAGTGAAAAAAATAAGAAGAATCCTGCTTGAGAAAGCCTAAAGCATTGCCAGACTTAAACTGTTTTTTAAATTACTTTTGAACTTCAATGCGCAGAGAAAAATGCATTCAAATATTATTTAAAGAAAATATATTTGTATGGGGCTTGGAGTTAATATTTATTTTTTATTACTATTAATTTAAAGATATGTTCTTGTTCTTTGTCAGAGAATCGCCTTATACTAAATTCACAAGTTTTTTTTTTTGTTTTTTTTTTTACGATTTCTCAAATTTTTATATAGCATTATTTTTCAGATATTCAAGAAACGCAAACAACTTACTGGCAGCAAATGATATTTACAAAAGCACTGCTTACCTACTTTTTCCTACGAATGTAACGCAAATTGAAAGCACACAATTACTTTAAATGATAATATTTTTAAAAATTATTTTTAATTTATGAAAGTGGTCGTTTTGATTTTTTCTTAAAAAGATTTTTTTTAATTGGGTGATAATTGTAATGTTAATAAACAATTATTCAAAGTGGTTTTCCAAAAAACATTGGACAAAACATGCGAATCAATTATTCAAAAAAAAAAAAGTTTTAAACTTAATTTTGTTACAAAGTGCTAAAAGATATAAAATGTAAAAAAAAAATATACATTGACCATGCATATTAATCTGACAAAAAAAAAACAGCCACTTTCAACGTTGTTTCGACCCATTAAAGAATTTAAATTAATTTTATTCACGTCCATTTTTTACTTATAATTAGATCACAATGTCTGGAGTTACAACATGTCTTCGTTTCCCTGGTCAGTTGAATGCAGATTTGCGTAAATTAGCTGTAAATATGGTTCCATTCCCGCGTCTTCATTTCTTCATGCCTGGATTTGCTCCACTCACAGCTAAAGGATCGCAACAATATCGTGCTCTCACTGTTGCCGAACTGACTCAACAAATGTTTGATGCAAAGAACATGATGACAGCTTGCGATCCCCGACATGGACGTTATCTTACAGTTGCATGCATATTCAGAGGTAAGCATTATATATTTATTATTTAAAGCTGTCCGATCCTTAACACATGGATAAAGAACTTAGCCGTTTTATATTTTTTTCGTATAAATAAACCTTTAATATATTTCCCGTTTTTATTATTTTTTTTTATCTTTATTTGCCAAATCGTACGAAATTTGATTTTTAAAAGCTTGTGTGCCGTGGGACTTTCCTACCTCACTGCGCTACTTTTTTTTGTTCTTATATTTACCCTATATTGTACATATTGAACCGTGCGACCGAGCAATGTACAATATATTTATTATTTGCTACAAACATTTTGATCTTTTTAGGATTTCGATGTTATTTTTTAATAAAAAATCTGTTTGTAAAGGCTCAAATTTTAACAAGAAAGACGCACTCTCGCATATTTTAAGTTTTAATCAGAATGCACTCATAAATAAGAAAATTTTATAGTAGGTACGCGTTCCTTTTCATCCTAAAACACATAAAACACTATCTTCAAGAAATGGATAAGTATCTACACATATATGTATGTCTCTCATTTAAAGCAGCAATATGTATTAAACATGCAGCAATGCACAATGCACATTGTATCAAAAAAAGTCGCTTCAATTGGAAAACTTTCAAATGGCAATTGGAAAGTAAAGAAAATTTGAAGTTAATATTTTTATTTTTCAGGAATCGATCATTGCATCCGGATTTTCAATCGAAAAAAATGTCCAACAAAAGACTAACACACATTTATCAAACTCAGCAAAAACGCACAAAGCTGTCAATCTTTTATTTTGTTTTCAAAAACACGATACGATTGTTAATTTATTTTCCTGTGCTCCCCATTAAACTGCCCAATTCTTTTAGACTAATTACTATTTGTCCAATTCGCTGTTATGTACTTGTTCCTCCTAAGAAAACTAAAATAATGTTCAAAACACAAACCTGTTGATAACACTACAGTTAAACAAATCAGTCAAAAAAAACTGTAATTAATTAAAAGTCGTGAGTAAATATACTCCCTTGGTCCTTTTTTTACCTTAAGATGGGTCGTTTCCTGCTGCCATATAGCCAACATTGGGTAATTTGCCATTTGGTTGATTTTATACAACAAAACGTAATTTTGTCATTAATTCACTCTGATTAATAAGCGTAATTTGGTTGATTAAAATCTTGTGTTGTGAATGGCCTCACCCACCCATCATATACCGACCCGAACCGTCTTGTTGTGTCGCACCATCTCTGTCGAATGTCGACCATCTGTCTCAACCCTTCAAGTAAATTTAATTTTTCTATTTAAGCTATTCGTTAAAATGTAGAAGATTCCATGCTGTATCCTGTTGCTTTGAAACCTTTTGTCATCTTTTTTTCTGTTTTCTATAGGTACCCTGGCACTAAACTGAAAAAAAAGTATTTATCTCACGACTGGCATCTTAGCCTTGTTTGCTGGGTAATTTATTGTAACGCAGCGCCTATGTTAACTACCCTGTCTTCTCATTAGAAGTTGTCGGTTGACGGACATTCCTGAATTGTACAATTGTCACCAGTTCCAGTGGCGTTTATTTTTCATTTGTCCGGTTCATTAATCATTTTCTATTTAGAGCATGAGCTTAGCTTAAGAGGGTGCTTTATGGAGTTCTATCGTACTGAAGGTACACGCCTTTTGTGCTCCCCTAGGTGAATACGCACTTAGCTATTTGACTGCATCAAGCGTTCATGATGATGGGGTGATGATATTTTTGTGGCGTTAGGTGGTAGCGTTCTGGGAGTAATTGTAATGCCAAGTGAAATGAGTTGGTTTTCTATTTAGCGTTGGTCGGAAGTTTCCAAAGCTTGGTAATCAACTATAAAGAATATGCGTTCTAGTATCGTGCACTTTGTTTTGTTTTACTAATTAGGGCAAACTCACAAGGCAATGTTATGGGTAGATAGAGTTATTTTATTGATTGCGGTAATTTTTTATGGTCCTCCTATGGTGTTATGTTATAACTCGAGTAACCACGATTTCTAGTAAAGTAAATTTGTATTTCTTTAATAAGATTAAGGTTTTAAAATTCTAATGACTACATTATCAAGAATGAACAAGGTTGCCTTCGATTCGGTTTTGAAAACGACAATGTTAAACCTCATTACTAATTTGTATATGTAAATCTGAAAATCAATTACATAATTACGCAATATCCTGAAAGGTCTTAAATAACATTACTCAGGTTCTTGTTATTTCCCTCCAAGTAATTGTTTTCTGTTTCCTCTTTTAACACAGGTCCAATGTCAATGAAAGAAGTCGACACTCAAATGTTTAACATCCAGAACAAGAACAGTAGCTACTTTGTCGAGTGGATCCCAAACAATGTGAAAGTTGCCGTTTGTGATATTCCACCACGTGGTCTTAAAATGTCAGCCACATTCATTGGAAACACAACCGCCATTCAAGAGATTTTCAAGAGGATATCCGAACAATTTACTGCTATGTTCCGTAGAAAGGCTTTCCTCCATTGGTATACTGGTGAAGGTATGGATGAAATGGAGTTCACTGAAGCCGAGTCAAACATGAATGATTTGATTTCGGAATATCAACAGTATCAGGTATGGAATTACATTTTTTCTCTTATTCAGTTTTTTAATTTTTTTTTTTTTTTTTTATTTTTCCATTTAGGAAGCAACCGCTGATGATGATGTGGAATTCGATGAAGAACATGAAGAAGAAAATGATACATTCGATGATAAAATCCAAAATGGCTTGTAAATTTGCCAATTCATCGTCTCATGCTCAATCCCTAGTTCATTATACTCGTCGTTATTCCAGTGTTCAATATGCGAACAATATCTACCGTTTTTTAATCGTGGTCGTGTGTGTGTGAAATGAGTCGATAAAAATTAGTCTAAAAAAATACCCTTCATGTTCCCAATTTATATTATTTGACTTTTTTCTCCTTCCAAACTAAACATTTTATTACCTCAGTCAAAGATGTAATTCAAAATAATACAATCGAGTCAACAATTGCATATTAATTTCCTATCATAAGAATGTAAAATAATAATTTATGTTTTTTTTTTTTTCATATTTATTTAATTCAGAATATTTATGAATCCTTTTATCCTGTCCTGCCGTTTGCATTGTATTCCTCCTAATTTCCTCGCGTTAATTTACTGTCTGTTATAATGTTTTGTTTGAAAAGAGTTTCTTTATTGCAAAAAGTTGTTATAGTAGCAAGGTAAAACGTTAAACAAAAACTTAAGAAAAAAGAATATTTTATATATTATGACAAGATTAATGGAGCAAATAAATCATTAAAAAATATCAATACATTTAGTTGTTTTTTTTTTATAATTGTGAAAAATATGGATTCCACGAAATGGACTTCAAATTATGGGAAATCGGAGAAGTCTTTCGAAAGATTAATCGAATATTATTAACTGTAATGCTATGTTGACCTCGATGTTGACATGATTTTGTTTACGTCAAAATTCTCTTGCAAAACATTTGCCGGGTTGCAAATTTACATAATGTACAAATCTTATGAAAACTGAAGCAAATGGCTGGCCTATGACAATTTACAAGCGTACTAGTCGTTTGTAAGGGCACAAAATCGTGGCCGACTTTTTTATTGAAAAAGGGGAAAAAAAGGGACAAGCCTTGAAAAAGGGGAAAACAGCATAAGTCAAATTGAACAAATGAAGACTGCTATTAAGGTCAGAGAAGAAGATACAAAACTGTTTCTATTAATTTATTTATTTATTTATTTCAACCCAACCTGAGTAAGGCAGTTTAGTAAGTTTCTGGGAAAAAAATTGAGTGGACTTATTCTATTTTCCCCTAAGTACTTCAATTATGTGCTTTTATTTTAAGATTATGTGAACAAATTTAAGTTACTTATAATATAGTATTAAAAAGATATTTATTATTAAAAAGATAACGTAATTTTCTGAACAAAACTATGTAGGGAGAAAATTTAATTGACTCGCGAAATTTTGACATTCGTATTTTGTTGGTGTTTTTATGTGGTTATTATTATTATAAAATAGATTTCTGTTCTTTTTATTTGTTTTTTTGTCTTTTGAGAAAAATATTTTTTTTGCAATTGGCGAAACTCTACATTACAATTTGTCCGGTACAGTTTTGTTCTCATTTCGTCTTTGTTTTTGGAGACGACGGAAAATTTCGTTTCACTTCATCTGCATACTAGGCATTAGGAGAACAAAAGTCGCAGTGGTTTTAAAAATAGGGAAATAGTAACAAAAATCTTGGGACACTGATGCTTAGTAACTGTATTCAAGAATTTATACTCTTTGAAATTTCGTATACATTGTATTCGTTCTTTTTTCCAATTGGTTGGTCTGCTTTGTGTGTGTTTTGAAAAATATTTTTTTTACAAATGGTGCAACTCAACATGAAGATTTGAACGAATGAACGAAACGGTACCGGACAAATTGTTATGTAGAGTTTCACCATTTGCAAAAAAAAATATTTTTCAAAACGCACAAAAAACGAACAAAATACAAACGTCAAAATTTCGCGAGCAATTAATATCCCGGTCAATTAAATTGTGTGCGAAAAGAGTGTAGAGAGTAGTGGGGACTTGAACGGGTTATCAACCGTTTCACCGTGGAACTGCGTACCACAAAACGAAAAGAAGGACGAAAAATTTCGTTTATGATTTCACTGTGTTATTATAGTATGGGATGACATTACGATTATAGAGAAAAAAGTATAGGTCAGACAATTTTGTCTGGATGTATCGACACCTGCAGCAGCCTTAACGGGTGGGGCGATTTTTTTTTAACTACATATCGTCGCCCTAGTATTGATGTGCCGTAAACGCCATTTTTACATTTTTGGGAAATCGCATTTAAAGGTTTGGCAGTCTAGTGTGGAAAAACTGACCGAAGGATTTTTTACGCAGTATCTGTTTGTAAATCCTCTTTTAATAGTTGTTATCAGAAACCTTCAGCATGTTTTAGTTTTAAAAATATTTACATTTTTGTTCAAAATGAGTTTGCCGTATACGCCACCAAAATCAACACTATCTTTTTGGTCCATACACGTACGTCAACAAATCGAAAACATACGGCATTTCAATACTAAAAATGTAATATAAACTCCTTGGGAAATTTGACGTATGTGCTAACCATTTTTCGTTAACGTCAAATATCTCACCAATTAGAAGCGATAGGACCAAACAGATAACAGATTTGAAAAGAGCGCACCCGAAAACATAAGACTGCATTCCCAGTTCAAAAAACGCAATTTGGCGTCTACGGCACTTCAATACTAGGGCGACTATATGTGGTACAAACTATTGTTAGAGAAAAGTCACCGAACGTTTTTCTATTTTTGACCTAGATATAAAAATAACGGTTAATGCCATGGTACCGGTAATTCCATTTTTAAATTTTCATAAAATTTTATATGAGTGATTTGCTGTCAGTGGTGAATTGGTGATGTCCTTCATTTTTTTCAGAATCATCTTATTAACGGCATTGAAGTTATTTGTTGAAGCTCTTGAAATAACCAAACGAGATTTTAAGTAATAACAGAAACAAGATATTTATTGAGAATGAAAACTAACAATAAATCGTTATCAGAAAATTATTTGATAATAATATTACAACTAAATTGATAACAAAAAAATAAAGTACAGTATAACAAAATCAAAGTACATAGTTATTTTACAAAACTTGAATATACTACTTTCAACAAACGGTATTAGCTATAAAAACCGTTTTTATTACTCCGACTATCTTTTGAACGGCTGCACTTATTTTGACGAAATTTAATATTCTAAAACTACAGCTAAACTTTAATAATACGGAACAAAAAATTGGAAAAAACTCAATTTAAAAAAAAAAAAATTTTTAAACCGATACAATTTCATGTATGTAATAAATTGAATATTTCCCGCGTTGATGTTTCTAGCACACTAAACGCTCAAGAATCACTAAACAGCATTATACTTACATAAGATGGAGACCAAACTCATACGTATGCGGCGTTTAGAGTTCTATTCCATCTATAAAGTACCTATTGGTACACATCCTGAAAGATCTAGATTTGTTTTTGAGTCGATGTACCTATATATTTTTTATCGCTATATATTGACATTGACATATCTTTTTAACCCCAGAAGCAACAACATACAATTTGAAAGTCAATGAAGAATATTAATCTCACGAAATATATACTTTAAAGGTAAAGAAAACTTGCGAGTTGATGTATCTAATGAAAATTCAAAGAAATCATAAATCTCTTCACTCTTGGGGTTTTCTCTTGCACACTTTCTGGGCCCCTTGCGAAAAGACACAGAAATCCTCTTCAAATTTTCCATCAGCTGCGTAGTTGTTTCATTGTGATTTACTTAAGATAACAATGATTAATTCAAAAGTTAAAACATAAATGGCAGATTTATTACCTAACTTTTCCTCGAGGAGGACTTAAGACCCTTTTATCCATGCTCGTTAAAGGTTTTTTTTTTTAATTAATTTCAGCCCATGCAGAAAATGTAGGTCAGCCATATTACCCGGCACCTGTTCCCCCTTAAATACCCCTTTAATCAACTAAACCCTCCCAGCCAGAAGCATTTAAAACAAAACACAACCACTATTATATAAAAACATAAAATAACATACATAAACCGTTAAGCAAATTTTAACCAGCTACATTTTAGCATGTTTACGTTTTCACAAAGTTTTATTCCGCGCAGAGAGCATTACATGAATACTTAAGTAAAGACCTCTTAATTAAAAGAACGTCGAATGATTGAACGGTAAAACGACGAAAAATGTTCATTAATTATTTAAAATATTTTTCGGACGTTTTATAAGGGATGGCGGCCTGTAACATTTTCTTCTTAACTTTTGCTTATTTTCGGGACACAAAGTAGCTGCACGCCTTGTAGATGGTTGAGGACCACCCGCATGTCATGGTATAAATATTTTAAGGAATTTATGACGTCGTCGTGTCGTAGTCCTGATAGCAATTATTATAGTCCAATATTTTGAAAAGCATGTAGGTATTTGAACTGAAATCCCTGTTGTTTGTATATTATGTGTGTTTACAAAAGGCCTTAAATGTCTTTATACTTCAAGTGGAAGGTAATTTAAATGTTTTGATTAATTATTTTTTGGCTTCGCAGAGATTTAGCTTTGAGTTGAAAAATGTTTCCTAAATTACGGGATAGGCCTGATCCTAAGGAATAAATTTTGTTTTGAGCAAGGTACAGGCGAGACTAAAGGAAAAGTTAAGATATAAAATTGCGAGCTCTAATAATAAACAAACAGTGGCCCGAATAGGAAATACGAAGCGAGTCGTTTTCAATTCGATATCTCATTTTCGACTAGCCTCACTTTGTTTAGTTATTGAATAGGTACGAAGCGAATCCTTCCAATCATTCCACTAAATTGACAGCAACTAAAGGCATATTTTTTTTTAGTTGAAATCATCGTGGCTAGGAGTAGGTGCAATTTTTTGTCATTTACTTCGAAATAAAATCAAAATATTAATAACAAGAAATGTGTATTGTGTTGTGTCTTGAATATTTGTTTAATTATTCCATTATTTATAAGAAAAGTAACTTCAGTATCAGTTTTATTGTTCTTTCGCGGAGTGCGTTCATGTTCTCATTGTTGTTGCTGTCGTGTTACTGTTTTTGTGACCTCATTGTTTATGAAATAATTTATTGTTTATCTCTTTAGTTTTTGATCCAAAAAAACATATTTAACTAGTCAAACTCGCACTTTAATTTTTTTAATGCAACAAAACATTGACCCAAAATCTTTCGCCATCAATACACTAATAAGTCAAAAAAAGCTATCGAAAATATAAAACGAAATAAGAGACAAAAGCGAAAACAATATTACCAAACTTAATTTTCGCCACCAAAAACGACTCGCTTTGTATTCCCTAATCGGGCCACACACATTTACCCATAAGAAAAAATTAAAGAACAAAAAATTAAATCAAAAAAGATGTTCCCAGAATAGCTAGACAATCCTTTTTTAAAGTATGATTCCTCGGTATATTCTAAGAAAAAATCGTTTTACAATAATGGTCTATCTCCAGGGTTGCCATAATTTATTATCATACACTTGTAGTGGGAATCTGTTCCACTTTTTGAGGAGTTGATTCCAATTGTGAGATTGTTTTCCACATAAAACGGTATTCTTTCCCAAATCAATGCAGAAAAAAATGTTTTAAAAAAAAACCAAAAAAATACAATGGCACTGCTTTACATCCCGGTAGCATATCCAAGCAAATTTAAAACTTCACATTTTTTTTTTTCATTTTTAATTCATTTTTTATTTTTTCATTTCCTTATATCTATCTTAATGCTAGACAAAAAATCTTAAACAACTAGCTTACATATTAACTTTACTAACTTACTGGCCCCATGCGGGCGCTCTAAATTAAACTATGACTATACTTAAACAATGCCTTTCGACGTAAAATATATATGTATATTTATATTTAAAATTCGTGATTACTTAAAACTAACGAGAAAATTATTAAAAAAAACTCATTATCCGTATCTTTTTTTGAATTTTTTTTATAAAACTTAAAGCTACCCTTTACCTAATTAAAACTAATTAAAACTACCTTTAAGCTACTAAATAAAACTAACTTAAACTACATTATATCTAATTACAACTACTTAAAATAACTTAAAAACTAGAACAGCCACCAGCATTTTTTTTTTTTTTTTTTTTTTGTGCATACGCATATGCACACTCGCGTACGCCTATACACATGTATATATGTACATATTCATATATACATATATATTCGCAACAGCAAGTACCCACATACAAATACATTTACTTATGTACTTTTTTTTTTAATTTTTTTTTTTATTTTTTTTTTTTTTTTTTTTATTTTTTTTTTTGTGCCACCGTCACTGTTCTACCTACTCTACCTATATTTACCTTAGAACTATGTAAGTCGGCCAAAGCAACAATATGGTCAACTTTCAATATCACGGTGGTCACCCAACCACCAGAATTTTTTGACTTGCTTAACTAAGTCCTTTCTGTCCCGAAGGGGCACAGCTCTACTGAACCGCAGACGCTCTGCTCCGTTCCCTGAGCCGACGTCCCGATCGTAAAGAAGTCGCCGATCCACAGTCCTACGGCTGACGTGGTAGATTAACGGAACCGCCAATCTATCCTGTATCAGCCCACGACTGTCTAAAAAGAGGAATGTCTCGGGCGGAATGAAACCGTTAAGACGTACACAAAAAAAAACTTCACATACGTGAAGTTTGATGCACTTCCAAAAATATAATTTCTAATTTCTCCTTTTTATGTGACAATATGTTGGTGGATTCATTCTCGTTTTATGTAATCGCTATTATTGTGACTATCGTATCCTTGACTATCGTTTGTTTTGCCGTTCGTGAGTACGAATTGCCTTGGCCTTCTAAAGTTCCTAGTATTGTGTTTTATATCCAAAAGTATTGTTTCGATTGGCTAATGGGACTAAGGACGACATAATATGTGATTATCATACTATGACAATAAATCGTACAAATAATATGAATAAAAACAAAATATTTGAACGTTCTATATTGCATAAATTCTTGGAACCATTTACATATAACGACATATTTGAGACAAAATTTTAAACGCATTTATTTACTAACTGAAACTGTTTAAAGTCATTCAATAAATATAAAAAATACTTTTAAGCTAGATTTACAAAAATATTTGCTAATTTTTTATTTTTGTGTAATTATAAAAACACAATAAAAATATTATTAATATTTTATTTTCCGCAAACTATTGGCGATAGTTTCGATAGTACAAAAGCTATCGATACTATTCATAATCTATTGTTAAGCCAGCATTAAAGGGGGGGATCATGCTCCCCCTTCCCAATTTCCATCCCGTGGAGTACTTTCCCTGCACCTCTTTGTTATCTCAAAACACTTTTTTTAAGAATGCATAACTTGACTAGGTATAGTATACGACAAAGTTGTACCGAATAGTGATTTGGCCGGATACCGCATACCTTACCGAATGTTCGGCGACCGGATATCTGCCCAAATTAAAAGTATAACAGTTTGGGGGACTGTCTTAAAGAGTTTGCAGAAGGCGAAATTCATCTAGCTGTGTATATAGTGACAGACTATTTTCTGAAGCAGGCATCGTATATGAAAACAGTACTTAAGCCTTTACTACCCCTGGACCCGTATTACGTATTACGAAACGAACGGCAAAAATAACGATAGTTGCAGCAAAAGCGATTGCATAAAACGAAAATGGATACACGAAAATGTTGCCAGATAAAAAGGAGAAATACTATTTTAAGAAAACATAAACATAATATAGATATTTTTAAAACCGTAACTGACAGAAGATTATGAATGCTTTTAAAAGAAGCTGTTAGAGGCTGTTGCGATGAGCCATGGTATGGTTGCAGAATTTATATAAATTGAACCAGCCCCTCTGACTATTTAGTATTTTATAGAAAACTTTTAAAGACAAAAAATTACTTGAAAATACAAAGTGGTACAAGGCTCTCAAAAATCATTATCTTTTTTTTATTGATGTTAATACACAGATTCCACGATTCGCAGTATAGGCTTGAAGCTTATTAATACTAAGTCATCTGCGTAAAACAGGACCTTGATGAGATATCCTGAAAATGTTACACCACCAGGAAGAATTTCAACTATATCATCGATGAACAATGCAAACTGAATAGGTCTTAATATTCAGCCTTGCAAGACTCCTGCTGACGTTTCGAACTATTCCGAAAGCTTGACACCATCCCAAACACTTGCCTTTGAAGAAGAAAGAAAATTTTCGTATAGCGTAAAGAAATTTCTCCATAATCCTAGCGAGGATAATTTGTAAATCAAGGCCTGTCTGTTTACTCTATCAAAAGCAGCTTTAAAGTCTACAAAGCAAACATATAGTTTTAATTTAAATTTATGTATTTTCTGGCGATGCTATTCAATGCAAATATGTGGTCCGTAAGTTGAGAGATTTTATATGGAAATAAACGAAAACAAAGATTAATAATTTACATCTGGATTTAAGTTTTAAACTATGGCCGTTAGAATCCCCGTTTTTAAAGATTGTAAAAATTATTGCTTTTGTGAAATTAGGAGGTATATAGATTAACTATTATAAATAAGGCTAAAGAAATCGACCATATACTTTTCGAGCTAGAAAACTCCATTTTTAAAAAAATCGACTGGACCATCACTACCAGGCGCTTTGTTATTTTCCATTTTTACTAATGTAGCTTCAAGTTTACTAAGTGTTATATCAGAGTCGAATTCGGATAAGCAAACATACTGCATTGCGTAGCTAAATTTGTGAAGATTTTCATTAGCTGACAATAAAGTTTTAAAGTATTCTGCTAAAGTCTCAGCCAGGATAGAAATACTTTTACTTTGGTTCCGGCTTCCCAACTCACGGACATTGCACCAGAATTCCTTAGAATTTTAGCATAATTGAGGGTGTTCTTGCAAAGAATTATGTTCGGTTAAAAAACTGCAGATAAAAGAGGCTTTTTGACAAAGCTTAGTTCTTTGAAGTTTTTATTCGCGTTAAGGTAAATTTTTTTAGAAGATGGGGTATTTGTCGTACGGAATAACTTCAAGTACTTGAAGTTGGTATATTTACTATTTATTTTCAAAGTTTCCAACGATTTATTTTTAATTGCGATTATGAACATTAATTGGACCAACATCTATCAGACAAAACATTTGCACCTAAAAGTGAGTGATATAAAAATAATCCTTTGTGCAGTGCAATGAAGTTTCATATATATACATGCTTATACTTCTATAAAATAGAAGACATGACCTTCAACTCACATTTAATCGTCTCTGTCGAATCGTCATTCTGCAGATATATTCGTAATACAAATGTTTAAACATCAATCATCAGCAAACCTAAAAATGAGAAAACTTTTTAGTTACAATAAAATTAGTCCTTTACAATACACAAATTCTCTAAAAACTAAATGATAAATTCCTACAGTATTTAGTTAAATAAGATATGAAGCCGAAAATAAAATAGATTCCGCATAATTTTGTATGTTGATAACTTAGTTACGGCTATACCTCCTGGCTCCCGTAGAGTTTGGCCAGATGTAATACAAAAATGGTATAATGGTACGTAAGGTATATCTGTTTCCGATTAGACGTCATATCGTGTCTATAAAATGAACTTATAACGAAACAAAAAAAAATATATCAACCTTCCTTACATTATGTAGCTACATTATGGAATAATGCACCACCTTCATAATTCGGAAAAAAACAATCACTAGAAAAGAAAAAGATACCTGTCACTTAAAACATATTCTGTGAAGTGAAGTTCAATATCCAATATACATACACTATACATAGCCTATATATATACGATATACCCAATACCCATATCCAGCATGATGGAACTGTGTGCCCGACAGCCTGAAACCACAATAAATATAGGTATCCTAGACTTCCGCTAAGTGAAACGAAATTCTGCTATTCAAACAAACACATTCCCGCATATAATATTGTTTATTTTTTATTTTTGCTTTTATTTACCCTTAAGCTTTAAAGAACACACAACGTAGATAGACGATGACAAAGTTTATCACAGTTCTTCTTTTCCAGAATTGGAATGGAATGGTTTATTTATGTGGAGTTGAATCTTGGAAACCATACATAAGCATATCAGAGTTAACGACGACCCCCTGCAACTTATGCTCTGCCATCCAACAATCATCAAGTTTATTTTTTGTTATGAAGAAAAATCATACACAAAACAAGCATACGCTCGAATTGATCGCTCCGGGGTTCGATTGTGAATAAGATGTTGAAAATGTGCTCGTTTTGCGTGGGGTCGAAGAAAGCTAGATTTTTCCGCGCTACTTGAAATTCTTCCCTGATTTGACAATATATCGTGTTTTTTTCTTTTTTTTCGAAATTGTTTTATTTTATTTTTTTATTTTTTTATTAAATAATTACCTAACGGTAATTAAATGTAAAAGTTGAGCATACGTTACTTACACATACGTTGATATATATCATGCAGCAGACAGCCACGTAGCCAAGGGGGAATTTGGGCGGCTGAAGCCCCTCCCGAAATGATTTTAATATTTTTTTTTAAAGAATTTAACCTATTTCATGTAAATACATAAAGCGAACTTTTCTCGGTCAGTCAAAGGACCGAATTATATGTCATGATAGACATATAATTTTTCATCAGGCAAAATCAAAAGTGTTAAGATTTTTCGTACAACAAATGCACGCATACTACCTTGTTTTTACAAACACTATATTATAGATTGATGTCAATAGATTTACCGCCTATAGTTCGCTTAAATGTACGGAATTATTCGTGATACCGTTCACGTAGTAATCCAGAAATCATATGTAATGGCTAGCACTTTAAAACTTTAAAGAATCGCAATGACTCATTATATGCATGATCATGGCCAATACGGTCACCACAACCCACTATTATCAAACGCTATCCACTCAATAACTGCGGCAATGATGGATATCTGTTTTTACAGATAATGGCAAAATATTCACTATGAAGGTATGAGGAGCAAATATTATTATTTTAATTGATTTGGTACTCGCCTTTTCTGGGCACGTTATGGGAATATGGTTGAACAGTTAGTTCCATATAGAAATTAATTAATTAAATCATCAAGCGAATGGGGAACTTACGTGCGTCGGCGCGGCGGCGGGGCGGCGGCTGGCTGCGTGGCGATACGTGAAGAAATTGCAATTGAAAACGAACACGCGAGTGTCCCTACGAAATGACCAGTCCGTTGCAGAGTTCTTTAGTCAATTTTTTTGGATAGAAAATGTCCTCATCGATTATGTCAACGGCCTTATTGCAACAATGTCGTAAAAGATTATCATACGTTGATATCCCAGAATTATGTTATGCTGAGTGCACGATCCAAAATCAACTGCTTAAACAAAAATATACCTATCACTTGAATTTATTCGTTCAAAATCAAATCGCCATTGATTGATTTAAAATTCGTCAAATCCGTTTTTTTTTTTAATGATTTTCTATATTTAAGTATTTTTCATTTTCAAATGTTTTTTTTTTCAAAAATTATTTTTAAAAAAATGTATGCAATAAAAAACTATTATGAAAGACATCACCGTCGGCTTTTTTATTAAAACTTTTGTATTAATCAAGTTTAGCAGTACGATTAAAATATTAAATTTCGTTAAAATCGGTTCAGCCGTTCAAAAAACATCTGTATCAAAAAAAGTAACGTTGTATGGCAGGTATCGTTAATTAGCTTTTGCCGAAAAAAAATTATACAAATATAAGAATCTATCGATATTGATCGGTTTTGTTTTTGAGAAAATAGAACTATCAGAAACACTTATATGTATGATAGCGGGAGGTACCGTTAATTTTAATCCTAGGAAAATAATAAAAAAAGATTCTGAGAATATTACTCTATAAGAATAATTAATACCAAGTTTGAAGTAAATCGGCCTAACTGTTTTGACTGTGCGTGTCAATACAGACAAACAGACAGACAGACGGATAGAATTTCCAGACCAGAAACAAAACAATGGTGCAAAATTATAGTCAACCTATATATTTGAGGAATTAGCGTGACACTTCTTAACGCAGACAATGCGGAGGTTTGTTTGAAAGTAAGACAACTTCATTAAGAAAACATATTATGCTTTAATCCGTTTATAATACGAAAAAACATATTTTTACCCAAGTTTCACATTGAATTGTCTTTTAGTTAGCAATAATTTATAAAAAATAAAAAAAGTTATTTATATTTTTCATTGATTTACTAAGACTTTGGGTCAAGCTACTTGTTTTTAAATAGAACGTGTTGCTTTAAATAAGGCTTTTCACTTTTAAAGTTGGCCTTATTTCACTTTTGAAAAGTGAAGCAAAGCCAAGAAAATGACATACCTACCTAAGCTACAAACTTTAAACTCAACACTTTTTGCAAGCAAAACAAAATAGCACCATGCCAAACCGGGGTAGGTTTCTCTATCATCATAAGGTCATTTTGATTAAAACCACGTACTTTTGTTTACACAAAACCAATACTTGTCCTATTGAACAAGTAAAACAATTACATCAAGGTTTTTCATTTATTATTTCGAACGTAAAATATTAATAAATATATATTTTTTGCAATAAATTTCCATTAAGTGTATGGATATATGTATGGAAACACAATACTAGTGCAATAGATTTGACGATGCGACACACTCCCAAATCCCAAGGTGAGCTAATGAAGACGAAGACGGAAATTGCATTTTTAAGACGGTCTTCATCGTTTACTTGTCCTTCCGACTTTCGAAAGTTAATTTCTTAAACACACCTTTAGTTGTCAAGCATATTAAATGATTGCCAGTAAAGAATTTCACTCCTTTGTCTACGCTTTCCAGGTGATTTTTTTTTAAAGTACTCTATGAGTGTGAGGATGTGGGGTTACAAAAGGTTAGGTACGGTATAACAGGCGTATAAAGTTCAATTGAGAGTCTAACTTGTGATTGACTTATTCGGGTGGAAATTGAAATCGTTGTTTCCACTTTTTTTATTTTATTATTTACGCTCCCATTCTTTTGCTGTTCTATTGTGTCTCGGCAGTTCGGCACTCTCGATATTCGACTGCTCCTGGCAGAAGCATCATTGTGTGGAAATGGCAGAAGCAAACACTTGCTGCGCGACCGGGAAGAAGCAGACAATATTTTCAAGACTGAACTTAGTTCGTTGAATACATTTTTTTCTGCTATTTACTCCGATACGACGACTTCATCGTCGTTGTCTACGTCTGTTGCATTGGAGTGAATTGAATATTTCTTCTTATTTTCGCTGGGAACAACACGCAATGAGAAATCGAGGAATTATTATCATTCATGAATTTCACTGAATTTGTCGGAATTTAATTTAATTTTTTTTTTCCTTCTCAATTTTATTCAGGATTCGCCTTCTGTTTTTATCCCCGCGACAGGACTTAACAATCTTTTTTTGTATTTTTTTTTTATGGAAGATTTTTGTGGATAAGTCGTTGGACTTAACTTAAGGATGCTTGGAGTTAAATCGGAAAAAATCTGTTTACCATGAGAGATATCTTGAATATAATTTTAAATGGTAATGATGATGATGGCATCTTGAAGTCAACCACACTCCAGAATTGCTACATTTTATTAATTTCGTATAGTGCTTTAAAAACGAGCACAATACATTTTGGTATATATATAATATTCAGCATTGCATTATTGGAATGAATACCTATATGAATAATGAAAATGAAAACAGAGTGAAGTAACTTAAAACAGAATGAAATTAACATGATGAAGAAAAGTGAAACTAAAATTAAAGTTCTGTGCAAAAAAAAATACTATTAATACAATAAATTTTAAAATATAAAGTATAATTATATTTGATCAACAATATTTTCATTCAAAAACAACAAAGAAAAATTTGAAGAGTAGGTACTTGCAGCGTGCAGGTACTTTTGGAAATGTTCACAATGTTATTAATGTTGATTGAGTTTCCAATCACAATGAGCTTAATCTAATTAATGATTGATTGGTCCGGTATATATAAAAGAATTCAATAATTATAGGGGTCGCAGAGGCTTTGGGTGGTATGCGAAAAGCTTTATGTCGCAGAGTCTCAAGTCTCATTTTTCTGAGCTAATGCCGGATACACAAAAACTGGCATTTACTCATAAAAGTGAGATTTGAGACTGAGATAAAGCTTTACGCATACCATCCTATATGTTTCCCAATTATGTATAACTTTACATGGAAGAGTTCCTTGCCATCTTATGCTGTATAGTCAAGGGATAAGTTTACTTACTTTGAGGCCTCTGTATAGCTTACTAATTGTTGTCTATGTTGACTCAGAAAGCACTTGTTGACATGAATTCAAAAAACTAAGTTGTGAATTTCTATAATTTTTTTTTTTTAGTTTTCGATAAGATAATATCCACATTATTAAAAAATACAAGTGATTTCTTTTAAGACTTATCTGATTAGCTTAGTTGAAGCCTGATTTTTGCTCAGTTGACTCAGAAAATAGATGGGTGTTTTTTCAACATTGTATTAGGCCCGAATTTTTGTTGCAAATAATTTTGAAATCTTGGTATGAAGCCTTCAACTTCAGGTATGTTTAAATGTAAAAAAAAAACGAAAAACGGTTGTAAAATAGAGGTGATGTCATGTCATCTGTTGTTAAGAAGTGTATTTTTAAGGAGTTCTTAAATCTTATCTTAACTTTATAGTTGTCTTCGCTAGTTCGTCCGAATGTTAATTTTTGTGTAATTTACATGTTTATTTTGTATTTTCGTCAAAAAAAAACCCGGCTACTTTTCTGAACTTTTCTTGATATTTGGATTTTTGTATGGTGCCTTCGGTTAATAAATTTTTTCGTTGTCTTAGGACTTTCTTCAAACAATATATTTATATCAAGAACTGAACTAATGATTAGCTCTAGGAGTATAAAAATTATATGTTTATGTATATAACAATTATTATATGTATGTAACAATTTTTGCTTTTATTTTGTATTTGATGCACATAGTTTATAATTCTCAATATATAAATATTGTTTTGCCTTAATAATTTTTTTCCTCCACGAAAAAAGGGGGTGTTGAAGTGGGTGGAAACGGTAAGTGACAGTAAGTGTAGTGGACAAATAAATTAGATGTTCGATAAATCTTCTGTATTTAACATATAGGCAAATTTCAGGAAAGTCGGCGTGTCGTGTGGGCGGGATTAAAAATATATCTAGGCTGGACTCGGAAGCTAACGTCCAAAATGTCAGGTTCCCAGCTGTAACTTATTTATTTATTTAGCAACAAACACCACAGAAGGAAGGGGATAGGACCCCCTACCGTCTAAAGTTGTTTGTTTAACTTTATTAGCTTAATACAAGCAAACACTTAGAAACTAACAATAATAACTTAAGTCTAAAAATTCTTAAATCTAAAGAAAGCTAGGTAGGGTTGGAGGTTCTATAGAGGGAGGTTTTTAAGGAATCTTTGCTTTGGTGGAAGTCGAAAAAGCTTTGCATGGTATTGGCTAACCGTAGCATGCGGGTCATGGGTTCGTTACTTCCATAGCTAGTGCGATGAAAGTTTATTTTGAAAAGTGGTACTGAACGAAGATTATTGGGATTGGTCTGGAGGGAGATTTTTTGGAGGAGCGCGGGGCAATCGATATTTCCGGCTAATAGCTGTTGAATAAAGACAATGTCAGCCACTTGACGACGTTTTTCAAGTGTTTGCATATCAATTAGCCTTAGGCGGTTTACGTAGGGAGGGAGGTTGTATCGATTTGACCAATCAAGGCCACGGAGTGCAAAACGTAGAAATCTTCGTTGAACAGCTTCAATACGAGGGGAGTGAGAGATGTAGTAGGGTGACCAGACTTGGCTAGCATATTCAAGAAGGGGCCTTACAAATGTAACATAGAGAGTTTTAGTTACATAAGGATCGGAGAATTCTTTTGACCAACGTTTTACAAAACCAAGCGCGGAGTTAGCTCTGCTTATAGAGGAGTCTAAGTGAGATCGAAAATTCAATTTCTTGTCACAGATAACTCCGAGATCACGTATGGAATCAACTGGGGAGACGGGTACATTGTTGATAAAATACGTTCTGGGAGGGACAGGAATACGCCTTCGTGAAAAGGTTATTGCTTGGCACTTGCTCACATTCAGTTCGAGAAAATTTTTCAGACACCAAGTTGAAAACCGATTAAGATGATTTTGGAGAATACAGGAGTCAGAAGGGGAGGAAATACGCCTATAGATTTTCTTGTCGTCTGCGTAAATAGATATCAAAGAGTCGTTTATGACGAAGTCGACATCGTTGATGGTTAAAATAAATATTAGTGGGCCGAGATGGCTGCCTTGCGGGACACCAGAGGTGGCTAGAATTGAATCCGATTCAGAACATCTGAAGATAACTTTGTACTTGCGGTCTTTTAAGTAAGATTGGATCCATGCTATAAATATTGGTTGAAAGCCTAGAGCATTAAGCTTGAAAAGGATTAAAGAATGAGAAATTTTATCAAAGGCCTTGCTAAGATCAGTTGCAATTACATCAACTTCATTGCCTTCTTCGAGATCGCATAAAGCACCGGAAACAAATTCTACTAAATTGGTAGTAGTTGATTTGCCTTTCAGAAAACCATGTTGTTTAGGCGATACAAGTTGTTTACAATGAAACAGCATTGTATCGTATATAAGGCTTTCGAAAAGCTTCCGAATACAGGAGAGTTTGGCGATTGGACGGTAGTTGGAGATTTCTTTCTTCGGGCCTTTTTTATGAATAGGGACTATAAACGAATTTTTCCAGAGAGAAGGAAAAATTCCTTGTGAAATTGAAAGCTGAAATAAGGCTGTCAGGGGCTTAACAAAATTAGAGCAACATTGTTTAAGTGTTATAGCAGGAATCCCATCTGGACGCGCAGAATAATCCTCTTTCAGATTATTAATTTTAGCCTCGACAGTTTCCGACGAAATTATAATAGAGGTTAAGGATGTTTGCGTGCATTTGCTTAGATAAGAGAAATATTCTGAATCGGGCTTTAAGGTGCTCGTTGAAAAAGACTGACTGAAAAACTGGGCGAACAAGTTAGCAATTATTTTAGAATCATCTGAACTTGTATTCAAAAATGTTAAGGTAGAAGGGTAGCTATCAGATTTACGTTTGGCATTAATAAAGTGAAAAAATGTTTTAGGGTCAATCATTATGTTAGATTGCATTTGATTGAGGTATTTGTTGTAAAGAGAATCACAAAGTTCTGAAAAAATTGTACTGGTATTGAGATAGTTAGTAAAGTCGAAACCAGAACGCGAAGTAAGGTAAATTTGCCAAAAATTGTTTCTTTTATTTCTTAAAGACCGTAGCTCACTATTGTACCACGAGGGGGATGAAGAAGTGTTCTTATGGCGAATAACAGGGACAGATTGAGAAAGACAGCTAAACACGCTAAAGTAAAAATTAGATTTGGGTTCTGAGCGATGCTGTCGAAATCAACGGAGGCTAATAAGTTGTTAAGTTTACGGAATTTAGCTTTACGAAAATTGAAAGACAAAGGGCTCTCAGTCAAGGTTGAATTATGGGGAAAATCATAAGAGAATGTGAGGAAAAGGGGAGGGTAACAGTTGATTTAATGCTACATTTTAAGGATATTGCCCCACTGTGCGTCGGCGTCGGTCAATTTGCACTCATACCTCTTGTACGCGTTGTCAAACATTTTGAACCGTATGCTTTTTTTTCGTATACTCGCTATTTTTCAAATATTTATATCCTGAAGACCAAGGACAAGCGACCAAGTAGTGCGTTTAATTTGAATTTTTACTTTGTTATTAACCATTGTTTTTGAAACGTATTACCTCGCGTATTACTCACAATTTATTATAAAATAGTGATATAATATATATTTATGTAATATATGTATATAAGGGGTGATTTACGTAAGGTGTAGCAAAAAGATAGAGCGAGTAGGTTAGGTCGATACAAGATAATAATCAAGGGGCAATTTTCTAAAAAAAATTACTTCAAATAGAAAGAAAACAACAACGGTACAACCTACAATGGTATGCTATACATTTTTGGAAAGCCAGAAATCTATTCGTTAAATAAGAAGAACTATTTTTTAAGTACTCACCTGACTGGAAAAGTTCAGTCAGGTGAGTACAAACAAAAATTGTTCTTCTTATAAGAGGTGGTTCTCGTTATTTAGGATCCGGTATTCTGATTTTGACTAAATACTTCTAACAGCATTGTATATTGGAAACAAAAATTATACTTAATTACATAAAATTAAAAAAAAATTTTTTGTTTTTATTTTGAGCTTGAAAATTAATTTTTTAACAACTATTCACTTAAACAACTTTATTTAAAAAGAATATAAAAGAATAGATTTCTATGGCTTTCCAAAAATGTTTTGCATAGCATTGTAGGTTAAACCGTTTTTGTTTAATAATTTTTGTTTCTGTTTTAAGTCAACTTTTTAGAAAATTGCCCCTCTCGCCTAAACGGGGGGAGATAAACCCCCTCCTCCAGCATCCCATACAATTGTTATCTTGTCCCGACCCAACCTACTCGCTCTTTCTTTTTGCTAATCCTTATGTGAATCACCCTGTACCTACATTATACATTTTAAACTTTGCAAATATTCGCAAAAAAAAAATAAAAAGTACCTAAAAATACTTTATATGGCCGGCATTGTATATATTTATTTTTTCAACAATTTGTACCCTTTATTCTTTTTATGTTTTTAATAAATTCTATTAAGAATTTGCATAGTGAACCATATTTTACTTTTTTGTCCATCTTAATTGTTATTTATTGCTTTATATTTCCTGGCAAAATAATACCTTAAATTAACCGTACTAAATTGATGTGGTTTGATCCGTCGATACATTGCTGTCATTTTTTGCTTACAGCCGGATATTGAAAGCACAAAAAGATGGCCGTTCTTGTGAATTCACACGTTGTAATCAATCAGATTGAACGGGCTGGCCGTGGCGATAGTGAATGGTGTGGTGTGATGCATGGAAAATTAATAAAGAGCCAACTGAGTCGCATTAAGTTCCTCTTGTTTTTCGTAGTGCTGAAAACTTTCAACAAATACATATTGTTATTTAGATTTTAAAATATTTTCTACTCGATTGGTAAACATATTTTATAACTAAAAACAACTTTTCGGACTTACCGCGTATATTTAATAATCTTATTGATTAATTTCACCCGACGTTTCGACAGAATTGCTCCTAGTTGTGGTCACGGGCTAACTATGTCAGTTAGCGTTATTTATTTTTACAAATGTTTTATTATAAAAACTGATAAAAAATACTTTCCGATTGATGTTGCATTTATTTTTATATTTCATGCAAAACAGGACTATGAAAATATTGATTTTCATCTGAATTTTGTTGCACTATTTTTTATAAAAAATTATTCTTAAATTTAAAACAACTTCTGAAACAGAGCGCTCAAATAAAACAGTATTTAAATCTGTCGAGCAAGAAAAGTTCGGAAAAATAAGTTTTACTAAATGGTTATTTAATATATTATGCAGAATGTCTGATTATAGAAGATATTCCAGAAGTCGACGATCTGTCCGATGTTGAAATGGATGATGATTTGTTGCCACAAGACGTCGATAATTCATCATCAACCCCTGATGGGGATATGCCATCCCATTACGTCGATCCAGATAGGGACGAACCAATATTACTCATTTCATAAGATATTAAATTATTAACTTTTGTTGTACTTATCATTCTTCATATCTTTAACATTCGATAGTAGAATCAGGGTCAAAATTCATTCAGAACGACAGAATTGCAAAAAAAATGTGAAATTCGAAAAAAATGATAAAGTTTGAAAGGCTTAATCTCGGAAACTATTTGGTCTACAGTGTAATTACCATTATATTTATACGTATATTACATATACATACTGTATGAAGTTTAAAAATATCTGAAGCTTTGTAAATAGTGTTTTAAAAAAGAATGGTTAATAAAAATATATTGAAAATAGATTAATATAAAATTGAATAGCAACATACATTATGTACATAGATTGTTGTTTGAAAATAAAATAATATTTCATAACTTAATGCCTGAATTTGAATATGTCTGGACTTTACAACAGAGACAATTTTTTTATCATATTGAAGGAAATGTTGTCTACTTTAAAAACGTCTTGGGAATTTTTTTTTCAAAAACTAGTCCTTTAGGGTTATAATCGGCAAAAACTGAAAAAACGCAGTTTTTCGCGTTTTTTTTTTGTTTTTCACAAAGTTGCATTCGGCGCTCGAGGTCGCAAACATGGATTATTCAAAAGGCCAACATCATAAACAAGTCTGCAAAAAATCAGAACTACCAGATTTGACGCATACCTACTACCCCATACTCTCAGGCTACAATTTTACTGGACTACTAGGTTTATCTCGATTTTTTTCCACGAATCCCATATATTGCCTCATAGTCATATATTACCAATAATCGCAAGTAAAAATGTAAAAATAATTAAAAAAAAAATTTGCAAACGCTTTATGTGTTGGCAAGAGGGAATGGAGCATGCACCTGTATAGGTATAAATGCAAATATTTTTAAAGTGCAATTTTAATAGCACTTTAGGTGTGAATAATTTACACGTCAGCTCTGTCGAGCCCGGTCTCGATCCCGGTGAGATATCAGCGTCCCTATTTTAAAAAGCGTTAATGCGCGCATGTATCTGCATATTTTTACTTTGGTTAAGCTTTTTTATATTATTTTATTTTATTTTTGTTTATGGATAATGGGGGCATTTTTTAACTTGCGGGCGCTGATTGTGAAAATATTTTTACTTATAGGTTATTTAATGTAATGACGAGGTCACGCATATATTTGTTCAGCTCATCAAATGAATGGTGTTGATTTTAAATCAATTTATATTGTTCTTGTGCAATGCCAACAAAATTATGATACTGATAGCCACAAATGAAGGTAATAATTTTAAATATTATTTGTACATAATAATTGAGCAGTTTTTTTTTTATTTTTGACGTTCAAACAATTTCATTTGTTAAGAAATTAACTCTTCTTAAAAAATAAAAATGCCTGCCTACTCATATGACTAATATGAGTTTTAATTCATTCTTCATTACCTAGGGATAACAGGATAACGGCATGACTAAACCGACTTTTTACAGGTTTGATTTAAGCCTCGATATTTTTTACATGTATTTTTGGCTATTGAGCAAGTAAAAATGGGAGAAATGGTTTTCTTGGTTATTATAAAAATTATGGAGGTTTCCACAGATTTGTAAATTAATTTTGTTTTATTTATGTTAATGTTGATAAAAAAAAACTTGTAAAACTATTTATTCATTACGAATTTACACTAAAGTACTTAAACCTTTTCTTAAACATTTAATAGTTTATGTCTGACATCAAAAAAGATCTGTGCATTGAAACTATCGTTAACTTAGAGCATCATGTCCATGAATTATTTCGGAAGATATTGCTCATTGATTTCCTAGAATATAATTACTAAATTAATTTGGGTAGGTACAATAGGAAGTTCGAAGAAAATTGTAAGCTGAAGTGTCGATACATATTAATAATAAATTGACGAATAAATCGTATCGTCGTCGTGCTGAAATATTTGATTCCATCACATTTTGTTACGAATGCATGCACAGAACTCTTTTTTGTGTTTGTAAAAAGAGATTTTATAAAAAATCAACATCAGATATATATATGTAAGTCAAAAAGAGTTCTTATTTTTTGACTCTATTTCTTTTTTTTATTTTAAATTTATTTAATTAGTTGAATAGAAACCACTATAGTGGCTGACAATATTAACTGTGTTGAAAAACACCATGGTAGTTTACAATTTACTGTGGTAGAAAATTCACTATTATGTAGAAAATCAACAAAAGTCTTTTAATTCTCGGTTCTCTAAAAATTACCTATTTGTGAGTACGTTATTCACAAAACGGGCACGACAATATCCCATTCAATTAAAGTTGTTCTTCTTCTTTCGTTTTGGTAAATTAAAAACATTAAAAAGAGTAGGGGAGAGACGCCAACAGTGAGAAACCTCCAACATTGAGACACTCCGAATAACTTCGAAAGAATTTAAAGAAACAAGTTGTGCTTTTTATTATACGTAGGCAAAACATATCTTTCCAAATGATTCAGTTTGTCTTTACGCTGTGATAGTACATTGAGAATAATACGAGCAAGGTAAAATGTAGGTAGGTACGTGTCGCAAAAAATAAGCAATAGTTTTTTTCCTAGGTGAGTTAAATAATTAATGTATTAAACATTATGTAGATTATATTGTAAACATACAATAAACATTTTGAGGCATTTCGATGAACGGATTTTTTATTTTAGTTGCGTTTACAGATTTTGGACGATCTACCAACAATGAGACAAAATCCCGTTGCCATCAGTGAGGTATATAATATCTGACAACAGACGGAGACTTTTCTTCAATTGTTTGCTGTCCACTTTGGAATAAAATTTAAAGTATCCCAAAAATAGCTCACATAATAAAGGTATTTAACGTAATTTACAATAACTTATTACTCGGAATACTTTTTAAGATATTGAATGTTTTTGAACAACAACAACGCCTTTAAGTTGTTGTTGTTGTTCAAAAAGGCGTTGTTGTTGTTCAAAAACCATCAATGAAAATTAACAGAATGGTCAGTAATAAAAACTGACATTCTATAGTACAAATAGTACAATATAACAACAATAATAACTTTTTAAGATATAGTCATTTGAAAAAAAAGTGTATCTCCTCTATACGCCACAGGTGAAAGTCATGAACGAGTTAATGAACCCCCTCAAAAAATATTTATTTTTATTATCCGATAAACTATTTTAAATAACTATAAAAAGTCTTCAATAACTAACAAGAAACATATTATGGAAAACTAATACATCCAATTTTTTTTCTAGCCCTCGAAATTGACTACCATCTATTACTGTCAAATTTTTGGTCACATCACCGTATACGCAAAATGATTGGTTTGATGTGAAAAGACGGATTAATCTTGTATTCCTTCCTCTTGCGGATGATTTCTTGCAGCTGCGCGAAGGGCAGTGGGAACGCGTGCAGCTGCAGGAAAGCAGGATTAAAATCCTCATCAGTCTGCAGGCACAGCGGGGTCTGTTGTGACAATACACCTTATGTTGCATTAGAAGATATCCCACAAGTCGATGATCTGTCCGATGTTGGAATGGATGATGACTTGTTGGCACAAGAGGTCGATAATTCATCACCAACCCCTGATGGGGTTTAATTTAAATTTTTTAATTTAATAATATTACTTAATTTCCTAAGATATTAAATTATTAACTTTTGATGTACTTATCATTTTTCATATCTTTTTCTTTTTTAACATCACATCATAAAAGTACAGGGTTTTGATAGTAGAATCAGGATCAAAATTCATCCAGAACGACAGAATTGCAAAAAAAATGTGAGGATAGAAAAAAATGATAAACTTTGAAAGGCTTAATCTCGGAAACTATTTCTTAAGAAATTTTGTCTACTTTAAAAACTTTTTGGGAATTTCATTTTCCCAACCTTCGAAGATAGCTAACTGTAATGTGAAAAAAGAGAATCAGAACGAAAAATATAGCCGCTGACACATTTTAACAGTTATTTGGGTTTAGTATGTAAAAAAAACCCTATTTTCAGTCTATACAATATTCCTAACATTAAAGCAAGATTACGTAAATAGTAAACACCCAACAAATTTATATTTAGTAAAAAAGTACGAACGTAATTTTGAATTTTCTTAACAACTGGAAGACATAAAACCAACTATAGTTTGTCCTCGATAAATTGGCAGTACAGGCCTTATGGGGAAGCTTTTTCAAAATCAGTAGCGCGCCTTATTTGTGCACCATACTGAATTGAAAGAAACCCCATTTAAAAAATGTTTACCCGCCAATGATTTTTCGATCGCATCCGACATAGATCCTGCAACGACCTGCCTAGCGTACAGTTGAACACGCACTGATTGGTCTGATTGGCTATGGCTAATGCATTTCAACCCTCTTTTAACATCCATTCGAACAGAGATACCTTTGTCAATTTGGTAACTCGTTTCGTATTTTTTTATATTGAGTTTCTGTTGAGGAACTTTTGATTTTAGAGCTTAAAAAATACCTATTATTGATGAAATGATAATGAGATATTGAGATGAGCATATTACTAGTACAAAAGTGTTATCGTGCAGTGTTTTTGTTAATCATGTTTGTGTTTTTTATGTGGGGAAAATCTTAAAATGCAGTTACAAAAATGTAGGTAAGCTGTTGTCTTTAAAGAATTTATTTGCGTAGTTTCTCGTGCCGGTCGGTCGGTTGATATTTCGTGTATATTTTTTCTTATTTGCGTAGATTTTTAAAGCGAGCGGGCGGTCGGTATTGATGTTTCGTGTACCTATTTTTGTGATTAGTGTTTTGAAATTAATGTGAAGTGAAGTGTTGTAAATATTACTTTTTTTAAAAACGTTAATTTTTTGAGAAGTTTGCTACTGTGTGCTTTTTCATCTAGTTTATAATGGATTCAAAAACATCGAAAGACTTAAGCGCCGAAAAAAAAAGAAATTGTAGAAGCGACAAAAAAAATTTACAAGAACCTGCAAAATAAAACGGAAACTGTGAAGCAAGTAGCAGGCATTTTTTCGGTGTCTATGCGAACAGTCTACAGACTTCTCAGCGAAAATGATACCAAAGGCCACAACTCACCACCACTTTGTAGAAAGCCTTATAATAAATCTAGATGAAGTGAGCAGCAAAAGCAGCAGTAACTTCTCGAGTGATTAAAATACATTTACTTATATATAAATGTACATATTTTTATTTAATAGATGAATTTATGTTTATTTTTGTTATGCTTGTTTATTTATTTTGCTTGTTATATTAATTTTTATGAATAAATTCTTTATTTTTTGTTTGTTTTGTATTTAAAAGGGATTAGGCCTACTGGGGATACCACTCAAACCTACTATCTTACCTCTTGGTGGTGTGAAAAAAGTTAAATTTCATTTCATTTTTATAAATAAAAATTAAGAAAATAATTTTAATTAAAAAAGAAGAAAGGTAACCCTACATCATATTTTTTCAGTTTTTTCCAATTCAAAATGCTTACTACGGCAACCCTGTTAGAGCTTTTGAAAGAAGATAACCTTATGGAAAGCAAAGAAGTGCGAATGAGAGACAAACATCCCTATCTTCCCTGTACTGCCAATTTTTAGTGGACAGACTATAGTTAAGAATTAATTGGAGCATTGAACACTAAATAGCAGTGAATACTAAAATCCACTTTCTAATTTCACAATATTGTTAAAAAAAATATATTTTCCTATTGTTAAATAATAGGTAAGAAACTAAAAATAATAAAAATAAAAAAAAAACTAAGAAACAAAACTAATTTGAAAATAATACAGATTTAAAAATCTTAATTATCATTATAGTCTAGTTCTAGACCATATGTCGAAAAAAATGGTGCTAACTGAAAAAATTTCGGACCTCAATGTAACTTTCACAGGTTGTTTGGTTATTTGGGACGTACTAGGAAGGACCCCGTGATAACTTGGGGAGGAGCGATAAACCAATATTCTCTCAATTTTTTTTAAACTAGCACATTTTGTGTACCATGTAAAAGTACATATCGACTGGACTATTAGTTTGGCCCTTGTGTTTAAATATTTTTGTTCTTATTTTAAGTAAGCATTTTTTTAAAATGACTCTCACACCTTAAAGAGGGAAAGACCCACTATAGTCTGTCCACTAAAAATTGGCAGTACAGGGAAGATAGGGATGTTTGTCTCTCATTCGCACTTCTTTGCTTTCCATAAGGTTATCTTCTTTCAAAAGCTCTAACAGGGTTGCCGTAGTAAGCATTTTGAATTGGAAAAAACTGAAAAAAATATGATGTAGGGTTACCTTTCTTCTTTTTTAATTAAAATTATTTTCTTAATTTTTATTTATAAAAATGAAATGAAATTTATCTTTTTCCACACCACCAAGAGGTAAGATAGTATGCGCGTTTTTGAGGGGTATCCCCAGTAGGCCTAATCCCTTTTAAATAAAAAACAAACATGCAGTATTTTATCAAGCGTTGGAAGTTCATTATATGAAAAAAAAACTGATGCACGATTTGTCTGATGGCGCACTTATCAAAATAATCTATTTTCCTTCTGGGGCCAGATTGGTTTTTCTTTTTTGGTGGTGAGTTGTGGCCTTTGGTATCATTTTCGCTGAGAAGTCTGTAGACTGTTCGCATAGACACCGAAAAAATGCCTGCTACTTGCTTCACAGTTTCCGTTTTATTTTGCAGGTTCTTGTAAATCTTTTTTGTCGCTTCTACAATTTCTTTTTTTTTCGGCGCTTAAGTCTTTCGATGTTTTTGAATCCATTATAAACTAGATGAAGGAGCACAACAGTAGTAAACTTCTCAAAAAATTTACGTTTTTAAAAAAAGTAATATTTACAACACTTCACTTCACATTAATTTCAAAACACTAATCACAAAAATAGGTACACGAAACATCAATACCGACCGCCCGCTCGCTTTAAAAATCTACGCAAATAAGAAAAAATATACACGAAATATCAACCGACCGACCGGCACGAGAATCTACGCAAATAAATTCTTTAAAGACAACAGCTTACCTACATTTTTGTAACTGCATTTTAAGATTGTCCCCACATAAAAAACACAAACATGATCAACAAAAACACTGCACGATAACACTTTTGTACTAGTAATATGCTCATCTCAATATCTCAATATCATTTCATCAATAAAAGGTATTTTTTAAGCTCTAAAATCAAAAGTTCCTCAACAGAAACTCAATATAAAAAAATACGAAACGAGTTACCAAATTGACAAAGGTATCTCTGTTCGAATGGATGTTAAAAGAGGGTTGAAATGCATTAGCCATAGCCAATCAGTCAATCAGTGCGTGTTCAACTGTACGCTAGGCAGGTCGTTGCAGGATCTATGTCAGATGCGATCGAAAAATCATTGGCGGGTAAACATTTTTTAAATGGGGTTTCTTTCAATTCAGTATGATGCACAAATAAGGCGCGCTACTGATTTTGAAAAAGCTTCCCCATAAGGCCTGTACTGCCAATTTATAGAGGACAAACTATAGCCAATATGTACTCAAGCCTGTGTTAAAGTAAAAATATTTTTATTATTTGCCACTGGCGGTCAATTGAAGAATCTATAAAAGCTCATGCCAACATATTTTATTGCACTGCATTTAAAATATCTAAAACAACAACCCTATTGGAAAAATACTATTCTTACAAATAAAACAGCTTTTTCGAAGTCAAAATTGTCTATGTAAAGCTCCTTCATTAAAGAGCCTTTCTATTTATATACAAAGGTAGTAGTTCAGAAGAACTACTACACCGAATCCGTATCCGTTAAATTTAAAATTGCAAATAATTTAAAAAAAATTCTATAAATGTAATCGATTTATTTAAAGTGGGTAATTCAACATTACATCTTGTCGAGCTAACTCTAACAACATAGGATCATCGAAGAATTTATTGATTGATACATCTTCGGATAGGCCTTTCCTTCTTCTTGTCTTAATCATGAATTCTCTGGCTAAATGTGAAGCAGCTTGCGGTTCTAGGGGTCGAATAATAATTGACTTATCTAAGGGATCGCCTGGAACAATTTGCCAATGATGGAACACTGACAAACAAAATGCTTGCCCTTGAGTGTGTGTCCGCAAGTCAGTTTCGAACCCAAATGAATCAATGGCGGGAATAAATGCTTTTATGGTGTAAATTGGTGAACCAGATACAGGTGCATCTTGCGTAACGTGCCCTCTGAAATAGAATAAATATTAAAAAAACAGGTTTTAAAATAAAGTAAATAACGAACCTTCTTCGTGCCAAAACAGTATAAACAGCTGACACACAATCTGCAGGTGCTTGTACTTCAACAAATAAGTACGGTTCCATTAATCTGGGTGTTGCCATTAAAAATGCAGAATAGGCGACTCGACGAGCTGTTGGGATGACTTGACCACCACCGCGATGCAAGGCTTCGTTTGCAATAACAGCATCAAGTATTTTGAATTTAACATTTCGAATGGGTTCTTCACAAAGTGGACCCTCTCTAGTTCCCCACTGAAAGCCCTGAACTATGGAATCCTTCACGGAAGTAAGCAAATTTTTATCAACCTCTGACGGAAGGGTGTCATCGACAAGAATGTTTGGTCCGGTTGTGTCTGGCCCAAAGGCCCATATGGAACGGGCTGCCAACAAATCCCAATCATAATTGATTTGGAAAAATTCTCCTAGTCGTTTTTTATTCCAGTTTATCGAAACAACTTCGTTTTCTATGTCCTCGGCGAGTCCTTTTTCCAAAGGTTCAGAAATCATTGTAATTTTATTTTTCTTGTTCGGTGTTTCAGCAAAGCATTTTAATGAAGAAGTCTCAACAACAGTTTCACAGAAGGCCACCACTGGATCGGCAACTTTTATATCGATCTCCGAGTACATTTTACGTATGTCGTGCATTACACAATCGAGGTAGAGCTCTCCTGTGCCCAAAATTACATGTTCTCCAGACTCTTCTACGCGTGTCGACAACAGCGGGTAAGACTTGTTTACTTTTCTAAGGCCGTCTAACATTTTTGGCAACTCAGAAGGATTTACAGGTTCTACGGCAATTTTAATTATGCTCTGAGTATTGAATTTCAGCGGTCGGAAAATGTATAGATCTTCGATAGCACTAATATCAGCAATAGTCGATGTTTTTACGATACATTGATCAATACCTTCAATTAGTACCCAATTACCAGCTGGAACTCGATTGAGTTCAACTTTGTAACGAGCTTCATAAACCCACAAGCGTCCAACTTGAAGAATTCGCGAATCTTCTTCGTCTTGAAGTGTATAATTCTCACCAAGCACTCGAACTTCTTGACCAGCATGAAGTGTACCACTTACAACACGAGCTAGAACCTAGAAACGAAACCAATAGAAAAAAAATTATGAAAACTTAATTTTAAACAATAATTTTAACATTTTTTTTTAAATAGATATGAAGTTGCATGAAAGCATAGATAATGCACTTCATCATGACAATTTTTTTGGGGAAATGTCGTTTGCACGCAAGAGGAAAAATGTTATCTAGATAAACAACTATTATCTAGATGAATCTATTTCGATAAACTTCAATTTTCAATATCTTCACGTACAAAAAATATTAATATTCCAATATCTTTAGCGTTGCACACGCGAAGATCCTTTTTAGACTTGGGTGTTAAAATTTGGAATAGTTTACCAGTTCAATTTTAAGATGTTCTTAACTTAAATGAATTTGAACTCTGTTATAAATCATCTCCAGAATCCAGCCATAGCTTTGCATCTTCACTCCATCTTTCTTAGTTAATCTCGAAATTGTATTTACTACTTATTCAAAATAATTTAAGTTCGCGTCATCTGGTTTTTAGTTTCAAACAGTAATATTTAATTTGTAATTTTTTGAGCCATAAAAAAGTTCTCAATCTTAAGGCTTACCAGAATAAATAAATGATAATATGAAATATGAAATATTTGTTTCACAATTATACAAAAATCAACTATGATTTCTACCATAACTTCTTAGAAAACTAGCGTAGACTTTAAAGAGAACATTGTAAAGTGAACATATCTCTGCTCATAAAACAAGTTTAAAATACCATTACCATCTAAACTTACTTGAAAGAATGTACAATCATCGGTGGGATACATTTTCGAGCTATGAACCATCAGCGTTCCGTTTTGATTGCAATTAACCATATCCTTATAAATATCTCCTTCCTTTGGTCCAGTGTATATATGATCAACTTTTTTCTTTGCGTTATCTAAAGGTGATTTAATATGTTCCACACACATATCAACAAATCCACTAAAATCACTCATAAACCTATTACAAACTAATCGCAGTAAAGGTCTTATATTTGTCTTCATTTCTTCTTTAGTGACACGTACATTCAGTTCGGCCAAAGTATCAAGAAGTGTCGAATCTACATCTCCTACAACTTGAGCGATAAGTTTGTACATTGGTTCGAGTATAAATTCAACAAAACTACGCTGGGCAGAACTATGAGGTGGTTTTTTCGTAAATTTACGGCTAAAGAAGAGGAAAACCAAAATGTTTGTGTTGGTACAAATAATTTTATAATTTTGTTTTTACTTACGATTTATTATGAAAGTACATATCACCCCAAAGGCGTTTGGCGAATTCCACATAGTTGACACCTTCATATGTATCAGCATAGAGTTTGGCAAATGATTTGAGTGTAAAGCAGAAACCATAGAGAGAACTGGCAAAACAAACATTCCCCAAAGTAGGTGACACAACAATTGCTTCATCTCCATCGCAATAAACACTAAAAAGGAAGATTTGATGGATAATTTGTTAATGTTAAGATTGAAGTAGTGCTTGGTAATTGTTAATAAATACATTCATATTCGGAATGCAGGTTTTCAAAGAGTGATACCTGAAAGAACTCGATGCTTACAGTCTATGTAAGTTGCAATTAACAAAATTTAGTTCGGCAGCGTCAAACTGCATCGAATAGACTAATTTAATATTGGCATTTATTTTAATTTATTTAGTAAACAAAAATTCTTTAGGTTCAATTTGAGTTCGATTTCAAATCACAGAACACAAATTTATTCTATGTCGAATAAATTGCTGTCTTATAAAAACCCGTTAGGTACAGGGCAACCAATCTCAGGTGTGAAAAGAATTTCTCTAAATTACCTTAGTAAACTATTGACTTCTTCGACAATGTGCTTAAGTTTGAAGTATGCATCCTGAGGTGGAAGCTTCAACTCCAAAATTAGACGATCAATCTGAAAACAGATACAAAAATTAGCATTCATTTAAAACGTCGACTTTTTGCTGACTTTATTAATGCAAATGGTGATGCCCATTTTCTCTTGAACTGCATGTTTTAACAAACGTTCAGTATTGAGCATTACTCCTTCAGCAGCATCCACAAAAACTACGACGCCATCACACATACGCATAGCAGCTGTAGCTTCATCGGAAAAGTTTACGTGCCCTGTAGAGATTGAATAAATTCAGTAATTTAAAGGATGCAGAAGTTATTGGTCTGCAAACCATACCTGGTGTGTCAAATATATTCATAAGGAAGCTCTTGTGTTTGACATCTGGTAGCACAAGGGTAATCGGAGTGGCTTTAATGCTTACACCTCGTTCTTGTTCAGTAAAGAGTGTATCTGTGTAACGTAGAGTTCTTTCTTCAGTTGTATCAAACTGGGGGTGAGTCTCGCGAATCAGACAATCTACAAAAGTTGTCTTGCCGTGGTGCAGATGACCAATCAGAGCTACGTTTCTTATCAAAGGTGGTGTGTCCATTAAATCAGCCATAAATCTAAGAGAAAACTTTTAAGAAATTGTAAATGAAAGAAGTTAAAAGAGTTACTCCATTTCATAAGTTGTATCAGGCAGCTCCTGTTCTTTGAGTTGGAATTTTAATTTCTTAACAGGTTCAATAAGAGGTTTATCTAGAGGTTGAGCATCTTCTTCTTGGACAATTGTCTCAACGTCAGGACCGTAGACTTCAACTGCTGTTGGATAGTAACGTTTGTCTTCATGCAGAACTACGGCTGTAATTTCTTTATCTTCATCGTTCTCTGGTTCGTCTTCTTCCATAGCGTCGTCCTAGAAAGATAAGAGAAATTAGTTATGTAGTTCTTGCTGTACATTTATAATTGAGATACATACATCAGCATCGTCTTGTATATCCGCTTGTCCATAGATGCTTTGATCATCATCGTCGTCACTGTCCAAGTCGGGACCAATGTAATTACCAAATTCATCGTATAAATCTGAATCCATTTTGAAGGCGGATCAACGAAACCTTTAAGTGTATTCTTACTAAGACGAAATATGCCCTCGAAAATTTAAATTCCTTATAATAATATAAGAAATTCAAAGCACTAGAATTTTATTTGCAAAATATAAGAAACTTCTTTTATATTTGTACTTATTTTGTTTCTTTTATATTTTTCAACTTTTTTTTTTTAAACTTCAGTCACGAAAACGTTTTAAGCAACACATTTGTCAAAAAAATGTCACCCCCCGGGGCCCCCGGCTTTGATTTTTGACAGTTCGAAAAATTGACTTCAGAGAAAGTACTATAATTACTTCTAAGTGGGCATTAAGTGGGTGTTTTAATTTCGAAGAAAACTGGTGCGGTTTTCAATAGAAGTCGTGTTTTGTTGGTAATTTTTAGTTAGTCAGCACTGGAAGGAACCAACAAAACGCTATATTCACTTTTGTATCCACTTTCTTATTTTATTTCAAAGTTGGTATTCTTGACTATATGCCAAGCCCACAGGTCATCCACTTCCAGTTCGTCCGTCCCCTCCCGTAAAAAAAAATTTTTCACCCTGCTTCCCTATCTGTGAATACGTGTGAGTGGTGGGTTTGTTTGACTTATGTCAAAGGAAATATGACAAAAAACTATAAAAAATTGTACGCATTCTGTAAGTAAACGAAAATATTTTTTTCTAAAATCGTTAAATAAAACCTGAAATATTGATAATAAATAATTATTTACAGATGTAGCAGTGCAACAGCATCATCCGTGATATTAAGGGCATATCTGGGATGTAAGCCATTGCATCATTATCATGACACCGATGCCGACGAAGAGGACAATGATGATGGAATTTCCTTATCTGGATCTTGCAGTGCCAGTCGTAATATTATTGTATTTAATGATTGCATTTTGTCCACTGATAATATCATCTTTTAGTGAAATTAAATGAATTTAGCGTTCAATGTGATTCGCTCTTTTGTTGCATAGCAATCAATCAAAAATTGGCTGTTGGAACAGAAGGTTGGTGGGATTTGGACATAATCGATCGTAATCTGCTTATAACAATGCTTAATTCAGCAGATCGCTCACAAAACGACGTGGCCGTGTAACTTCCGAAAAAGAGCTCAAATACTGCATATAGATTCATTTCGGTTCCCATAGCTGCATGTGGAATTCTATGTGTAATCTGTGGGGCAGATCCGACATACCAAGAAATCAACAATATTGCACAGAGTGTCTTTCGAATTAAGATTATTAAAAACGTCGAGCGATGTACTTCAAAAATCTTCTTACCCGAAGCAGTAGTAAGCATTGTGGCCGTATTGAAAATTGTTCTTCTGAATAAATTAACAAAAAAATATGTCTTTTTACGAAACCCAGAGGATTCTTCGAGCGAACAACAATACTCGATACTGGGAAAAAATTCTTTAGAAAATATTCGAATGTATATCGATCAAGTGCTTGAAGCTGATGAGCTTGAAGATAGAGTTGATGAAAATGGACGAACAGTTTCTGTAACTTATGCCGATCAGCATATTATAATTGCTATGATCATTACGATGAACTCGGTAATATTTATGTTGGGCTGTATACGTTTGCGATTCCAGTTTATGCCATGAAACTTTACAGTAAAAAAATTTTCGCAACGTTAATGCTAGAGAAAAACTATTGTTGGTAAAAATAGGTACATATATCAATACAACGATTTAATTTAATAAATTTATATTTTTTATACGAAATTCAAACACCTAATGTTTTCTTTCGCCGGTGTAGTTTTGAATTTTTATAACAAAAATCTGTAGTACCTACTTAGGGCCATTTGCTGAAACAATACTTAAAAGTATTGGACATAAGTCTTTAAGTTACAGTTTAAGCGTGGTTTCAGCAAAAAAGCCTAATTACTTAAAATAGTTTAATCTTCGTTTTCTTCAAAACTTTGTGTTTGAAAATTAATTTTTCAAACACAAAGTCATTTAAAAAATATAGATTTACCAAAAGGTTAAGTATGAAATTGTAAGGGTTACCATTGGTTTTCTGTTTTAAGTTAGACACTACAAATAGTTGGGACTTATAAAAAATAAGAAAAAAATAAAATAAATTTTGCAATGTGACGCAACCTAACGTGCATGTGATCTGTGATGTGATGTGTGAGAAAATTAATGTCTTCTGTAAAAGTTTTGAAATTTTTATAATTGCGATAAACAAATTTTAATAATAGCACATCGGTGGCCCTTTGTGGATAACGAAGAGCGATTAAAAATAGGACTGACTAAGTACATAATAATATGTACTTTCAAGTCTATGTACCTAGCCATTAAGACTGGTGTGAGTCGAATTGACTGGTGTGAGTGGAAACACAATAACAAGCGATTTCTCCATTGCAGAATTCATTTAAGAAAACATGGCGTTCACCGATTAACTAATATTTACCACATTGCGATAAATGGGATACAATCAATCATTCTGGATTGTTATCCGAAAAGAAAACAATTGACTCCGACAACTATTTTGTTGCAGCCATATCGCATATGTAATTCCCTGGCATTTAACAATGTGCCACCGACATTAAATCAAAAAAAAAAACATGCTAAAAAGCAGTCGAAACAGCAGCATTTGCTGTGCTAAGTTTCACTCAGCCACCAAAAGAAATCGATGATAAAGCGATGCTAAAAAGATGCTGCTTAAACTACAACTAAACTCTACGAGCAAAAGACAAGAGTAGAACACTGGGTTTTAGGGTAAAACAGAAAACCGGAGTGTGTATTTTTTTTTTGAGAAATGCTTTGCACTTTACTATTCTGGATGTTGGGCTGTTTATTACTCCAAAATATTAAAAGGGTGTCTTATTAGAGATAACCTGTAATAATTATATTAAAGTCATATCTAAAATGGATACAGTCTCTCAACCTTCCTTGGTTGCAGTTGCCAATTAAGAAATTAGCCTGTCATCAGACAAACAAATTTATTGTATGTGACAATAAAAATCATTTTTAATATTTTACCAAATTTAAATTGCATTTTATTTTCTATAAAAAAATACATTTTTTCACTACAATTGTGTATTTGTGTTGTTGTAGTTGTTGTTAATGGGTATATAATAAATGTTAGTTTAAAACTTCTATCAATATTAAAAAGTTTTTTCTTCCTTTCAATTCATTCTCCTCTAAAAGGTGTTTTTTTAAAAATTATATCTCATCTTCAACCTTCGTTGGAATAAACGAAACCAAAGGGCACGTGTATTTTGTTTGTAACAATAATAAGACAAAAAAATGTGATGTAGAAATGATTAGAAAACAAACAAAAACTAGATACTATTAAAAAAAAAAACTCTTTGTTTATATCACACAAAGAAAAAAGAAAACTAAAGAAAAACATATTAATAATAATTAAAAACTACAAAATAAAAATAAAAACTTAACATGATTGGCGCATAACATCAATTCATTCTCACATTATACTAAAGCTATGAGTTACTCGTTTCTTAACTCCAAAACCTACTTTTTAATAAGCTCTCTCTTTCTAAGTAAGTATAGAAACCAAATTTTAGTTGATTTGAGGTGATGTTGTGAACCTAAATAAAGATTTAAAAAAAAAATTATCAAAACGACAAAAATTGGCGAAACTGTTTTAAAAATTTGGTTCTTGAAACTCTTGACTGTAGACCAGATCCAATGGTGTAAGCTACCACTGTGGCATGATCAAGCTTTCCTGGCAGCGATGAGAATGCACTACTATCGACAACACGCTTTCTTGCAGCACGATGTTGCATCCGATTTAATTCGACTTCACGTTTGATTCCATCTGGTCCAGTGGCCAATTTGTAAAAAAGCTCACGCTGCTCCAAAGTCTTTCGACGGGCGGTTGTTATCATACGGACAAAATCGATTAACAGGTGGCACAAATGGGTTAATGCAGCTGCTTGAAGATATGACCAACTTCCAGGGTTTGTGATTGTTTTATCAAGAATTTTATTTCTCAACAAAAGATTTATCTCCAAGGATTTCTATACATACACTTGTGGGTAATTTAAGGATTTCTTCTACAACTTTACGACAACTTTAGTTTTACGACAGAAAATATTACTGTAACGTACCGAATTCAACAAAAAATATAATATAAATTTATGTTTTGTTGTGATTATGGAAATTCGTAATATTTTCCATATGAGAAGCATCTTCGACGTCATTGACTAGAGGTGGAGCATCGCCGGCACACTCGACATCGCTTTCATGATACGCTCCATGTTCGCGGACCAACCGAATTGGGATGTAACAATACAGCAAGGAGACTCAACCAAACGATTGGAAACGATGACTTTCTCAACTTTGTTGTCTAGAATGGACTTCATGACCTTGCAAAGGTTTTCAAACTTAGCTTTATCTTCTTCACGTTTCTTTTTTTCCTCTTCGTCTTCAGGCAGTTCCAAACCTTCTTTAGTCACGGACACCAACTGCTTTCCTTTGTATTCCTTGAGATGTTGAATCACATACTCATCGATTGGTTCAGTCATGTAAACAACTTCAAAGCCTCGTTTCTTGACACGTGTTGATGATCAGGGACATAAGCTGTGCAATTTCAGCTTGGAAAGCAAAAGTCTCGCATTCTTGTTCAGGCATCTAGAAATTTCAAGAAAAAGTATTTTACATATTTATGTATGTACACAAAACAGAAAAAAAGAATGATATATTTTCGGAGAATATCGCGATTTCTGGGAAAATAAAAGTCCGCTTGTTATTTAAAAACTTACCTTGATTTTTCTTTTATAATGCAAATAGTTTTTTATTCAAAATTACACACAAAATTTAATCAATTTGAGATCACAAATTCGCACTGAATTTTAAATGACTGATTTTTAAATGTCTGATATTATTTGACAGATTCTTAACTGCCCACAGTAAAAAAAAAGACTTAAGGGGGTGACTTGTGGTGAAACACTTGCGATGGTGCGTTCACACTATGTGCCAATTTTTATTTTGATTTGTAGTTAGATAAATAAACATCTAAAATAAGTTCAAAAACAATTTCGTGATGTTTTACATCATTTCTTATTAAAATCGTAGTTAGAAAAATGATTTTAAGAAGAAAAATGTTTATTTCGAGTTTATTTCCCGCTCCAACGGATGCCAACGGATTATTTTGAAAATTTTATTTGAAAAATTCAACACAAAATGGAGCCTTTTTACTTTTTCACCAATCGGCACTATTTCATGAATGTAGTGGTAGGCCAAACTTGACAGTCCCATTTGAAATGCAAGGGCGCACGCACACAGAAGTTTAATAGTGCCGATTTGAAAGTTTGTAGGTAAAAGTGGGTGGAGCCTCCTGAGTTGATGTTCTATTTATTTATTATTCTATGGCCAAGCCGAAGTTTCAAATAATTTTATGGATGTGTCTGCAAAGTATGGCTATTTGAATATGCCGAGTTGGTCAACTTGTACCCCACCTTCCACTACAAACAAATAAAAACCGGGTAAATAATCATTATTTAGCTTGAACATTACCAAATTATATCCCAAATTATATAATTTTATTTAAAAATCTGCTTTAACCAATTTTTATTTGTTTTTAAGCGAAAAGTTCAAAATTATCAAACCTTTTTTGCAACTTTCGTAGGTTGAAAGCTTCTTACTTCTTCCGCAACACGCCGCCCTAAAGGAAAACACAATGAACACAACCATTAATAATCTTTGTATATGGAGTCCATGTCTTAAGCTGTCGTAGGTGCCACCAACCTTTAAGCAAAAAATGTATTGACATTATATTTCGCGCCAAAAATTTCCAGGCATTCCAAGATTTTATCTTCACTTTTATGTTCACTTTAATTACTGACCAATTTATCGCCACTTTTCGTATCCCATACAAAATTTTGCTAAAGTGACTAAACACTTACCAACAAAACACGACTAGAGATTTCAGATTTTTGTTGCCGAATGTAACGCAATAATATATCTAGATCCGTAATAAAACATTTTTTGCGACCAATGAAAGATCACCTTATTATTCACTCGTTTAGTTCTAAAGTTAAAGTTTTATATTAAAGGTACTCATCTAACGACGTAAAACGACGGAAACGATATATGTACTTTTCCGCCGTCGTAAGCGAGCTGTCGAATTTTGTTTGGGAAAGTTTTCCCTCGGAACATATAAGTCGTGTCTTGTTGGTAATTTTTAGTTAGTCAGCACTGGAAAGAACCAATAAAATGCTATATTCACTTTTGTATCCTTTTTTTTTTTATTTCAAAGTTGGTATTCTTGACTATATGCCAAGTCGAAGTTTCAAATAATTTTATGGATGTGTCTGCAAAGTATGGCTATTTGTATACGCCGTGTCAGTCATTTATTACCCCACCTCTTCCACTACAAACAAATAAAAACCAGGTAAATAATTATTATTTAGCTTGAATATTAAATTAAACTCAAAATTATATAATTTTATTCAAAAAATCTGCTTTAACCAAAATGTATTGACAATATATTTCGCCCCAAAAATTTCCTGGCATTCCAAGATTTTATCTTCACTTTTGTGTTCACTTTAATTACTGACCAATTTATCGCCACTTTTCGTATCCCATACAAAATTTTCCTAAAGTGACTAAACACTTACCAATAAAACACGTCTATAAACTTTAATCACGAATTCGATGCGGAAAGTGACGATGACGTAAAGATGAAAAGAAGTAAAGTAGCCGTTTTTGTTGTTGTTTCTATAAGATGTTTTTCATTTACGCAATCAGCTTTATGGAGCGTTCATGAAAACGTATGATATAAAATTTCGTTTTTACATCAAGCGTAAATTGCCGTCGTTAGATGAGTACCCTTATTGTTCGGTCACAGGAAATAATACGTGAGAAACGATGGATTTCATATGTAAATAAATGAAAAGAAAGAATAATTTAAATTTAGATTAATGTTTTAAATTACTAGAAATTTCAATAAAACGATTCAGTAGAGTAAAATTTCTATGCAGTAGAGTAAAATTTCTATGCATTATAAAACAACAATTACTTTATAGCGAGTTACTCTTTACTTCTCCTTTTATACCTAGTTCTGAGATTTATCTGTCAAAATTGGTACATAAGTAGCACGTGGTAAACAAATAGGGTTTAATTAATTAAAGCAACTTTTATGCGGTCAGTCATTTGACATCAATCCGTGAGACCGTGTTTAGTGGAAACTCTCGTCGGCGAGAGGGATGAGGGGTGATTCTCGTGAGGCAGCTTCAAATTATAAACGGTCTAAGACCGTGTTTAGACTGGGAAATTCGAGACCGTACTGACGAGAGTTCGTTGGTGAGAGGGGTCAGCGTTAGTACTGTTCCAATTTCAAATTCAAGTTTTTTCCCATTTTGTTCATTATCTGCTTGACTGCAGATGTTCTAACATAGCAGTAGTTACATACACAGTTATTATCTTATTTGACTTCCTATAACAAGTTGCTGTCAAACTGATTAATGCTCGTCCGCGCCACAATGTTGTAAGAAAAATTCTTTCTCACTTTGTTTTCAGAAAGTGGTTATATCACACATTATCAATTAAAATTTGATTAAAAATATATTATTGAAGTTCATAAATAGGATTTATTCTCTTTTACGTATTTATTTCACGAAAATATTCAAGTTGCAAACTTAACTTAACTTAACTTAAATAGGCATTTGTAAATTATAGATGCAGACCATAGAATAATAAATAAATAGAACATCAAATCAGGAAGCTCCACCCACTTTTGCCTACAAACTTTCAAAACTGCAGAGATGTAACTCTGTATGCGTGTCCAGGCATTTCAAATTTGACTGTCAAATTTAGTTGAACCATAAATTTTTACAATTTTGCATTTTGCTGTTCACACGTGTTCATGTATAGAAAAGCGCGTGTAAATTTTTTTTTCTACGGGACAGACGGAGGATTACAAGTTGATGACCCGTGATGCAGACGAAGTTGCCATAATAAAGATCAACATGTTCATCTTTACCTATAATATCTAATCTTTACCTATAATCTTTACCCATAATTTAGATATCTGCACTTTCGTCCGCTCTTTTTATTAATCAATTTTTCAACTATGATGAAAAAAAATGTTCAGCTGTCATCCGCGTACTGCTGATATTGACACTGCTCTGCGAACGAGAAAGAGATATATCGTTGTTACCTAAAAAGTCCTATTGCGTTTCTTCTTTCTCCCTTTAGTTTTCTGCAGTTCTGCAGGTGCAGAGACATTAATGTCACCATAACATTTCATCAAATTTCCAGAAGTGTAAACAAGCCATAAGCTATTTTTTGTATTAAAAAAAAGTATTCGAGTTCGAATATATTTCGAACTGCAAAACGTCAACATTTTTGTTTTTTTAAAATCGTGCCATGTTCTGTGATGCTGATAAGCACATTTCTATTTATTTTTGATTTCTTTTTCATAATATACCTAAGCCGTTTAAATAATGTCTGCAAAAAAAATAAAGCTGAGAACAAGTGCGAATGCAATTAATGCCAAAGTGTCTGGTGGCAAAAAGAAGATCCTGCCAAAACTTAAAGTTATTCTCGCAAATCCCTACAAACCCAAAAAGTAATTCATTAATATTTATAATGATAAATTAAACCAATATCTTTTATATTTCTTAAGCGAAATGCTGGACGGAAGTAATTTATCTGAATTCCAAAACTTAATATTATCTGAAATAACATCATCAGGACTATCAGGTAGACAATACGCCAGGCAAAACAATATTCACTTGGGACTTGGAAGTTCACTGCGTTCAATCGGAAATAAAAAGGCTTCATGTGTCCTTATTTCACAATCAATTAAACCCAGATTTATTATAGATCAGATTGGCTATTTTACGAAAGAAAAAAATACCACTGTGCCTGTTTATATAGTCGAAGATTGGGAAAAGATATCTGAAGAGCTGTTCGGTGTAAAATCACTTATTGTAGCTTTCCCTTTAAATTTATCAGGTAATCTTGAAAAGTGGATTTTACAAAAAACCTTACCTGTTCAGTATAATAAACTACCAATTCATCAACAAACACTGAGTAGACCAATTTCCACTCAAAATGTTAATAATGAATTAAATTTAAATTCTATTTACCTCTCAAAATCATCAAATAGCAAGCGCTCTTTTGTCCCTAATATTGTGGTTAAAGCTAAAGAAAAAATAGTGCCATCAAATCAATCAAAAGATTGGACTGGAGACTACATCTCGTTTTCAAATCCAAGTGAAATAATGGAGGAAATGGACATTGATGTTGTCGATGAAGAATTTAGGCTAAAACAAGATAAAGCCTTAGATGCTTTACAAAAAATAGTTGAAAGCACTCACAAATATGTTATTGAAAATAACCAAAAAGGAAAGACGATATCCAATCAAAAAACATTGGAACACATTTCATTAAAACAGCCAAGCATTGAAGATGAAGAATGGGAGAATGACCCTTTCTCGAAATCGTATATTGGACTCGACGTACATAAAATTCAACCGAATCCAAATCGAAAAAAGAAAAATAAGAAACAAAAGAAAAAAACAAAGAAAGTTGGTAAATAAAAATGTTTAAATCTAAAATTAACTGTATAAAATCGAGACTGGACAGTTTGTTTATTTTTTGTCTTAGCTCTTAATAAATGAAAAAAATACGTAGCCATGGTTAGCTTGTGCTTGAAACACCGATAGGCACCGATTTTGCAGAGAAACAGATTTGCATCCTAGGTACACATACTGATTTACATACATGTAGATTAAGAATTTTGATTTGTAGACACTGATTTATAAATAAAATGTGAGTTAAATTATGACACAGTTCATCGTTGAAAAAAAGTATATTCAAAATGCAGAAAAATAACTACATATCATTTAGGTGTTCATAATTTTTTCACTTAATAAAAAAAATGAAGTATGTCAACATTTCGAATTTTAAAAAATGTGTCTATTAATCGATAAATTTAACTATAACCAGAAAAAAATAATCCAATTGGTTTTTAGCTACTAATAACTAATGAGTTCAATTTTGTAACTCTGTCACACATGAATGATTAACATTGATCTAAAGTTCTACTCTTGTCCAAAAAAGGATACAAAATATAAAAATTATGAGTAGTTGCTTGACAATCATTGATAAGGAAAAAATATAATGTACCTTTTTATTATTCATGTATCAAAATTTATATTCCATTATGTCGATCTATTCGCATTCCTCTTTTCTGACTGTATTCGTCAACTGCTTCCTTTATATAGATAAATCGACACACAGTGCAACTTTTCAACACTGTGTCATATTAAAAATGTTTTTGAAAATCAATTTGCGATTTGGACAAAATGTTAAGCAGGCCCAAATCTTATAAATTTTGACTCATACAAGTTCTCACATAGTAAGATTTTATATGAAATTCGAATACATTATCGGCAGTATGGATACCATTGACGTATTAGGTATGGACCGCCAGTAGCCAACTTCACGCGTGTTCCAACATAACTAGGGGCGCCATCAACTACTAGCAGGGAATCTGCGTAGCAGTGATATGATTTTTTTAATAAATTATTTACTATTGAAATATTTTGGTGGAAATTATTATCAAACTACTTTTATTTTACAAAACACATCCACTCCTTATGCCATGAGTTACTTACAGATGAATATATTATCGTTTTCATTTAAATTCTAATGGCGAAATTAGAACACGTATTTAACACTAAAAGATGATGGCGTTTTTAGGCTGTTTTAAGATGGAACAACTTTTCTTGGCTGTTTGTATGAAAATTTCAACCGACTGGCGGTCCATATCTAGTACGTCAATGATGGATACTATCAATAAAAGGTAAAGTCAAATCATACTATGGATAGACATTTGGATTTGATTAAACATAAAAAGCAGATAAGTTTTTTGGTAATTCTCCACTCTACTAGGTATATAATATGTATAAAATCAAAAAAAAAATTCATTTTCGAAATAAATATTTAAAAAAATAAAAGATGTTGTTTTCGTTATTTTTAGTTTTCTGACTCAAAATTAATAAGATCATTGAATTTTCAAAACAAAAATTAAATTGAATTACTACATACAATTTTGGAAAAAAATTAACACAGGGTCTTCGAGGTCAACAGCTTAGGGGGTCTTCCTAGTATACCACCAAACAACCTGTGAAAGTTTCATTAGGGTTCAGTTATAGCTATCATTGAAACTCATCATTGAATTTTCAAAACAAAAATTAAATTGAATTACTACATACAATTTTGGAAAAAAATTAACACAGGGTCTTTGAGGTCAACAGCTTAGGGGGTCTTCCTAGTATACCACCAAACAACCTGTGAAAGTTTCATTAGGGTTCAGTTATAGCTATCATTGAAACTCATAATTGAAAACTTTCAAAACTGCAGAGTATGCGTGCCCGTGCATTTAAATGCACTGTCAAATTTGGCTAGACAGTACGTTCTTACAATTTTGCGTTTAGCTGTTGACACGTATTCACGTATAGAAAAGCGTGTGTACAAACTTGTTTCCACGGTAGAAGTCGGAGGAGTACATGTTGATGACCCTTGGGTCATGTAATACATCCTGAACGTGTCCATTGTCCAGTAAGGATTTTCAGGGCTGAACACAGCCAACGTCTCTAAAGTTTTCATCTATCAATTTACAGCTGATTTTTAGCGAAACAAGTTAACCTCAACAATTTTCATAACATTTGTAAAAAAGAACTTTAAAATGTTAACAAATAGATTTTTAACTAGCTTCACACACTCTATAAGATGGAATTTATTGTTTAAAATATCTAATAGTATAAGTATTCCTTCATCTGTTACAAGTAATAATGCGAATTGTCGAGTTCCAATAATCATTAGCCCAGCAGTTAGACATGTCAATACCAGCAAAGTGTTTAGTAAAAAAATTAACAAACCGTCATCTAAAGATCAAGTAAATATTAAATTTGTAACTTATGTTATAATATCGAAAGTATTTAAATTAAATATTAATAATCATAGGATTCAGACAGTGATGATGATACCAATGACCCAGACCTTCAAGACGAACGCGACTCCAAAGTTGTAAAAGTTAAAGTTAACTCATTGAGAACAGATTTACTATTGAAAGCTGGACTATCAATAGCTAGAAAGTAAGTACTTTTGACTCGTTAAATTATGCATTTGAATTTGGTGAGTAAATAATTCTTATTTTGCAGCAAAATTGAAGTAATCTTTTATGAAAGTAAAATACGTGTAAATGGACAAAAAATTACAAAGAAAAGTGCACAGGTAAGACTTTAATAACTTAAAATTCATTATAATCAAAGCTCAATTTTCATGAAATCCTATTAATAAATTCATATTCACGCCATTGCAGATCAAATTTAATTTTTGTTTGAATCTGGGTTTTGTTTTGTAAAATAGGATGTTACGCAGCTACAATATCTATCTATAGACCAGACAAAAAGTATGAGACCAAAATACTTACGTCATTTGATTAATAAAAAATATCAGTCGTCGTTTGATACTCAATCCGTAGTTATGCCAACCCTACTCCTTTTTGATTTGAGCAGAGTTCAAATTACGGGTCAGAAAGTTTATATAATTTTTGTTCTTTGTTCCACCTAGGTACTTAATTTACTTACTTAAGGTGGCGCTACAGTCCGGGGTGGACCAGGGCTTCAACCAACAAGCTTCTTCCACTCGGCTCGGTTTGTAGCTAGCTGTCTCCAGTTTCGTACGACAAGTTGGTTGAGGTCCTCTATCACTTGTGTGTGCCACCTGCTACGCCATCTCTAAAGCGTTCTCATCCACCTTTTGTAATGTACATGCTTCTGCACCATAAATAAGGTCAGGGATGAAAAGTGTCTTATGAAGGGACACTTTAGTTGCTCAAGAGAGGGCTTTGCTCTTCAGTTGCCTTCTTAGCACAAAGAAACAGCGATTGGTGTTATTCACTGAGTTGATAGCGGAGCCTAGGTACACAAAGTCTTTGACCACCTCAAAATTGTAGCTGCCTATGGTGACGGTTTGTCCAAGACGTCGGTGTTAGGTGTCGTTTCTTATTGACAGCATATATTTTGTCTCGATTCACCGTTAAACCCATCTTCATGGCTTCTTTCTCAATGCTCACGAAAGCACCACTGACATCACGCTTTGTTCTTCCCATTATGTCAATATCGTCGGCGTACGCTAGTAATTGGACGGATTTTTAACAGATTGTGCCTCCGGTGTTGACGTGAGTATTTTGCACTATTCTTTCAAGGATGATGTTAAAGCAGTCACACGACCGCATCGCCTTGTCTAAATCTTTTTTTTTTTGACATAAAAGGTATCGGTGAGGTCTTTACCGACTCTATTGAAGCAGCGTGAGTTCTCCAAAGGGATACCAAAACTAGACATTTCTCTGTATAGCTCGTCTCTATAAATGCTGTCATCGAAAATGATGATTTGAGGCCTAATTCACAAGATCCATCATACTGGCGGCTTATATTCGCAAAATGTTCATATATTACAGCGTAAAATATTTCTATTACTGAATACCGTATGAAAATCCGTACAGTATTTATTTTGTGCAAGGCGCGAGATTTCAATTTATAAATATGTAGTGGTGATGATATTAGGTTTATTAAAACTTGTTTTTATAGTTTGACTTAGTGGTTGTAACAAAAAGTAATATGTGAAAAACTTTTCGTTGTAATTTTTGTATTTACTCCTATGTATAATTCATACATTTCTAATTTAATCTCCTCGAATAATTCTATAGTATATCGGAATAGATTCTGAGATTAATTTTTGTTTGTTTATTCCAGCTCAATGTGGGTGATGAAATTGATGTTATTAAAAGTTTCAGTAACGTTAACCCATCCCACTTGGTTATATCACGTGTAATAATAGTTTCAGCAAAAGAAAAGGATGAAACCATAACTGTGCATTTGCGACGATACAAAACAATGCTAATTGAAAACTACACCGGAACAAATGCTTACAAGTCTTCAGAATCATCTGGAAACACATGAACTTCATAACAAACATTAAAACAAATATCAATCAACGATAGCAAATACAAATTTCAGAGCAAAAAAATTGTGCATTTTTATTTTCAAATATATGTACCTAGGTATATTGAAAAAGAATTCTACACCGATTCCATTAAACAAATTATGAATTCATACTGACGAATGTCAATGAATATTATCCATAACAGCAGGTTTCTAATTTTCTTCTCCTATCGTCGATACTAGTTGATAAAATGCAAAATAATTGCAACAACCACATAGAGGAAGTGGACGTATCTCCTTTCTTCAATAACGATTGAGCTTTCGAAGGGTTTGTCCTTGAAGAAGAAATACAAAAAAAAACATTTTTTATTTCTCTACCTTTACAGTTTTAACACATCATAAATGGCACGATATTCTCCTGAACACATGACTAGAATATTAACAATAACGAAGGATGGGTTTTAAAGAATATATGAACAAAAAATACAATCGATTTTTAAAATGCAGATATGACGATAGAAGAAGCGGTAACGATGACAACGATGATGGTGTCGACGACGACGTTGATATGATTTTTGGCAACAATTTCTTGCACTTAGTATAGAAAAGAAAACGATTTGCATAGCAATGACATTTTATCGACTGGAGTCACGACTTTGATGATGACTTCATAAAAGTGACTGTATATATGCAAAGCATAGGTATATATGTATAATGTATATATATATATAGTTATATAATAATAATAATGGATGTTCATGTGGTCGTAATATAAGATGAAGAAAAGTTTTAATACTTTTTTAAACATAACGAGTGCAGTCTTTGCGCTCCCTTCATGCTAAACTAAAAAGTTTAAATATATCTTCTTGTGTTTACATCAAATTTAGAAAAAAACTGAATGTCGTTTTGTGTCTAACTTTAATTCCATAACTGAACGAAATAAATGAAATCGGGTCAGCCGTATCAAGTTATGGACAAATTTGTACAAACCATTAACACCAAATTTTCGTTATGTGCATTTAAACTTTTTAGTTTTTTTTTTAATTTGAAATGCAGTTACATAAACGGAACTGCAAGTATAACGTTATTTATTTATTTATTTCGTTAAATACTAAGGTTAGACAAACTTACCTAACATCTACAAATATTTTAATACAATAATTATGTTCATAAAAAATGTTGCTTTATATTTAATACATTTTAAATTGTCATTAGTTGATGCAAACAGAAAGTAATATATATTGTAAATTGAAATAAATTGATTTAAAGGACTATTAATTGACACCATAGTTTGATCTACTGAATATAGAAGATAAAGGAATCTGTGCTCTAATGCTAGCTAGGCTGTAACTGAAGTTTAAGCTACTCAGAGCGGATGAAGATATTATTGAACCGGTTTGTTTATTCCTACAATGTAAGAGTTGGAAATACTGTCTATGTTTAAGTAGTAAAGGAAGATTTATTAGTTTAAGTCTTTTAATATATGTATACGAAGGTAGAGCCGTTCTTTGGGACCAAAGAAGAAAACGAAGGCAAAAGCGCTATAAAAGTTTTATTAAAATAAAAATTCTCGATAAAATTTGGAAAAAAACTGAGTTATATGGAATTACCCTTTATAGTGGGACTAAAACAAAAACTCAAATTCATCTTCTAGGGAATCACTAAAAAATGCTACACACGTAGTTTTGAAACAAATCCGTCAAACAAACGCACACCCGCCCCGCCCATACACACATAAGCACATCATCATAGACAGACAAACGGACGGCATTACGAAACCTACTTTTTTGGACTTTTCCATCATCGTATCAATATTCAGACGCTTCTTTTTCGTTAGTCGGACCCTCTTCATATTCTAATATTAGAACACTTGTAAAAGCTTTAATTAAGAAAGTTACGTCTAACGAAAATGACCCAGGCCTACTTTACCTAAAACTTCCTTTACAGAAGTATAATTACATGTAAAGTTTTGTTTTCGATTTCGATTGATTTAAATGTGTTATTTTTTTCAGGTCCTCCCCATATACATAAGTCGATAATATCCAACGAATAGATAATTTCATAATTAAAGAGGAAAGAAAAATGATTTTACTATGCCTAGTTTCTTAAAAAACAAAGAGTTGTGATTTTATTTTATTTATACTCTTTTCGTTCGTTGCTAACTGAATGTTAGAATGTTTAACTGAAAATTGAAAATTTGGCCTTAAAAAAACAAGCAAAATCGAAAACTAAACTGCCAAATGTAATTAATCACAGAGATTTTATAAAACTCCGTCCATTCACAAACTGTTTTTTCCTTACATAAAACCAATACTTCTTGTCTAATAAGCTACCTAAAATCAATTTTGTGTTCACAAATCGAAGGTGGAAAACCATATAGCAACGACAACAAAAAAAATTTCCTTTGCTACTCTTTTTTTTGCCACATGAAGTTACCTTATACCTATCTATTCTATAGGTATATATATGTATACAAAGTTCGAACTGTATTTTGTTTATAGAGATAAAGAAATTGTTTCCTTTGTTAGGATATATTGAATTGTCCAATGGAAGTGCATGATAGGACTTAACGAGGTTCTTCGGCATTCCGCCACAAGTCCACATCTTGTTATAGTATATTCGAGCACTGATATGTGCTATAAGCTATACTCTACTCCTGCTGGTGCACCAACAACAATCAGTACCACCTTCATCTAGGACGGTTGCTGCGACTTGAAAATCCTGATGGAAATCTATTGGTTGGGCTTATGGGATGTCAATGACATCCCATATTTTTTTTTGACATAAAAGGTATCGGTGAGGTCTTTACCGACTCTATTGAAGCAGCGTGAGTTCTCCAAAGGGATACCAAAACTAGACATTTCTCTGTATAGCTCGTCTCTATAAATGCTGTCATCGAAAATGATGATTTGAGGCCTAATTCACAAGATCCATCATACTGGCGGCTTATATTCGCAAAATGTTCATATATTACAGCGTAAAATATTTCTATTACTGAATACCGTATGAAAATCCGTACAGTATTTATTTTGTGCAAGGCGCGAGATTTCAATTTATAAATATGTAGTGGTGATGATATTAGGTTTATTAAAACTTGTTTTTATAGTTTGACTTAGTGGTTGTAACAAAAAGTAATATGTGAAAAACTTTTCGTTGTAATTTTTGTATTTACTCCTATGTATAATTCATACATTTCTAATTTAATCTCCTCGAATAATTCTATAGTATATCGGAATAGATTCTGAGATTAATTTTTGTTTGTTTATTCCAGCTCAATGTGGGTGATGAAATTGATGTTATTAAAAGTTTCAGTAACGTTAACCCATCCCACTTGGTTATATCACGTGTAATAATAGTTTCAGCAAAAGAAAAGGATGAAACCATAACTGTGCATTTGCGACGATACAAAACAATGCTAATTGAAAACTACACCGGAACAAATGCTTACAAGTCTTCAGAATCATCTGGAAACACATGAACTTCATAACAAACATTAAAACAAATATCAATCAACGATAGCAAATACAAATTTCAGAGCAAAAAAATTGTGCATTTTTATTTTCAAATATATGTACCTAGGTATATTGAAAAAGAATTCTACACCGATTCCATTAAACAAATTATGAATTCATACTGACGAATGTCAATGAATATTATCCATAACAGCAGGTTTCTAATTTTCTTCTCCTATCGTCGATACTAGTTGATAAAATGCAAAATAATTGCAACAACCACATAGAGGAAGTGGACGTATCTCCTTTCTTCAATAACGATTGAGCTTTCGAAGGGTTTGTCCTTGAAGAAGAAATACAAAAAAAAACATTTTTTATTTCTCTACCTTTACAGTTTTAACACATCATAAATGGCACGATATTCTCCTGAACACATGACTAGAATATTAACAATAACGAAGGATGGGTTTTAAAGAATATATGAACAAAAAATACAATCGATTTTTAAAATGCAGATATGACGATAGAAGAAGCGGTAACGATGACAACGATGATGGTGTCGACGACGACGTTGATATGATTTTTGGCAACAATTTCTTGCACTTAGTATAGAAAAGAAAACGATTTGCATAGCAATGACATTTTATCGACTGGAGTCACGACTTTGATGATGACTTCATAAAAGTGACTGTATATATGCAAAGCATAGGTATATATGTATAATGTATATATATATATAGTTATATAATAATAATAATGGATGTTCATGTGGTCGTAATATAAGATGAAGAAAAGTTTTAATACTTTTTTAAACATAACGAGTGCAGTCTTTGCGCTCCCTTCATGCTAAACTAAAAAGTTTAAATATATCTTCTTGTGTTTACATCAAATTTAGAAAAAAACTGAATGTCGTTTTGTGTCTAACTTTAATTCCATAACTGAACGAAATAAATGAAATCGGGTCAGCCGTATCAAGTTATGGACAAATTTGTACAAACCATTAACACCAAATTTTCGTTATGTGCATTTAAACTTTTTAGTTTTTTTTTTAATTTGAAATGCAGTTACATAAACGGAACTGCAAGTATAACGTTATTTATTTATTTATTTCGTTAAATACTAAGGTTAGACAAACTTACCTAACATCTACAAATATTTTAATACAATAATTATGTTCATAAAAAATGTTGCTTTATATTTAATACATTTTAAATTGTCATTAGTTGATGCAAACAGAAAGTAATATATATTGTAAATTGAAATAAATTGATTTAAAGGACTATTAATTGACACCATAGTTTGATCTACTGAATATAGAAGATAAAGGAATCTGTGCTCTAATGCTAGCTAGGCTGTAACTGAAGTTTAAGCTACTCAGAGCGGATGAAGATATTATTGAACCGGTTTGTTTATTCCTACAATGTAAGAGTTGGAAATACTGTCTATGTTTAAGTAGTAAAGGAAGATTTATTAGTTTAAGTCTTTTAATATATGTATACGAAGGTAGAGCCGTTCTTTGGGACCAAAGAAGAAAACGAAGGCAAAAGCGCTATAAAAGTTTTATTAAAATAAAAATTCTCGATAAAATTTGGAAAAAAACTGAGTTATATGGAATTACCCTTTATAGTGGGACTAAAACAAAAACTCAAATTCATCTTCTAGGGAATCACTAAAAAATGCTACACACGTAGTTTTGAAACAAATCCGTCAAACAAACGCACACCCGCCCCGCCCATACACACATAAGCACATCATCATAGACAGACAAACGGACGGCATTACGAAACCTACTTTTTTGGACTTTTCCATCATCGTATCAATATTCAGACGCTTCTTTTTCGTTAGTCGGACCCTCTTCATATTCTAATATTAGAACACTTGTAAAAGCTTTAATTAAGAAAGTTACGTCTAACGAAAATGACCCAGGCCTACTTTACCTAAAACTTCCTTTACAGAAGTATAATTACATGTAAAGTTTTGTTTTCGATTTCGATTGATTTAAATGTGTTATTTTTTTCAGGTCCTCCCCATATACATAAGTCGATAATATCCAACGAATAGATAATTTCATAATTAAAGAGGAAAGAAAAATGATTTTACTATGCCTAGTTTCTTAAAAAACAAAGAGTTGTGATTTTATTTTATTTATACTCTTTTCGTTCGTTGCTAACTGAATGTTAGAATGTTTAACTGAAAATTGAAAATTTGGCCTTAAAAAAACAAGCAAAATCGAAAACTAAACTGCCAAATGTAATTAATCACAGAGATTTTATAAAACTCCGTCCATTCACAAACTGTTTTTTCCTTACATAAAACCAATACTTCTTGTCTAATAAGCTACCTAAAATCAATTTTGTGTTCACAAATCGAAGGTGGAAAACCATATAGCAACGACAACAAAAAAAATTTCCTTTGCTACTCTTTTTTTTGCCACATGAAGTTACCTTATACCTATCTATTCTATAGGTATATATATGTATACAAAGTTCGAACTGTATTTTGTTTATAGAGATAAAGAAATTGTTTCCTTTGTTAGGATATATTGAATTGTCCAATGGAAGTGCATGATAGGACTTAACGAGGTTCTTCGGCATTCCGCCACAAGTCCACATCTTGTTATAGTATATTCGAGCACTGATATGTGCTATAAGCTATACTCTACTCCTGCTGGTGCACCAACAACAATCAGTACCACCTTCATCTAGGACGGTTGCTGCGACTTGAAAATCCTGATGGAAATCTATTGGTTGGGCTTATGGGATGTCAATGACGGTGATTGTGGGATGCAAGGGCATGCAGTCAAGTGGGAATATCCTTCGATTTGTCGGCAGTGAAAATGTATCTACATTTAACCTGATTTCTCATTGTTTCCCGTCGCCGCTCAGGAAAATTCTTGTGCTGCTAATGTGCACAAACCTTGGCAAGAATTTTTTATGACTTTGTCTCCGGAAAGTTTCGTTTTTTTTTTCTTTTTTTGTATTTTCATTATCAAGTCATTTCGTTGCCCGATGTCGTCCATGAAAGAATTTTAATTTTTCTCGTTCAAGTGACAAAAAGTGGTTTAGAATAGATAGTGAATGGGTTTTTGAATGAGGAAGTTAATAAGAATAGCAATCTAGTAAATTGTTTTTTTTTTTTTATTATTTAAGATGGAGCTGACCAAACTACATAGATATGTAGATATTCGCAGATACTTAAGTCAAGCGTTAATATCTGGAAATAGAAAAAAAAAAAAAAAAAATAACAAATTCAGTGGTCCAATAAAATAACATAAAATAACACAGAAAGACCTATTGTTTTCGATCAAGGACAACAATAGGTTTAAAAAATAATAGTTTCAAACAAGATATTTTGTTAAAATGGTTCATTTAAAAAGAAAATACGACAGCCGTCGTTTTCGTTGTCGTCTTGATTTTTACTTAATTATATGTTATGAGTATATGATGCATTTAATTAAGTATGTAGTATGTATCCATTTATGTAAATCGGTAGTTTACATTACACTTAAACTCACCTTGGACACTTAATTTAATAACTTTTCTTATCACTTTCAAGATCAAAGCCTCGATATGAATTAACTGATGTTTTCTTTAACTTTTTCATCGAACAATCATTTTGTCCTCTTGAGAATTTCATGTCAAAACGTTATCGAAAAATTGCTAATTGCAGTTGCATTGTTCAAATATTTACAAAAGATATTTCTTCAAGTGATAAATATCAAGTATAAATATCTGTTGCATGTGAAAAGCAACATCCAAATATCACAATGAAGGCATTCAGTAAGTTCGATCTGAAAAGATTCATTCTAACTAAATTTTTACTTGCTCTATTTTTTATACACTTTGTGTCCCTACAGTATTGGCAGTTTTAATTTTCGCCATTCTTGGCGCAACTCTTAGTGAAAATCTTCGAGATGGTCGACCCGGATGCAAGACAAATACTGAAATGAATCAAATATATTACCGAAATTTCTGGGATGCAAATGCGTACTGGGCATGCAGAACAAAAGATGTTCCAGCTGAAGCAGTACGTTGTGATGAAGGTGGTTTCCAGCCTAAATTGAATAGATGCATTGATTGGGAGGATTGGGAATGGGAGGACCCTGTTGCTCCACCATCAAGTGCATACTAAAAAACAAAAACGGAAGTGGAAAAAATAATATTGACATTGTAATTAAAACAGGACCTTTTTCACAATAATATTCTTATAGTACCTATCTATTTACAATAATCATTTACGTTGCCAGTAAAATTAAATTTAAACTCACAATAATTTGAAAAAAACTGCCTTTTGTTATTTTCGGTGCAAGGTAAAAGAGTGAACTATTGGCAAATGCACGGTTTAAGACAAAGCATTTTCTTGTTTCCAAATTTTTCTTTCCAATTTATTTTGTATTACTATTTTTGCATTTCTTTTGACCGCTCATATAGTGCTACCCATTTGCATTAGGTGGCTAAACATACAAAAAAAACCATCAAAAGTTGTTTTTCTATCGTGAAAATTAAACAATACAATGAAATAATGACATTTTTTTATAAAGCAATTATAAAATTATAAAGCAATTATTAGAAAAAATTAGACCTTAGGAAATATCCTACATTTCATGTTTTATTATTTTATTTTTGTTCGACAAATAGTTTCAGCGTACGAACACCGGAAAGTCTACTCCAATCATCAGACTCCTTGCACCTTTGTACAAATTAGTGTCGCTTGTCGCCTTGTCTATTCACAATCTCATGTCTAGGCTAGGAAATAAGACTGGATGTCCAACACATGCAATTCGCACGCAATTCTACCGGTGCCATTATATAAGGCCGTTCATCATAAGGCCATATTTACAAATATGGTCATGCATATATGACACATTCGAAAAGTGCCATAAGGTCATATTTGTAAACATGGCAATTTATCACTTGGCCAAAGTAAAGTATCATATCGCCATATCTTTCTGCGACTTTTAGGGCCAGTCTTTTCAGCTCTGGTTAAATTTAACCATTAGCTGGTAACCATAGAAACTCATCGAAATATATGGTTAACAACTGAAATAACCAATGGTTACACATAACCAGAGCTGAAAAGACATAATCAGTAAAAGGCGAAAAGTAAGTTATGTATGGGGAGCATATGCTGCCCTCCTGCAAAACCCCTGCCTGGCCTAATATAGAATTTGGGGTAGGTGCGAGTTTGGGTACTGCAAAGTTTTTGAATAAAAACCTATGCATATACCCAAACTCGCACCTACTCTAAATCCAATAAGGCCTGGCAGGGGGTTGCAGGTGGCAGCATGCCCCCTATTCCAACCTCAATGTTTATAAGCCAAAATTTTGTATTTCTTATTTGAAAGTGACATTAGGTTATAATAGCAATATGACACTTTGACAAAGTGACAAATTGCCATATTTACAAATATGGCCTTATGACACTTCTCGAATGTGTCATATGACCATATTTGTAAATATGGCCATATATCGCAAGGGTTATGTCATGCCACAAATTCTTCCATTTTAGGTGAATGTTAAGCTCAACTCAGTTGTGTTTATCCATCCACTAAGAAGACGTATATATTTTATTAGCAATATTTCAGTTATTTCTTTGTTGGTTTTCCAATCTGGTTCTTTTATATCCTAAAAGTTTTGCTAAGCTTGAAATACTGCAATCAAAAAGTTTGCAAAAAAATATTTTCTAAAAAGTTCTTTTTTTCTCAAAAAATATCCGATCGATTTTGATAAAACTCAAAAGTAACTTTCCCCAAGAGCAAGTGCCCTTTATTTCTACATGCATATATAAATTTCTATCCCGACTGGGCTACAAATAATGTTGTTTTGATAGCAAAAACAACTCATTTGAACTTAAAATAAAAAAGAAATTACTAAGAAAAAAACATATTTAAGAATTTCGTATTGGTTAAATTTATTGTGTTAAATGTCTTAACACTTTGTTATATTTCTCCATTCTTCCCAGAGAACACATCCCAAGTACTGATTTATATGAACGAAACCTTTGTTTTCGGGACACTGCAATATTACCGGTGCAGATGTATTGCTGCTGCACAAATAATAAGATGCAGGATCACCCCGAACAGCATGAGGGCGCAAAGAGTTCTCACCTTTACAAGATGTAATGTTTCGCAAATTCTTCTTCATAGCACAATCGTTTCTCCAATCTTCCCAATCCACACATCCTGAAACGGAACTGTTGGTAACATAGCCTCTGTTAGATGGGCAATTTGTGGCCTCCGATTTATTTGTTTTTAAATTACAATGCATGATCTTTCTTGGATCGGCAGTTCCCCATGTCTGATCACGATAAAGGCAATCCTGACAGATAACAACACTGATCCATAGAATAGAAAATGCAGACAAAATGTGCAATACTTAAAAAAAGAAAATTTAAAAAATGATATTATGTTAAAAAAAAATATAAATTCACCTTTAAACATTTTGTAAGGGCTTATTAATTGCTCCCCTGTTTTAACAATCGGTACTGGCAGAAAAAACAAAAAAAAATTAGTAGGGTGGTAAATTTTAAACCAAAATCCACTTGGAACCTATTGGTATTATCTTATAAAAGCACACTATACAATTAATTTAATAAGAAATCAATAATTTTTTTAATCAGCTCCGATTTTTTTTATTTTGATAATAAATTCTTCATCCGATAAACAATAATGTAGTCTTTAATACTTTTTGCTGAAGTTCTTGCTGATTTGATAATAATTACATATATTTTCAATGAGGTCATAAGTATAAAATTAATTGAAAGAGAGACATTACAATTTTTCTACAGATTATGGGATAATGATTTTAATTGAATGATAATCTTCATTGATACTATGTAATCAATAGCAGTGTTAGATTCTTACTGACTAAAACACACCTACAATTTTCATACGACTTCGACTAAGTTTGCAGTTTACATTTCACAATTTGTTTTTTTTTTGCGGCATGAATCTTCTTATTAAAATGACCTACAAAATCGCAGGAGTTTGTTTATACATTTTATGCTAATTCGAATTGTCTCGTTCTTTGTAGCCAACGAATTAGGTTTGTCATTGTAGTGTGTTTTGCGGAAAACCTGATCTGTGCAACGTGGAAAAGTCGGTAAGCTTCAGTTTTGACATCAACAACATTCTGGAGTATACGTGGGTCCATTTGAATCATTTATTGGTAAGTTCTCTTGCTAAAGCAAGATGACTTGGCTTGGATATGAATCCCATCAAACACGTTTGGGACCTTGCTGAAAAAACGATAAGGAGACAATCTGCGCTTTCAGAACCACACAGGGGTTAAGATGTGCCCTGGTCGAGGATAGGGATAATTTAGAAGCATCGCAACAAACCTTATCCAATGTAGACTCAGGTAAATTAAAGTTAAATAAGATATTCGGAAAGACAATACCCACTATTTATAGAACCAGGACTGTTTAAAAAAAAATAATAAAAATGTAAAATGTGAAGTTCATTATCTTTTATTTATGTTTAATTTCTAAATGTTTCTTTACTTATTCTTTTTTTTTATAAATCACTCATTTTTATGTTAACTAAGAAAACTTTTATTTTTTTAGCTCTTTTATCTATTCTACTCCTATACTTTTCAAGTAATTGGTGGTTCGATGAACCTGCTCAACAGTGGAGTGGTTATTCACGGAGAATTTTTAAATATGTCAAGCAATGCAACTTAATTAAACCAAGAAAATAGTCACTATACAAGAAGATGTCCTCCGAAAAGGATATTCTCTTGTCTATGGATAAGTTGTTAGAATGTGTTACTTCTATAATGGCATACAAAAACTAGTCTCTGGGTCATGACATAGTCTTAACAGCCTACATGGGAATTTAGAGGGAACTATCTGCGACTCAAATAAATAAAAGGCACGACTGGGTCGCACAAACTTCCTCTCGCTGCAAGGTACCTGAGGACTTAACTTGAAAATTTAAAATAAATCAAAATACAAAAAAATCGTATGAAATTTTAATAAAAGTATTAAGACTGTATCTAATAAAGATTCAAACCAATATCAAAGTATGCAAAAAACATTCTTCCATAAATATGAAATTACGAAAAAAAAATTCAAATCGCAGGAACAGTTTTTGAAATAAACAATTTTTTTTAAACAATTTTTTGAAACAAATTTTTGAAAAAAGAACTAAGTATGCATATTTTATATCTTAAAACTAAGTTTTATAAAAATCCGTCTACACGTTTTTAAAATATCGAATTAACAAAAAAAGTTTTTGAAAAACTATTAAAAAATTAGCGAAAATATTTAGTAAAGAAATTGGTACGCGATCTTATTTGAAATAGCTAGTAGACAGTATATATTTTTTGAATATCGAGAAAATCAAATTTTGAAAAAACCGTTATATGGCAGGTACCGTTACAATGACTTTTATGAAAGCTTTGTTTCCATTTTCTGAAAAGTGACAATGCAGATAGACAGACAGACAGACAGACAGAATTGGCAGACCTGATTTTTTTGTCTTCGCTATCATCGCTGTCATGTTTGATTATTATCTCAAAACTTTTTTTTGCACGAATCCAAAACTTGCCTTATAGAACCTATAGACAGAGCAAGTAAAAAGGGTTGCCAATAAATACATAAACCCAGCTAAAACAAAATTAATACCATTTACTAATAAAATACTTCTTTAACACAATAAAACCTATTCGTTTAGAAGAAAAAGTAATCTAGATAAAGAAGGAGGTAAAATATTTAACCATTACAAGTAATATAGCAAACTCTACTCTAACAAGCAGTTAGGAATAACTCTCGGAAATTTACAAAGGCTCTTATTATCATATGCCATAGGCCAATGGGGCATATACTGCCTATAGACCATGCTAAAACCCGCGCTTTTTAACATTTTCCAAACCTATTTTACTTGCTAATAGGGTTGTCTGTTCACAGAGTTATTACATCTTCAACGGTTGGACAGGTTTTCTTTAAACTTCGTGCACTTTTTGGTAGTTACCTAGAGGACATACCGAGTACCTCCCATTTAACGATTTTAGTTTTTTTTCCAAATTTTCTCGTAAACGGCTCTTATGATTTTGATAACACTTTTTGAACGTGTATAGAGTGCCGTTAAGATAATTTTATTTCAGGTTTTTGGCTCAAAATTCACATAACGGAGATTTCGTGTTTACGGTTTTTTTTACAAATTTGGCCACAAATAAATAACGGCTTACCCAATTTTATTTAAATTTGGTATGGCACTTAAATTTGGCAATTAACACAAGATGACATTTAAAGTGTTTCTCTTAACAACTGATTTATGATACTTCCCCTACCATTTTATTTATTTTTGTATTTTTGCCTTTTCACTTAATAATAAATTTTTCCTAATCCCAAAGCTTGCTACAAGTGCAAGCTCGTGCGCCCCAGTCGTGCATTTTATTTTCATTATTATTGCTTATTATTATTTGAATTTCGATAATCAAAACTTACTCTTACTTCACAGTTTAAGGGCTGTTTGCTCATACGATACTTAAGCAACTATGTTCTACATAAATCCTTAAGTGACAGTTTATGCAAAGGAAAAAGTACTACTTAAGGATTTATGTAGAACACAGTTGCCTAAGTATCGTATGAGCAAACGGCCCTAAAAGAAAATAATTTGTTTGTTTCTGTCTAATCGTATATTGTGGTCGCAAAAATTAATAATTTTTTTCTTTTTAGCAGCCAGAACTTTGAGAAGCTGAATATTGCAAAGCATCAGATTTTTTTTGCAGAATTTTGAAAAGCAGAAAACCAGATATTATACTGTAGTGCAGGAAAATGAGACAAAAAGAAAAACAGAAACTGTGCATTTTGTGCTCTCAGGATAATTTTTTTATATGTGATACAGGGTGCTCTTGAGTATAAAAAATTCTTTTTCGAAATCAAGACTGGCGCACTCGTTGCCATTTTGAAAAAAAATTTTACCTAATTATCTCGAAAACCTTTAGTAATACAAAAAAACTTGTCGAACACAAATTTGTAGAAAATAACGTACACTTTTGAATATATCATTAATATTTTAAAAGTTATAAGCAAACAAAAATCAATATTTTACTTGTTTAATATTCGGAGTCGCGGAACTCTTGTATTTTTCTTGTTACATACAAAATGTTAAGATTGTTTTATACTATTTATTTTGTCTTTTTTTTTCTTTTTAAGTAAGAGCATGTAAAAAAGAAGTTGGGACAGTATTTTATTGTTATTTTCTTAAAAATTTCATTTTATTTTTATCGTAATTCGGTCCGAAATACTTATTGGGAAAACAGAATAAAAAAGAAATCTTGTATACTGTTTGAAATACTCTAACCAAATACTACTTGATCTACTTGATTCTTAATTAGGCAGAGTCCACAAACTCAACTCACACCACAATTAAGAAGTTAATTTGGAGTGTAAGTTAAGTACCTACCATATTGTTCATATGAAGGAAATGGAGACCCTACAAATATTTGTTTTATTCAGTAAACTACCAGTAAACTACCAGTAAACTACCTATATGCATTTATTTAAATAAAAAAATATCTGCATTAAAATCTGTTCAAAAAGTTAAAATGCATTACATTTGTAAATATATACCTACCTATACTTCCTTTGGTTCGTCAACGCCTCAAGTGTCGAATCTTCTAATTACAACAGACAAATTCCAACATATGAGCATGTTTGTCAAAACCTCGAACCAGAATCAAGAAAACTCTTGGCTTTACACAAAATCAATAAAAATAATAATAACGGCTAAGATAAACGAAGAGAAGAAGAAACTTTTCTACAAATATTTTCATGGGAAAACAAAACTCTTCCAAAGAGCAGAAATCCAAGTCAAGGCGAATCTTTTTCAAAAATTCTCATCCTTTTATCATGCATTTTCATGCGGCATCTGTTGAGTTTTTTTTTATTCTCCTTTGTGAGAATGTGAACCTACTTTTTCGTATTTTATTTCGGGTTTTCCTCTTTTTCCCCGGTTTTTTTAAAGTCATAAACTTTTACCACACATGTTATCCTTCAGCTTGGTTTAACTTTTATTTGTACAAATATGTCAGGGTTCAGGATGTTTTATGTTTATTTATTTTTTACCTATGTAGGTATGTGAATGGAAATGGTGAGGGGTTGAAAAGCAACTAAGCTAAGCTGTTTTTTTAAGTGAATATTTTTGATGAAACGAAGCAGTATTTTCTTTCTGCCCATCTGACAAGCTGTTGCTGCTTTGATTTCAATTCCAATCAATGGGTTAGTCATAATAGCGGGCATTCCAGTTATCATTGTAAACTTGCAAGAACAAATAATAACCGATTACATTTTGATGTTAAAATTAAATTGTTTGCATTGTTAAACATTAGCAATTAAGAAACACTATAGGTATAAATGAATCAAAACACAACTCAAGTGTTTTTTTTTCGTAAATTCAAGTTTCTTTGTCGTTCTTAGAAGGTCTTAATTGATAAATACCACTTGAATAACTCTTGAATTTACTATAAATAAACCGTTTTTAATCAAAGTCAATTATTAAATAGTGTTCATTTAATCGAAGAACAAAATGAAACTTAACGGTAAATTAAAAAAATAATGTTCGTTAAAACATTATAATTTGTTCTGTTTCGTTACAGTTTTTGTAGCTGTAGTTTTGACCCTCATTGGATTTTCACTGGCTGTTATTTTGGGTAACGGCCAGCCAGGATGCAGAACTGATGCCGAAATTAACGTTAAATTCTACAGAAATCTATGGGATCCAACTTCATACTGGATATGTGAAGAAAAAGGGGTTCCTGCTTCTAGTGGAAAGTGTGATGACACTACTGCATGGTTTGACGCAGAGAAAAAATGTGTTGATTGGGAACTCTGGGCCTGGGAAGATCCAATTGAACCACCATCCAGTCCTTAAATATGTTTTATTGTTATAATACTTGGTTAGTTGCTTATTTGTGTAAATACAAAATTAGTTCTGCATCAAAAGTCAGTAATTGAATTTTCATTTTTTAATGTGTTTAATATTTTTATTTTTTATTTTCTTATAATGGTTCCTACGTTTTGAGCCCGCGATCTCTTACCAAAGCTAACACTTTTCTTTTTTCGCATTCAGTGTATAAATTAATTTTTAACTAATAAATAAATTGAATTTGAACATAGAAGACAAAAATATGAAAATATTATTTAGCTAAAGTCAAGTGTTGGCCAAACTCAACTTAATTGAATTTGTTATTAGATTTAACAAAGAAAATCTCGAAATTTAATTTCAAAACTCTTTAAGACAATTTAAAATTATCCATGTCAGCTTGGGATCCAAAACTCTTAACTTCTTGTAATATTTCTCTCCAGAATTTTTTCCAACATTCGCACGGGCCGCAAGGTCCTCTCATAGTCCAAGCATTCCAAATGGAAATAAATTTCCAAACTTCCTTCCTCTGTGCCTCCGTCACACCCCTTAGGCTTCGCGAGGGAAAAACTACGGTGACTGTAGACGCCATTACTACTAGTCTATGGTTTCTGAAGATGTGTCCATTGCACGGTTTGAAATTTAATTACATTTTCGCACAACGAGTTGTCGTTGTCCTACAACTCCGGGTGTCATTAAGTTTTCTTCAAACTTTAATTAAGTTCCTGTTAGTGACACTGACACGTTGCCTCACATTCCTTTATCTACTATACACATAGGAGTAAATAGGTATACATTTTCTCCCGATGCTCATAATTTTCTTTCAGAAATATTTCAAACAAGTCAAATGTTTAAAAAGTTATAGGAGATTTTTTTGTCATCACTTTTATCCTTTAATTTACCAAAAATGGAAACAAGTTCCTTTAGCGATTATCTTTTGGATTCAAATAAAATGCAAACTACAAATATAGGTACATAACAAAAAAAAAATAACTTTACTTTACCTAATTGGCAGCCATTAAAAGCTTCTTGCACTTGAAGTCACCTCGTTAAAAGTAATTGGCTTTGAGGGTAAAAAAAATACTGTTATCGCTTCAGGTGATTCTAAATGTTGATACTGCAACCACTCCCAAGGCAGGGACAGAAATAGCATAAGAAATTGAGTTTTATAAAGTTCAAGAATGAGTAAACCAAAGTACGGTAGCGGTGGTAAAGTTAAGTGGCTTTGGGTGTCAAGGAAAAGTACACAGTTTCAGAATCTTTGAGGAAAAAAATGTATTTAATTGTCTTATTTTTGTCTATATCTATAGTAATATTGATGTGAATTGCTTTTTTTTTATAAAAAAAATCAGTTCATTTATGAACAAACTGACAAATAATTATTATGTAATTAAGGTTATTTAAGGTGCGTGTAATCTCCGGCATCCTTTAAACCCGTTAACTGAAAAAATCATCATGTAAAAATATGTTGTTACGCATAGTATAGGGATCCTCTTTTATTGGATCACTGGCAAATTTGACTTCTCCGTTTTGATATCTGTAAACATTTAAGGCACCATAATGGGTTGTAAGAAGTCGTACGAAGCTCATATGTAGTGCACCCATAATGGCAGATTGCTCATGTTTGTTCTGTTTTCGTTCCCTTTTACCTTTGTATGTAAAGAACCATTGCGCAGCTTACGCACGTAAGCTTGACAGTGGTTCAAATACTTGTGAATCTTGCTTGCATTTGCATTCAATTATTAAGGGCGACTTAAGAAATTCAAGGCACTTAAGGAAACTTAACGTAGGTTTGTTATTCGACTATTCGTTTGCTTTCGACTATATTAGTTGGTACTTTATAGTCTAAGAGATGGTTGTAGAAATCCCGGCCTTACTCGGTACAAGAAATTTTTTTTCGGGAAACGGTTCGATTGGAGTTGCAAAAGCAAAATCCAGACAGTTAGAAGGCAGACTGGAAGACACAAGCGGGGTGGGGGGTTAAAAATGCATTTTTTTCGCACGTACCAACTTTTTGCATACGTACCAAAGAGCAACACACAAAATGTCAGAAGCCCAAGTGGAAGACTGAATTTTTTTAATTTTTTACTTTTACTCAATAGAAGGAAACATATGTATAAAATTATTCAATTAAACGGGGTGATTTAATACGATGCAACAAACAGCTAGAGTGAGAAAGTTAGGTCAGTACAAGAAAAAAATCGTATTGGAGAGGGTGTCTATCTCTCTGCAATCAAGTGGGAGGGGCAAACAAATATTTACAAATACCTATAGAGCACATAGAATTTTACTTCGAAAATATTTGGACAAAGCTGGATTTTGCTACGGAGACATTTGTTTTTATATGTCTAGAGCAAATCCCCAAAAGTCCCATGATTTGGCCTGTAGCTAATTTTTTGGTTAAAGGACCGAAACACATTTTTTTGTAAATTTTTTGCAATTTTTTTTTTGCAAAAAATGTTTTGGTAAAAATTTTTGCTTATATGATTTTCTACAAAAAAGACTTCACACTTTTCATCGTACCATCAACCAATTTCGAGAAAAAAAGTGAGAAATCGGTACATAGTCTGTTATTAGACAACATATTTTTTCTTGTACTGACCTAACCTACTCATTCTAGCTGTTTGTTGCATCGTATAAAAATCACCCCGTTTAATTGAATAATTTTATACATAATTTTTCTCCTATTGAGTAAAATTAAAAAATTAAAAAAAAAAGTCTTCCACTTGGACTTCTTAACGGATCTTAACCAAATTTTATACCTAAGAAGGCCTAGATAGCTGAATGATAATAGCGTACTAAATTTTGGCATAACTTTGTTTTTTTTAATAAAATATTTTTTTTGTATTCAAGTTTTTGAAAACAATTCATTAACTTCCAAAAAATCGCATACCCAAATTATTTTTTTTAACTGGACTTACGATTTTAGTGAACAAAATTTTTAAATTATATTGCAATATATCAAAATTAATGGGGTAGGTACCACGATTTTATGGGAAACCTTTGGATTTTAAGAAATAAGTTTTAAAAATTATTTGTATTACCAAAATCAACCATCAAAATAAAAGAAAGATGGATGATGTTTCAGTAAAATTTGATAATAAATATCAACTTCTTAACCAAAAGAGCCAAAATTAATGATTCGGTAAAACATTATTTCCTTATAAAATAATCTGGTATCAGTTAATTAAAAATCAGCCACAGAAAACCAGAAAACACACAAAACAGGTATTTAACACCAACCGGTCGGAAACTCATTAATGTTGTTTAGGTACATGTATTTTAACTGATAAGTTTCTTGTTGATTTGTTTTATGTTTTTTTTTATATAAAACTACCCTTATGGCATATTTTATTCTCACTGTACAGTTTAGACCTGAAAAAAGTTCAATAATGTTTAAAGGTAGTTTGATTATATTGGAATTATATTTATTTTACTATAAAATTATCAAATTATTTGTATATTCTAGTGCAATTTGTGATATTTACAATTTCTGTCTTATGGATAAGTGTTGCCATATGCATGGAATGTTTATTCCAAGACCAATTGTGGCACGCTGACGGTGATTCGGCCCCAAGAGATTTTCAATATTGTGACGGAAGAACAAATCGCACAGCTGTAGGATCCTGTCCAAATGGGTATGGATTTGTGAGGAATGCCACTAATACAGGATGTATACCCTGGAATGATTGGAATGATGCATGTAAAATTAAAACCAATGTACCAAATGTCACTTGCAACGAAAGTAATTCGAAACAATTACGGTCAGCAGTAGATCCTGAATTTTTTTCTTTGTGTACCAGACAAAATGAAACAGCAGTTCTCCTTAAATGTCAAAATGGTACAGGATTTTATTCTGGAAATAATTATCTTGGTTGTTTTAAATGGGGTACGTGGAGAAATTTGACGGGATGTACTAAATAAAAACATACATTCTCGGATATAAATTGTTTTTATATGTATAAGTTGTGCTGTTAGAAATTTCCTTAATTCAAATATGAGTAAGTCCTTATTTTGACAAGTTAGATATCAGAAGTCCGAAGCAAAGTGATTGGTTCAAATATCTTATTTTTAGAGTGTTTAATGTATGGGTATACATTTGAGTAAATAATTGAATAAAAATGCGAAGTTTCATCAGATGGCGCTAGAAATGTATATACAATGCCTTTAACATTAAAAACCATAACTCCACCCTAAAAATAAGCAGGGGCATTAAAAATGCTAAATAATACCACAATATTTTTAAACACTAAGTTTTAAACAAATATAAGGATTGTAACTATTTGTATTTATTTTCTGAGAACATAACTTAATATTAAGATAAACATCTTTTAGATAATTAAGATTGAATTGGATTGAAGTAAATAATTTTAGTAAAAGCAATATAATGTTGATAGGTATATAGTTTAAACAGAATTTAAATGTAAAATATGACAAAAATTAAAATAAAAATATAAAAAGAGAAAGAAAAAAAGTAGGAAAGCAATTTTAATTTTAATTAACCATTAAAGGAAAGAAATTAAATAAGAAAAACAAATGCAAATGCATGCAGAAGATTTTTGTTCTGTTCGGGTTGAGTATGTTTTTCGGTACAGGGAATTAAGAAAATAATAATTACTCGATATGCTTATTTAGCTACATCTACTTCGGTGAGTTTGAAACCATCTTGGTTCCTCTATGGGTATAAACTCAATGGTTGTACTAATATTTTTAACTCAACGTTGATTAATTTTAACGATTTAAAACATAAAACGGTCCAATTTTAATGATTTCAAACACAAAATGGTTGGATTTAATTATTTAAAATATGAAATGATTCAATTTTTTTTTTAATGAACAGTACCCGGGGTGGTATATGCTTTGGGGGATTAAGGTATTTCAACTTAGCAACTTAGTGTTGCTAAGGTTAAATACCCACATGTGTATATAATCATTGTTAATGATGTGCTCTTCAAAGACTCAGAATTTAAAATCCCTCTCACACAAAGGGAATTAAAAATCACCGACTACAAAATTTGCGGGATCAATTTACAAAATGCCACTTTTTTTTTTAAATAACAGCCGATTTATATTAATCTAATGCTTCTTAGATGCGATTTATGGTACAACTACCCCTAATTTACAAACTTCCCAATTAAGTGAATTTATAAAATGATTTGCAATTAACAATTTGAGGAAAAGTAATAAATTGCAATCATTAAGAACGCAAATTGAAACCTAATAGTATCAACTATATTTTCATCATTAAAATAGCTCTTATTGCAAATTTCAGATCGTTATTCACAACAAATATTTTTTTAATTCACCACAACAGAGCGATCAAATCTATTACTCTAGTAGCGATTCAAGAATTGACACTTTTTAGTTGTAATTTACAAAAAACAAAGTGGTGAATTGCGAAAACACAAAGATAATTTATATACCTAGAGTTTTGATTAGCGAGCTGATACTTTGAATTCGCAATTTAAAAAAAGATTTTGTAATTTGGCACAAGCGCAAGGTAAAAACTAGGTTGGTTACGAAATCTCGCAAATCTAAATCTCGTTTTCCAAATCTTTCACTACGAAATCTCGCAATTACATAAACCCGCTTTTCATAATCTCGCAATTACAAAATCCTGTTTCTTTAAATTTCGGAATTACAAAAACCGGCAAAAACTTAAGCTGCCGCATGAAATCATGTTGCAGATTAGCACAACAGTTAGAATGCTCGTTTCGCACACCGGATGTCTGAATTTCAATCTCTACTGGGGCCAAAGTAATTGAAATATTGTTTATTTTAATATAAATAGAATCTAAGGATTCAATACAAAAATATTAGCAATTTAAAATGTTAATGGAAGACATGGTTTCTTTAAATTATTACTCAACATTTCAGATTCGCAATGTAACTCGTGCAAAATACACCTAAACAATCAAAAATCAAAAAAAAAACTTGCAAATCACTATAGACGAATATAGTGAAGCTATGATTTTTACTTTTTAGTTCTGAAAATACAAAATATAAATCGTAAATTGAGGATATGGTTTCTTAAGATCATGATGGCATATTTGTAATTTGCGAAAAAAATGCCAGAAGTGCCTGTCAATTGGCTCCTTTCCAAACATAACTTGCAAAAAAAAAAAATCATAAATTGATATGTATATTTTGAATTAGGATAACATGAGCTAAGGTCTAAATCTAGACGATTTTTTCGTGTTAGTTCTGTTTCTATCTATAGATCTGTTTCTATCTATACTCAACTTTAAACTTTCTTTAGGGTATACACTACACATATGTCATATAAGTCCAGTTTGTATAAGTCAATCAGGGTGTTGATTAAAATGTCAGAAAAAATCATATAATTTTTTTTTTTTTTTAAATATAACAATTTCTGAATAACGGCTGATCCTATGTTAACCAATTGTTTAACAAAACTAAATGATCTCTATTGTAACCATTACTTTTAACAGCTTCTTCTAGGGATCTCCTAGAGAGATTCGACTGTTTAATTTTTTTTTAATAATGCCTGCACGATACAAAAACCATTATGCTTGAGTTCAAATCCCCGTCACGACAAATTCAAATGAAGTGTTTTCCGAATAAATATTATGAGAATATAAAGACGATCACCATTGATTAGCTACATACATATATACAGCTCCTCCAACATAATGTTTCTGTAGTGTACACAGGTTTTTGTTTGTTAATTCACACACTTTTCAATGTACAATTAATTATTTTTTATGTTCAGGCCTTGTCACAATAGCAACCCAGTACCAGTATACCACCTTCTATTTTATTTTGAGTCAAATACAAGTTCTTCCGACGCATGGGTTCATTTTATTTTACTCGTATCCTTCGGGACGATAGATTGGTTAAAACATTATTTATTAAGACCATTCATAATATCTTTATACACTGTAAGAAAATAATTATGTATTCCACAAAATTCCTGATACTGTTAAACTTAAATCCATGTTCCTTATGGAAATAGTTGTATTTGTTTTAAGTTGTGGATATACACACAATACACGTATGTAATTAATTAATTACAGTTATTTAATGCTAAAATTAACAGAACAACAAAATTTGTTGGCTTTATAGACTGTAGACACACACACACTTCTTAGTACCACATGTATAAAAGCTGTGCAAATTTATTGTGTGCACAGCTTCATTCTTCAACAAACACCCCATATAGCGGTGGTCAAAGGATTTTCAGGACATCAAGTCAAGCTGGGTGTTATGTGTTAAATACTAGTACATGATTCCGACTTCCGACTATAAGAACAAAGAGGGAACTGAAATCTGTGGGTTGAATCTGACCAAAAGTGGGCAAAAGGTTGCTACTTTGCCTACATAATTGATGAGCCATGTAGTGAATTATGTATTTTATATCCGGGACTAATAAATATCCTTAAGTTTATAGTGGCCATCTTCGTTGAACAGATAAGAACACCATTTACAGCATCCGAGAACACACATTTAGATTAAATGTAGAATTAAGCTTGTGGTCAAAATGGAGGCAGGTGTATATATGTACGATGGTGGCGAGTGTGGTTGGTGTTTCGAACGATAATACGACAACATGTTGGCATCCGTAAACATATTCCTGAATATATGTATAAGTACCTACAATATGTGTCTTTAGTTACACGTGTTCTTGTCAAAAATGGACAGAAGTTGGAGTTCATGAATATTAACGCATTATATTCCTGAGAAGGAAATTGACATTATTTGATTAAAATATTAGGATCAAAGTTAAGAGCTGTTGGGGTTGGGTTCTGTGATTGATGTATGATTAGAGGTAATGTCTGTGCAGGAACCTACATGATGGATTTATGGTGACTTGATTCTTCAATGATGATCAAGTGCACAAATGTATTTACTATGATAATGTCTTTTTGTCCCTTTTGATAAGCAAGAATTTTTGTTATTTAGTCGTATTCGTTTGGTGTTAATAATGTTAGAACTGAAATTCAAACCCATAATATATAAATAATGCAGTTCCATCACTCAATATAAGATATTATTAAACCGTTCAATTAAACCGATATCATATATACACGTCATTAATATTGTTTATCCTTACACCATCTAAAATTGATTGGATTACTCATCCTAACACCTTCTTGCTCTGGACTGAGTAATATAACTGAACTCCATTTTCATGTCATCATTTGAAAAGCCACAACAAAATCAGTTTCAGAGAAAAAAAAAAAAAAAAAACAATTAGCGATAGTTTGCTCCGATTTAATATCATATCACGTCTATATTAAGCGACCTTTCTTGAAAATAGACTTTTGATTTTGCCTGCTGACTAATCAAACAGACTGATGTGTGTAAGGGCATATTTGATAAATTTCAAATGCAAGAGAAAGAGACCAAAGATTTTTCACTAATTGAAAACAACCCTTCTCGTTTTGATGAAAACATGAACAAACTAAATTTTATTTCAAAACGATTGAACGTGGAATGGAAAAGTCAATTTACACGTATACGAAATTTGATGTCATCTGATTGACCATGTATATGGTTCGCTTAAGACCAATTTTGTTTCGCTTTGATTTCTGAAGCACAAGTGTTACATTTTTGGCAAAATTTTGCCAACTCATAATCTTACATTTACCGCGATGAGTCCTGGATACTTATTAGAATCAAATCTCAAGATAAGCGTGACGGAGAAACCCTTTGAAGAGTAGATATACCTATTTGATGTAACTAAACATCAAAATGATGGGAGGCAATTTCAAAACCCCTTCTTCGACCTACGAAGAAGGGGTTTTGAGAGTATGTGCAATCTATCAATTTTCTGCGTCTTTATTTAGATATTTTTAAGTTTGTCAGGACTTTTCTTTGATATAATTTGTTCAACCTTTGCTTTGATATAGGAATACATACAATGAGTTAAAAAAAGTGGTGCACCTTAATACAGTTTTGTAAATTATCATAAATTAAGTGATTTATGCGAAAAAAACAGAAAAAGACAGAAACATTTTTGAAATTAATCAAATTACTCCCATAGTTTGCCTACAAGATCAAGTTCGTGCGACCCAGTGGTGAATTAATTTTTTTTTTGTGGAGTAGGCTTAATAGAAAAAAATAAAACAAAAGCGCCAAATACTAGTGAAATAGTGCAGTGTTCCCAAAAAACAGTTGATAGTACGACGAAATTTGTGTAAAGACCTTCTTTTATAGAAAATGATTTGAACTACAATGTTTTTTACATAAAGTTGGTAGTTTCCGAGGAATTAGCCAAAAATTTAGTTTTGACCCCTTTCTCCCCTCAAAAAAAATTAGCTCCGTGTCAAATCAAGACAAAAATTTTGTGATTGTCACCTTCATATGAAGTTGACGTTTCATTTTAATTTTTGTGACAATGGGACTAGAGTTACCACACGCATACAAAATATAACAAATTTTGAAATATTTTTTCAAATCAAGTAAAACATTATTTCTTTTACTAATAAGTTTTCTATAATATCGATACTAAATGGTTAAATAAAGAATTATTGCATTTATTCACTAAAAACTTAACAATTTCAATGACTTTACTTGAAAATGTGAATATGGCAACAATGTTTTCCACAAATGTCACGGACAAATTGAACAAAGTTGAATTGAGTTGAACTAGTGGACGTAATCACCTTACGCAGACGGGAAAACTCAATGTGATCACAAGTGATGATCAAAAAAGTTTCCTGGGCTAAAATAAAAATGAGACAAATCTTCATAACTTAACATTTAACATTTTTATTTTTTATTTAACGAGTTTTTTAAATAGTGTTATTGCTTTCCCGAATACTAATAAGGCTTTCATTGTCTAGTAGGGCATACCTTGGATAAGGTTTTTTGCGATTTTATCGCCCAAAATAACCCAGTTAGCCGCTCGGTTTCTTACGCTTATGGAAACGGCTCGCCTTCAACAAGACTGGAGCGAGACTGGCACAGGTAAAGCTATAGAGTTCTTTTCACTTATGAGTCCATTTTTTGTCAGCGCTCGCCAGGTGGGATGAGAAGAGACTTATCAGAGCGTGGAGACTGATAGCGTGAAAGATACTCTTAGGCAAAGTTCCGGTCAAAAGGAACATTCTATCAGGTTAGGTTCTGAGCGAAAGTTTTCACGCGCGGAAAACTGCTGAAACATAACGTGTAACGTATATGTTTCAGCAGTAAAACAACACTTTTTCCTTAAAGTTTACATAACATTTTCGAATTGCATGAAAAATCCTGACATTTCATCCTTCTTTTATATCTGTGTCAACTATAAGTATCAAAAAAACGATCTCCTTACTTACAAAAAAAAGGTGAATTTCATCATCCTTCTAAGAATCATAAAAGTTTTCCACGCAGCAGACGATGTAATTGTATATTGATTAAACCCTCAAGGCAGTCAGGTGGTTTCTAAGAATTACAGCATTGCTCTTGAAAATAAAAAGTTCAAGTTTCATGATATTATTATTGCTGTTCAGACTTACATAGGTTTATTCAAAATCATTTCATTAATATAAAAAAAAAAAAAATAAAACGATTTAGTTACAGATGGCTTCAAGGCAAGCATTTGGTTCACGCGTTCTACCCGCAATTCAATTCTTTAAAAATCAAATTTCATACTTTATTTAAAGTTTTCCATCATTATTCTTTCTTTATTTTGTTGTTCAAGCTGGTACAAAGAAATTCGTTTCCTTTTATGTCTTACCCGACGGGCAATTCGAGAACTCTTCATACATAGCTATTTGTGTTAGGTTTTATACTTTGTAGATAATATACAAAAGATTCGAACGAATCCTGATATTGGAGCTTAGAAAAGATTTTCTTCACCAAAAATTTGTTGGAAAATTTCATATCGAAGGATGAAAATGTGTAATGTGAATAATGTTGTTTCAGAGAAAAAAAGGAAGATAAAAACATGCTGTGGCATGGCGAATGGGTTTTATATTCTTACCTTGAATTTGAAAATGAATAATATATATAATTCGATGTAAACGAATTGATATTATATTTTTATAATAAATTTCTTATTAGGGTCTTTCAATAATGGAACAGAAAACAGCGTGGTGTGGAACTTTATTTTTAAAAAAATTCAATTATTCTTAGAATCACCAATAAAGACCGGCCCGGGGACATCAACATAACTTCGGAACGTTTTTTATAAAAAGTGACGATAATAAAAAAAAAAAAAGGCGGTCAGCCATCAGACGAATAGGGGGAATAACATGTAGCATATGAAAACATGCACGTGCCGTAACTATTCGGGACTGGTGGAAGTGTGATCATAGCCTCTTTGCGGCGGCCGCTAGTAACAAGCCTTTTAAAAAAGGTTTGGCTAATATGATCAGGCTAGTTCCTCAGGTTGGCAACAGGTTAATTCCCTGTTCCGTAAAATTTTAGAATTACGAACCCGACAACAAGCCTCGGAAACGGACTGATCTCACGACGACAACCAACGCAACGAAAACGGCAAAACGATTTACGAATTTTCTTATGGAACGTACGATCGCTCTATAGAGCTCGAGCTGCTCAGCAGCTAGCCGATGACCTGTCAAAATATAGAGCTGACATAACAGCACTACAAGAAATCAGATGGACAGGGAATGGTGTTTTACAGAAGAAAGAATATGACGTATACTACAGCTGTCATACAAAACACCATGTGCTCGGGGTAGGCTTCCTAGTCAGCGAAAAAATGAAGTCTACCATCATCGGCTTTAACGCTATAAGCGAAAGGCTATGCACCCTTCGCGTGCGAGGCAAATTTACGAACATTAGCCTCATTAACGTTCACGGACCTACGGAGGAGTCCTCAGACGAAGAAAAAGAGACTTACTACGAACAAGTCGAGAGGACCCTCAATGCCTGTCCAAGGTATGACGTAAAAATCATCCTTGGGGATTTGAACGCAAAAATAGGTCGGGAGCCGGTATTCAGGCATTACGCAGGCACCCATAGTTTGCATGAGAACACTAATGACAATGGACTTCGAGTCTTAGAATTGGCAGCATCGAAAAACATGGTCGTTGCGAGTACCAGGTTCCCGCGAAAAGATATCTACAAAGCCACCTGGGTATCACCTGATGGAGTCACTCGTAACCAAATAGACCACGTGTTGATAGACCGTCGCCACTACTCGAACTTGATGACGGTACGAACGTACCGAGGCGCCAATATCGACTCGGATCACTATCTTGTTGGTATGGTCTTCCGAGGGCGGATTGCCTTGCGAAGACGTATTGCATCCGCCGATCAAGTTCGAATCAACACGGCTGCCCTGCGCAATGAAAATGCCAGTAACACCTTTGGTAATGCGTTAGGACTCGCCCTAGAATCGCTTGATTTAGGGAGAGTAAGTCCTGGGGCCAGTATGCTGGGCGTAGATGAGAAGTGGACACGCCTTAAGAATACTGTCATTATTACTGCCAACTCCATCTTAGGCAGCAGTCGTAGAAATCGGAACGACTGGTTTGATGATGAATGCAAGCTAGCGACTGAACGTAAGAATGTTGCGTACCGAGCAATGCAGCAATCTCATAGAACGCGGGCACGCGAAGAAGAATATAAAGAGCTCAGAAGAATAGAAAAACGGCTTCACAGACAGAAAAAATCAGCCTGGGAGAAGAACTTAATCTGTGAAATAGAAAAAAGCCGAGAGCGAGGTCAGCACCAGGCGCGGAAGTTCTACCAATCCATCCGAAACATGACGCAGTACACACCACGCTGCACATACTGCAAGGACGGAGAGGGAAATCTGATCACCGATCCACAAAGCATACTGGAGCGATGGGAAGTGTACTTTAATGAATTGCTAAATGGTCAACTCACTGCAGAAGTGGAGGCTCCACTGCTTCAAGACGAATACCCTATGTTGCCGTCACCAAGCATAGAAGAGGTTGAGAAGGCTATAGACCGGCTAAAGAAAAACAAAGCCCCGGGAGCTGATGGTATACCAGCCGAATTATTTCAACACGGTGGGCCAGCTCTACGTCAGGCAATTCATGATATTATAGTGCACGTGTGGGAGCGTGAAGAAATGCCAGAAGACTGGCGAAAAGGTATAATATGCCCCATACATAAGAAAGGAGATGTCACAACGTGCAGCAACTATAGAGGTATCACGTTGTTGAGTACCGCCTATAAGATACTCTCCTCTATCCTACAAGACCGGATAACCCCATACGCTAAAACCATCATCGGACAATATCAGTGTGGTTTCATTCCAGGCAAATCAACAACTGATCAGATCTTTACCCTTAGGCAGGCGATGGAAAAATGTCTAGAATTTAACATCCCAACATACCACCTGTTTATAGACTTTAAGGCCGCCTATGATAGCATAGCCAGGGTAGAACTTTACAAAGCCATGAGAGAATTCGGCATCCCAAATAAATTGACACGACTATGTAGGTTGACCATGACCAACGTAACAAGCCAAGTAAAAATAGCCGGATTGCTATCCAGACCAATCAACATCTTTAATGGACTCCGACAAGGGGATGGTTTGGCCTGCCTCCTCTTCAACCTGGCGTTGGAGAAAGCAATCCGTGACTCTGGCACGGCAACAAGAGGGACCATCGTCAACAGGTCCAGCCAGATACTGGCTTACGCAGACGACATCGACATCATCGGAAGAACCGAGCAAGCTGTACACGATTCCTTCATCCAGATCGAGCAGGCGGCACAAAATCTGGGGCTGCACATTAGTGAAGGTAAAACAAAGTACATGGTGGCGTCGAATGCGAGAGGAACAGTTGGTCAAACAATCAAGGTAGCGGAGCACGAATTTGAAGTGGTGCAATCCTTTAAATACCTTGGGTCAATAGTAGCAGCCGATAACAATAAAGAAGAAGAAATACGCGGGCGGCTTCTCAAATCCAACAGAGCCTACTACAGTCTGTCAAAGCTCTTCAAATCCAGAAATCTCACCATAACTTCAAAACTACTGCTGTACAGGACCATGGTTCTGCCAGTACTCACATATGGATCCGAGACTTGGGTGCTTAGCAAAAGGCACTCTGACCTCTTAGCCGCGTTCGAGAGAAAAGTCTTAAGGAGAATTGTTGGCCCCATATGTGAGGAAGGACGATTCCGGAGACGGTACAATCATGAATTGTACGCAATCTACCTTGAAGCAGATATAGTGACAAAAATTAGGCTCGGTAGACTTCGGTGGGCAGGGCACCTAGCTCGCATGAGCGAAGAGGAACCTGATCGGAAAGTTCTTTGTGGTACATTCTATGGCAGACGACAGCGTGGTAGACCATGCTTGCGCTGGAGAGATGGCGTAGACCAGGACGCCCGGAGCCTTGGGGTGCGCAACTGGATGGCGTCGGCTCGAGACCGGGATAGGTGGAGAGACTTGTTGAAGGAGGCCAGGACCGGACCCCGGTTGTCGAGCCGATGATGATGATGACGATAATAAAAAAAGACAAAGAGACACGAAACATTAAATGAAGGTGTTTTTGCGTTACTAATGTTTCCGTTATAGTCCTATCTCTAATATTTGTAAAATTATTTTTTGGTTTCTATCCACACTATGCTATACATTTTACTTGCGACTAAAGCTGCATACATTTCGACTTATGTACCTATAAGCAAAAAAAAGGTTTGAAATAGCAATAAAACATGACATTATAAGTCGATGATATACAAGACGAAAAAGTAGGTCTAGCAATTTTGTCTGTCTGTTCGAAAATTTCAGCATTTACGGCTGGGCTGAAATGTAGCTACTTGTAGGGTTGCCGAACATATTTTTAGTTGAAAATTTAGGTTTCAAAATAAAAATTACTGTCAGACAGAAAATTAACGTATTTTTTTCAAACGGCACGAATGATTTCAATACAATTTCCTATATGTATTGAAGCATCGAGTTTCAAACTAATTACTAGGAGGATATTGAACCTTGCAAATTCATCTCTCTGTGTTGTGACAGAACGTTTTTTTTTGCAAACGAGAAAGAAAAGCAAATGATGGAAGATTCTGTGCACAACGAAAGGCGAAGTACTTACTGGTTACCGCTATAACATTAAAAATATTCTATCCATCAATAGACTCGCAAATAAAGAGTAAAAATGAAAAGTTAAAGACGACACTTTTACTATTTAGGGGTAGAAAAATTGACTCGAGTGTAAACTTTTTTTTTTTTTAATTTGATTTTGGTTATGAGTTCTTATACAACTTCGTACAAATCTTTGTATATACATATAATATTTTAATAGTAACCGCATAACTCAATTTCATCGGTGAAATTAATTTTATGGCTTGACACTGAGTGGCTTGAGATATTTCGTAGATTTTAAGAATTTGGAAAATAAAACAGACCAACCAATTTGAAAAAAGAACGAGAACAATGTATACGAAATTTTAAATATGATTTTGCGTTATAATGAACATTTTCTCTCATATATTTTCCATTTGGTTGACGAATGAGTAAATACAGTTGTTGAAAGTATAAATTCTTGAATACAGTAACAGTTTTACTAAAGAAAGAATGCGAAAATATTATCGGCCCGTCCCAAACATTTTCAATTTATTAATATATTTATGCTTGTCTATCGCATTATTGTTGCCAGAACCTCCCTTACCAAACAATTATCTTCATTCCTTCATTATACATGAAATATCCCAATTCTCAATCAAATAAATTTGATGCTAGTTTCGCAGATTTGTATGTATGGAAACAATGAATGTTTCGATCCACGAACAAGAATTGCCGAAAATGATTTGTCAAATGAAATGCAGTTATATATATATATATATATAAACAAAGAAGAGATACGTGACTTCTGTCCTTTACTTTGTTTCTTTCCATTGCTACTCTTAAATCACGAAACAAGATGCACGGTAAAATTATTGAAAGTCGGGATCAATTCTGTGGTAAAGTTAAAAATACATTTTTAAAATTTTTGATTTTGATGAATAAGCTCCTACTAAGAAAAAACATTAATGCTTGCAATTATTTAATTTTATTCATAAATTTTTCATAAAGGTACTTTACCAATGACACTGACAAATTGTGAAAAAAATTTTCCATTACAAAGAATATATTAAGATCCATCGCATTGACAAAGAATTTCTAAAATGCTAAAATTCGTCAAAAAACAAAACTGCTACAATAGAAAAATTTATAATGACACTGACACATATTCGAACAAATAACGATTTTCTAAACAATATTAATTGAGAAAGTTTTTATTAAATATGTATTCATATCGTTCACGGTTGGTGGCCTTTTAATTCAAAACAAAAATAAATGATGTCAACTGTTTTCAAATCGAAAACTAATGGATTTAGTTTCTAAAAAGGTCACCACAAAGTTTTTTATTCTTCACACATTTACATTTATAACTTCCAGTTCACCAGCCCAAAACCTATACTATTTATCCTTACATCGACTTTTCTCGTTATAACTTTCCTTTTAAATTTAATTGAAACCTTGATGGCAGGACCAGGAATAATGTTGTAACATTTATTTATTCCTTGCTTATTTCAATACAAGGCAATCGGCATTCTTCCAGGATTTTCCCCGGTATAGGTAGGTATAGGATTTCCTTGTGTGTATATTTATGGATGCAAGCCACTGGAGTGTGCTGCTGCTGCATATTATAGAGCTAGGATGCATAGGATGCAAATAAAGTGTTTAACTTGTTCTCAACCCCAATACTCCAGCAAAGCAAAATGGAACTATTTTAAGAAGCTTTCCACACATCGAGTAGGAGGCTCTTGGCACAAATTTTATCCTTTCAGAGTCTGGTGGCATTGAGTGCTGCTTGGTACACAACTAAATCAGCTTTTCTGTTTGTGGGATTTATATTTGTTAAGGCGAATCTGGCACGGCATCTTTATGCAGAAACAACCTGAAATAGTTTTGCATTCAACGATTTATTTAGTTTTATGCATGGAATCGATTCTGTCATAGAAATGTACACAGTTTCGGTCTGTGGTGGCTGGCAACGACTTAAGAGTATTCCATAAGAAAAATGAATTATTATTTAACCTAAAAGGAATTCGAATCGTTTCAATGGTTTTGATGATTTTTTGTGTTATTTTTCGTATAGGAATCAATTGCTTAAAACTTGTAACTGACGTTGTTATAGTTATTTAAAGATAAGTTAAAATTTCTTAAGTTTATGAACTACATTGACGAATATTTTAATATACTATTTATATTTTATAAAATAAGCCGACAAAAAATGTTGACTTTAGTGTAGAAACGGTCTCAGTCTAATAGGGACTTTAATGAGCTATGATTCGTTATAACGTCTCGTTTAAATGGCGCTAGCATTTTATTAACTTTTATAACTATAAAATCGTTCAAATGAGAAAGTTTTGGAAGGCTTCACCATGCTCTCTGCGAACGTTATAGTTCACATAATAACACTAAAGAGTTTATACAATATGATCTACTATGAAAAATTATACAACTTAACGAACTTAACGTTATCTAGTATTTGCTAAAAGAATCAATATGACTTCCAGAATTGTTTAACATTTTGTGATTAGCTAAGAAAGTTAATGGAATTATTATAGTGTTTGATTTTTTTCTAATAAGAGAAGAGAAGAAATTATTTTTTCGAAAACTATTCACCAAAACAACTTTATATGAAAAAAAAAATAATAATAGATATCTGGCTTTCCAAAAAGGTGAAGCACAGCAAATTAGCTGTACCGTTTTTTTTTTCTGGTTTAAATGATTTTTTTAGAAAATTGCCCCTCCCGCCTAAACGGAGGAAAATAGACTCCCCCTTCCTAAACGATTTTTTTCTTGTTTCAAAACTCAACCCATTCGCTGTATCTTTTTGGCACGCCTTATATGAATCACCCTGTAGAAATAAATTGTGTTATAATAAAAAAATTGAGAAAGAGTTTTAAATAAGTGAAGTTTGTTTTATTATAGGCCCAATTACTTCTATTACTATTAAATAATTCTTTTGTGTGAAATGTCATTTCTATACAAGAAAAATTATATTTTTGGAATATTTTATACACCCTCATATGAAAAAGGTTCTCTAAAATTAAAATTAGATGTTATGCAGGATTTGAGCCTATTTAAAATTAACTCTCTGGGGTTAATTAATACAACTGCACTTTTTAAATATTTTACTCAGCTGGGGCAATTGAACCTCAAACTATCCGTTCCAGCTTCCAAAAAACAACCATTCCACGAAAGCTTGTAAAATGTATTTGCGAGTTTGATGAATAAATTCAACGAATCTTTTATTAGAACATGAAGTTGCCGGTACATTTAATTTAATACATCTTGAATCTATGTATGTAAACTGCCCGCCATGGGAGTTTGATATACACTGATATACGGTCAATAAACCGCCAGTTTTACATGTAAAACTCCTGTTGGATTGTGTAATTTCATCTTTTGTATTTAAATATTCACTTTAAGTTTGTTTTAAGAACCACTATCATCTTAGTAGGGTATGGTTCAAGCCTTTATATAACGTAAAAACGCTTGTCTTGTGTAGAATCTTGATACATAAAATAAATAAAGTTACTTATTGAAACAAAAGAATAGCTGATAGCTCTCACCTGAGAGTTTAATTAAAAAAATCCAGAAGATAAAATCATCAAAGTTAGTTTTCATCGGTTACTCCATTGTGGTGAGATTTTGTGGTTAGATATAAGAAATGTAATCGAAAGTTCCTGTAAAGGAAGAGAACTAATTGATTTGCCGTATCGGATGTTATTTTCATGCCAGGATAAATTTCATTGTCATTTCGTATAGTCTATCAGAACAATTAACAACAGTAGCATTTAAGCATTTTGTCTTGTTGAAATGAGTGAATTATTTTTACTTATACTTGATGCATATTACAATTACTGTCAAAGGCAGATGCATCCCAGCGGATAGAATCGACTTAATACGAACCTGTATTAAGGTAGATCTAATTAACTGATAAAATTTCGCAAATCAGTCAGTAAAAAAAATATATACATACATTTTCGTTACAAAAGCCAATACAAAGTCTGCTCAGAAGGTATCATAGTACAGCATTAAAACTTAATAGAAGATGTTACAAGCCAGAATGAGGGGAAGTTAGTAACATAGGCTGCGGTAATTTGTATGACACTTAATTTAAAACTAAAAATCTTTTAAAATTTTCTTTGAAAAAAAAAAAAAAAAAAAAAATAACAGGGTTAGTTAAATAAATATGTTACAACTTGAAATGAAAAAGTGAAACAAATAACCCCATCACCACAAAGTTGATCCGTTAAAAAGTACTGGGGTGGAATCAGCTAAGGTGATATTTGACCGTCACTGTTTTATTCACGAAGAATAAAAATGTTTGTATCGTTTGCAGCATTTAAGTAAATATTGAAATTCGTTTAGTTAAATTTATTTTAATTATTTTTATAACTTTAAAACTCTTTTTTCCACAAAACTTTCGATTTATGGTAGAGTTGAAGCTGAACCGGCTTACATTGATTACGAAAACGAAACAATGTGTATAAAAACGACACCTTAATAGCTGTCGCAAGCGATTGGTAGCAAAAAAACGATGGTCAATTTGATAATCACCTTGCAAAAGCTATGATTTTGATTGTCAACTATCAACTATCACCTTACGCGATTCCACCCCTGAATCTGCTCATTATGTAACATTCTCACATTCATGGAATCTCATCTCGCACGACATTGTGATTATAGAAAAGTCGAAATAGTCGACTTGCAGCCTGAACGGTAAGTCCTTGTCCGATTTGTTTCAAACTTTGCACACAGCTCGTTTGTATGTATTACACATTACCCATCTTTCCGAAAGGCGTTGTAGAATACAAAACCAAGCATGTAATTTTTTACTTGCTCTATAGGTACTTAAGTTATGCATTCGTAAAAAAAAAGTTTTGAGATAACAATCAAACATGACGATACGATGATAGAGAAGACGAAAAAAGTAGGTACGACAATTCTGTCTGTCTGTCTGTCTGGATGTATCGACACCTGCAGCCTAAACGGTTGGGCCGGTTTTTTTTCAGAATCTGCTTACCTGTCATAGAACCGTATTTTGTTACTCCGACTATAGTTTGAACGGCTGCACCGATTTTAAAGAAATTTGATATTATCAAACAATTGATAAGCCAAAATAATACTGCAAAAAAAAAATTTTGAAAAAGTTTTTTTTTTTTTTCAAAAAACCGATAATTTTTTAATTTTCTCGAAAAAAAAACCATCAATTTTGATAAAATTTTTTACGAGTGATTTGTTGCTCAAGGTGATGCGTTTCATATGAAATTTTTTTTCAGAATCAGCTTATTAAAGGTACCTGCCATAGAAAAGTTTTTGATTACACTGACTTACTTTTGAACGGCTACACCGATTTTGAAGAAATTTCATATAATCAAGCAATTATGATAAGCCAAAATAATACGCACCACAAGAGCAAGTTCGTGCGACCCGGTCGTTCATGATGAGGTTGAGAGTGAATTAATTAGGCTATTCTCCTTTTTAAGGTGCAGTGCCGATCATAAGTAATAAAATATTGCTATAAATATAACAAAATCATCCTTAGAATGAAAATGTACAATGAACATACTTCAAACTACAATTTAATAGTTTAAAATACATCTATTAAAAGAATGAACAAGCAGCATAAGTAAGCAGAAGAAGACTTAGAGGCTCAGGTCAACTTTCCCCAAAAACATTATTACAAACAAACACATTTACAAGATAAGAGTTCAATTTAATTCGTTATCAGGTATCGCGATTCACTGTCCGCATCATATTCACTAACACATTTAGAATTTGAAAGGCATTTGAGTTATTAAATTCAAGTTATTTAAATCTCCTGCATGTTCAACTTTCCCACTTTCATCCTACGTATAGAAACTGCATTTCCAATTGACTCGCTGTTCAATGGAATCACTGAAAACCACTTTGCTTATTTTTCTCCAAAGAATATCGTAATGAAAGAGAAATATTTTTTTGCATTCATGCAAATACCCTGTGATCGATTTATAAGTGATTTCTTTATCTCTTTATGGAACTTAGACTATCTAACAACTTTTTATGTATAATGCACCCATAACCGTTAGATTGAAACTACCTTTGAGAAAAATTAAATAAAACCTTTTTCTTTTGAAAGAGAAATATGTATTCTTTTCAAGGACCATTTTTCCATATCATACGGTGAATAAAATTATTGCAGGTCCTTGTAATCACTTGCAATTCTAAAAAAAATCAAATATAGATGTGTGCGTGCCCACAAAAGGATACAATTTAAATGCAAATTTAAAACCCTTTTAACCTCAAAAAGAAGTATGCCTTTGCTTTTAGATATAGATGCAAGGAATCCACAGAATATTCACACTTCCTGATGATAAAAGAAGGTGAAAGATACAGATAGAAAGTTCAGATATAAGGACTCATTCAGAAAAAATTGCCCACAATGGCGTTGGAGTTTTTGAATTTATAAAAAAAAAATCAATATAAAAGACCGAAGGCGTTTGTCGATAGTGTGGCGTGTTATTTTCTATTCACACACACCTGTGACTACAATCAAGCATTTGTTGCAAAGCCATTTAATTTTGTTATCTCCAAAGGTCTCCGTCGCATCTTTTGGTTTATCTATCTAACAATTACTTTCAAGACCGATATAGACAAATTGAATCTGTTGGTTTTATGATTGTTAACCGGTAGTTCCATGTTTGGTTTTTGTTATCAAAATAACGTTGTAGGCTTGTAGTTTAGAAAATGAGGAATTTAGTATGCAATAGGTTTCTTATCTTCGGCTTCTGATAGTTGCGACAAAAGTGTGTGCTCAATTTGACATTGATATTGAAAGCTTAATGAGTACAAGGTTCTAAATACTTAAAAATTGATTATTAAAAATGTGAACTTAGTTGTTATAGACTTCCATTTACTTTAATTATTTAAAACTTTTATTAAATTTCTATATTGATTGTTATTATGTTTTATTTTAATAGGCTTTTGATTTAACTTTTTGTAGTGAGAAAATTCCAGTGCTTCAGTAAAATGTTAAAAACGGCACTGTTTTCCACTACGTACTACTTTTTTTTATTACATTCTCATATAAAAACCGAAAGTATCCGTAAAACATCTATCGGGAGCTGGGAAAAATATTTGCACCAGCTACTGACCAAAATACAAACACGAGAATAGGTGCATTCTATAGTTATTTTGAAAATCATCGCTAAAAGTTACAGAAATCCTCATAATCAGTGCTAGTTGTGCAATATCATAAACCTGTACGGGCAACTCAAATAATACATACTGTGATTTATGATGGCCAAAATATATAGCACCAACCAACCCAGATGGTATGTTTATGTTTAATTCATGTCGTCGAAGGCTAACTAAACGCATGTCACTAAAGTTGGTACCTTAGTAAAAAAAAAATTGTGTTTCAATATTTCTATTTCTTTTATTCTTTTTGATTTCAAAAGCTGCCAAGAGATTTATAAAATTGATCTTTTTTTTCAACAGACACTTCATTTAATAATATGAAGCTATAACCTACAAAACTGGTCCAGGGAACTTATTTCACGGGAACTAACTTCCACCACTATTCGTAACTAATTTCCTTTTTTTTCGTTGAAGTGAACTTGAACTCCCACTTTGAGTGAGAAATAACTTTTTTGGTGGGAAAATATTTAATTTTTTTGGGTGACGTTACACTTTTCATACAAAATGCACATATTGCATTCCCAAACTTGAACCCACCTATAAAATAGCACCCACTCCAAATCCTATAGTGAGCCAAGCAGGGGGGTTGGAGGCAGCATGCCCCCTTTACCAATCTCAACTGTTGGGGGGCACCAGGAAAGTCGCCCCATATTTTCAGCTTTATATCTCCTGTAATATAAAAATTGTAGATGATGAGGAACTAACTTCACACAATCTTCCGATGAAATTAGTTCTCACCATTAGTGGGAATTTACTTCACCCAAAAAGTAAAATTAGTTCCCACTAGTGGCGAAGTTAGTTCCCGTGAAGTTAGTGCAATATATGCACCTATACAACCATCTAATCATATGAACACACTTATCTTCATGACGTTCCAGTTAACTTTTGGTATCTCTTCCATTCCAATATCTGGCTAAACACGGTATAAATATTGTAACAAATATATTTAATTGTAATCTCATTAAAAAAGTGTTTTATTAATATGCATACTTTCATTAAAGTACTACACTTTGTGGTAGGACCCAAAGAATAAAATAAATTGTAATGTGGCCTCACCACAAAGATTTAGTGTGTTAACACCATAAAGATGAAAGAAGAGGGCAGGTGTCAAAAATTAGTTCAGTTGAGTTTTGATTGTCAGAAAAGAAAGTAAAAAAAAAAGTAAAAGCCGCTTCACGGAATTTGTGTAATTTTGTATTATTAAAATAATAAAATATAAATTGAAATAAACATTGTTTTTATAAGACCGCTAACACTTTATACAAAATAAATTTAAAAGAAACAATCATATTTGCACTTTTCAACATATATTTTTAAAAGTAATCCAAGAAATCACATGTCACATTTTTTAATGGACCTCCATTTAGAGAAAGGAACACATCCTGTAGTACCAAAATTAACAAAACCTTCACCTCTCTTACATTTCATTAAAATCGGAGACCATCCTTCCTTAGGACATACATAGAAATTATTCGGATTCGTTGCTGGTGATGGTCGCTTTAAATTACTACCGGTGCACTTTGGAACTGTGAACCATGGACTTATACATTGAGTAGGCCATTGTGCATACGGAACACATCCTGAAACTGTACCATTTTGAACGAAACCAGTGTCAGTTGGACATTCCACCACAGAAATGTTTCCAGTTTTTGAATCACATAAATTGAAATAGTTTGGATCTACATTGGGCATCATTTGAGTGGATGAAGAGCAACGGAAAGGACTTCTTGCTGCCGCTGCAAGTCCGATTATTAAAATAGCAGCAAATAAAACAAATTTATTCATCCTGGGAACTGTAATGTTTTGAAAAGAAATATATTATTGATTTATGAATCAATTTTTGTAAAAAAATGTTTTTACCAAAACAAAGAGTATCACAGAGTAGAGGTTCCACAAATAACTGAAGAATAAATAATTATGAAGAAAGAATAAATAAGCAAATTTTTAGATAAAATGGTATTAATTGCTTGCTCACAACGAGTTAAACGAAGATAAATTTTACACATTTTTGCTCGAGATAAAAAAGCTTAACATTATAAAACATCAAATTGTATCTTAACTTAAAAGCAATCAATTTAAAATTAAACTTTATTTTTATCAGTACACATTCGTAGAATTGAACAAACAATTTTAATAACTATACGGAATTCCATTAATATTAAGGCCATAAAAGGAAGAATATGAGAGTCAGATGACAAGCATATATGGAGTTTTCAAAGCACCTTAACAATCTACTTAAATTATCTCAGGAAAAATATATATTTTGAAGGAAATAATTTTTAATACGATATGCAATGATATTAAATTTCTCATAATTTGAGAAAAGACTTTAACCATTCGATGAAAAAAAGGATTGATGTTGAAATTAAAGGGATCATTTACAAAAAGTAATCCCCTCAATGTAACAGCATAGTATCAATATTTTTGCAAGCCTATTAACGGTACATCTCATAGAAGCGTTATTTTTTTATTGAATTATACAGAAGTTATCAATGAAAATAATATTAATCCAGGGTTATTCCAATACTATTTAATTTTATTACGTTCCCATAAAACTCCAATTAAAAAAAAAGTAAAAAAACTAAGATTAATGCTAAATAAATAAATAAATTGCTTTGTTACAATAAAAATAAATGTTTTTCTTAGAAAAAGGTGGTTTTGGTTTTTTTTTTAATTTCTTGAGAACGACATAAAATTTTTGCATCCGGTTTTCTTATTTAGACTTAAAATTAATAACAGCATTGAATTTTGAAATTAAAATTAGCACTTAATTACGTAAAATTTTGAAAAAAATTAATTTGAAATTTTTTTTTCAATTTTTTTTTTCAAAATTTTGACTTTGAAAATTAATATTTCAAAAACTATTTCTTAGAATAGATTTATTTAAACACAGAATGAAATTTTAAGTCAGTTTTTTCGAAAATTGCCCCTCCCGGCTAAACGGAGGGGAATAGACCCCCCTCCTATACGATTTTTTTCTTGCCTCAACGCGACCTACACGCCCTAGCATTTTGTCGCATTGCTCATGACTCACCCTGTATTGTGCACGGGTTAATCGATTTTAGTTTAAAAAAGTTTTTAGAAAGATCTAGAAAGATGATCTGATAAAATTTCGAAAACAACATTTTGCAAAAGTGCTTAGTTTTAGTTTTAATTAATTTTTAAATTTGTTTTTTTTTTTTTTGTAAATTCAATATTTGAAAAATGGCTTGACTTAAAAACTTTATTTTTGTGCGTAAAATGCTATTTGTCGCTTCAAATTGGCGTTTTTCAAATTCGTAAATTTTTTGGTAGATTCAGATTCAGATTCAGATTGTAAACTTGTAAAGATTCAGATTCAGATTCAGATTGTAAACTTATTGCATTTATGCAACAAAATTTTCTGCATTCTTTGATTTTCGTTTGAATCTTCCTTAAAAGTAGTTGTATCACTTTTAAAAACAATTTATATGATTTTGTTTGTATTTTTCATTTACAATAAAAAATTATTAAATTTATTTTTATTAAATTTAATTTTATGTTAGTTGTAACTTGCTATAAGAGCAAGTTCGTACGACCTAGTCTTGTACTTTATTTTTTTACCACATTAGTTTTTAAAATCGAAAATAAATGCTTTTATAAAGAATTATGTTTTCTTGGACTATAGGCCGCTAAGCGCTTTAATTTTGAATAATAATTCAGAAAAGTCCACTTAAAATAAACTGATGCTAAGTCTTCTACTTGGTTGAATATTTTTAATATAAAAAAAACTTTTTAAATTAATTTTCATATAAGTATCTACATAATATAGAATTTGTATCATTATTTATTTTATTTCTTTGTTATAAAGAATTATATCATTCATTCACAAAACTAAATAATTTAAATGTATTTACTTGAAAATTTGACTACGGCAACAGTGTTTTTCACAAATGTCACTGACAAATTGAACAAAGTTGAATAGAGTTGAATAAGTGAATGTGAATGTGATTAGTGAATGTGACAGACGGATAAATTAAATGTGATACTGATCACCATCAGTGACTATCAAAAATGCGATAATCAATTATATCTTACTCCATTCCATACCAGTTTTTTAAGGGTAATGGTTTTAAGTGTTTGTTGAAAACTACTAAGAAGACTTAGTTTCGGTCTGTGTCCGCTTAATGGAAACACAAAGGCTCTCATTATAGATATGTGTTAGGTTGTTCCAGCAAGCATTAACACAAAAGCACTTTCTTCTGAAACTCTTCTCTGATATGTAAGTAATGTCACTAAAAACTATCACTTTAAAAACATACTCGTATTCGCATATTTCAACATCGCTATACCCATACTAAATAGTAAACCAGTTGTAAGAATTAGGAGTTTGCAGTCTAGGTATACAGGGTGTCCCGGAACACAACGTCAAGCGGGTACCGGGTGATAGGGTAGGTTATACCCGTACTGCAAATAGTAAGAAAAAAAATTATCTCGCTGGGTTACGTAATACTAGCAATACTTAGCAAAATTATGAAAATCGATACTCTGGGCCACATTTTTATGTACTGTGGTCACAAATTTCGATATGTTTCAGTGAAATTTTTTCTACGTAATCCTTAATAACCGTTTCCGAGAAACACGCCTCGCAAGGAAGAAAAATTACAAAAACAAGTGTTTTCTTTATATTTTTCATCAACCATTCCATTATATCGTCTAACTAAACTGTTAATCTGACAAATTTTTCTTGCGAAACTTACAATAATTATTTTAGATTTCGGGATTGCATTCAGTTAGCATGGTTATTAAGGATAATGTAGAAAAAAAATCACTGACAAATATTAAAATTTGTAACCACAGTACATAAAAATGTGGCCCAGGGTATCGATTTTCATAATGTTTCTTAATATTGCTATTATTACGTATACGAGCGAGATATTTTATTTTCCTTACTATTTGCAGTACGGGTATAACCTACCCTATCACCCGGTACCCGCTTGACGTTGAGTTGTTGGACACCCTGTATAGTATGTTGCATTTGAATTCGTTATGATTCAAACGTATGCTTGTCTCCTTTTGATGAATCGCACTATATGTATGTCACTATATTATAACAGTTATTAGGTTCTGTGTAGCGGTGTACACGAAAAGCATTCTCGTCAACAATGCATATAGAGATATCTTCCAGGAACGAGGAACTTATCCACTTACAGACTTCTAAGAGTTCTCGACTTTGGCGTATTTCCGCTTCTGGTTTCTTTTCGACCTGCAAAGTTACATCTTACGTTACGTTGTGAAATCGTTTTGAGTCCTGTTCAACTTACTTGAAAACTCAACGAAGGAGGAAGCCTCATACCTAGGAATTTTCTTTTAAATTCATAGTATGCTGGTACTTTCAAATTTACATAATTCCATTGAGTGGCAATTTGTCGTGTTGAACTTAATGTAGGTGGAATATTTTTTTTCTTATTTTCTAACAAATGGAAGATAGTCGTTAGCTGACACTTATGTAGGTTACCATAGTTTTTCGAGAAAATAATAATTGCTGAAGATTCCTTTCTATACATTACTCGCTGTTCGTATTATATAGGATTTTCGTAAAAAGGATTCTCTTGTAAAACAACACTTAACAATGTAAATAAAACTTTGACATATTGTTGTTTGTAGAGAGAATGAGTTTTAAAATGTTTTGATAGACACTTTGGAAAATATATGTCGGTACGTTCAATGCCGTGTAGAACATCTTTTTCCACTGGGCTGATGAAGGAACAATCGTTAAAAGGTTTTGCTTAACACATACGTTTGTCGCGGGCATGAATTTAACAAAAAAAAATAAAATCGTTAGAGCGGTTTTTAAGAAAATCGATTTTGAAAGGTGTTTTGTATAATTACATACTAAAGTTAAGCTGCGTAGTTTGTGATACATAATTCAATTTAATTTTTATTTATTCTGGACATCAACACTATTTATGGGAGGAGTTATAGCTATTTCATGGCTGCCAACTCAAATCATCAGACTCCTTTTTTTTATTAGTTTCGCTCTTCCATTTACAATCTCATGTTTATTCGAATAACACGTTATTGAATGTTCGCCTGATGATGGCCAGAATTCGATTTTTATTTAATAATTAAAAAAAAAATTGAAAATTTTGAAGTACGCAAATTTTAAGTGCTAAATTATTTGCTTATAACCATCGAGTTTATACAGTCACATAGAGAAATCATGTGAAAGTTTTAAATTTTGCTCGTAGGATGTCGTTACTATCGACTTGTTCTTGTTTACTCTTGAAGCAAATATTCTTGAGTTAAAGGGAAAAAAAAATAAAGAACAACATATACAAATGTATGCAGGAGAATTTAGTTCGGTTCAGTTTGAGTGTTTTTGGTTACAGGGAATTATTGCAATAGTAATTACTCGATATGTTCATTTAGCGACATCTACTTCAGTGAGTTTGAAACCATCTTGATTCCACTAGGTGTATATAAACTCAATGATATAACGTATAACAAGTGTTTATTATTTTTAACTCGTTTTCCGAATATTGAATTTCTAAAACCATAAATTAAAAAAGTTATTAAAATTATGAGGGATTTTTTTTTAATTTTAGGATCTAGTACGAAATCTCGAATTCAAAATCTCGAATGACAATATCTCCAATGACGAAATCTCGAATGACAAGATCTCGAATGACGATATTTCAAATGACAAAATACCGAATGATGAAATCTCGAATGCAAAACTACTATTGTAGTAAATAAATGAGTGTCAGTTTATGGCGTATGGCCTATAGGATGGCATGCTGACCCCCTGCCCGCACCTGTTATAGGAGAGTTTGGATGTTTGCAAAGTTTCTTTTGGATTTAGTATTTGTTTGGTATGGAGAAAGTACCTATTGAAATTCGAGAATTTCATTTACTACTATTCGAGTTTTTGTCATTCGAGATTTTGTCCTTCGAGATTTCGTCATTCGAGATTATGACAAAAAAAAAATAAAAATATGGCAGGTATTGTTGCTGTTTGAGCTTTGGCTTTTTAGGCTGTAATTGCTAATACAAATAGAAAGATATACAGACAGAATTGCTAGATCCATTTTTTTCGTCTTCTCTGTCTGGCAATTCATTTTTTAGAGAAACCTTCTTGCGTCTACCTGTATATGCCTGAATTGGCTGCACTGATTTTGATGAAATTTTATATTCTAAAAGTTCTGCCAAGCCAAATCAATACTGTTAAAAATTGAAAAAAAGTTTTTTTTTTATATTTTTTTAAAAATTTGTATTCTTGAATTTAGTTTTTCTCGAAAAAATACGATCAGTTTTGATAAAATTTTATATGTACATTATTTTTTATATTTGTATTATTGACACGAAGATAACGTGAAACAAAAATCAATAAATTTTTGGAACCTTAGTATATTATGGCCATTTCCATTCCTGCAGTTGTTATTTTTAATTTTCATATATAAAATTTAATACAAATATCGTTCCATCAAAAAATTGTTTTTATCCTCTTGTCATATATAATAATAAAGCAAGCCAATAGAAACAATCTAACTAAAATAACGAATGAAGTTTATTTTATATATTTTGAGATTAACACTTCTTCCACTTTTCACAAAACCATTCAATTTATGAAGTCAACAAAATGACAAAAATAAATAAAACCACTTTCCGGTATCAAAGCGATTTTCTGCATCCGCAGTTAAGCCATAGAAATTGCAAAAAAGACAACCGACAGACTATTCCAAGCGAGAAGATTTAATATCGCAATTTACCACAAAAATTACGTGTTTAGCATTACAAATGTTTCTTTCCTCCGATGAGGTGTCTGGTGTAAAATGTTGCACCCTTTGCACGATATGCTATAATAAAGGTACCTTCCTTTACTTTTACCAACCCATGTCTGATGGTGCACCCTATAAATAAAAGAAGAGGCAGCATCAGGTGAATAGATCTATGTGGTGGGCTTCCATCGACAGAAACAAAGTATCTACCACAACTGTAACGGTGGCTTTGTTTATACATATATGTATGTATTTAGTTGCCTAACTTCAACGGGATACTCCTTGTGGGAAATCTTGATATTAAAGCTTTTTAGTGCCACAAGACAAATTTGTGTGCAACCAGACTGTCTGAAATGCAACTTACTCGGCTGCCTTTAAGGCAAGATGATTAATGATGTCATCAGATCGGAACGGTCTTACATTATTTGGGGTATTAAAGATGTTAAATCATAGACTTATCATAGCTCATAGAAAATTAATCCTGAAAATATGCAGTGGCGGAGCAGCAGTCAGTTTCTTGGTGCAGAAAAGTATACAATGGCTTGCCACACTTAAGTTGGAGTTCTAAACTTCTAATCACGAAAGATACAACAAATGGTGTGGCTTGCGATGCCATGTGGCTATGATTTATACCTTCATATCGTAGATTGTTTTAAGATTTACTTCTGCTCCTCTGCCATGTCGTTGCTAGGTGTAAGGTGAAAAAGTTTCATGTCTTTCCCAAGTCGGTCAATGCATCATGCTCTGTACACCCAGGCGAGTTGAATTATCTAATCTTTTAGTGTAGCATAGTAAAGCATGAGAAAGTACGAGTATGATGTGTAATAAATCTTGTAGTCCTTTAGCAATATTGGAAAAAAAGAATAATGGTGTTTGTATATGTATATTGTATACCTATACCTACTTATGGAGATTGGTGTTGGGACCAAATGTTTTCCATATGTGATTTCAAATGGTTTGTTTCAAAAAAAGAAACCAAATGAAAAATGGGAAGAGTTTCTAAGTTTTGTATACGAAGCAAAGAACGCAGTCCCAGACAATGCTTACAATTTTAGAGAAAGCAACTGAAAAACCTGCGGGATTCTGGAGGCTCATTTAATTACTTGTTTAATTAAGGTGGCGCTAAAGTACGTTTTGGATAAGGCTTGCGACCAACAAGCTTCTTCCAGTCGGTTTGGTTTCCAGCTAGTAATATCCAGTGTGCCGTGAACGAACCCCATACGAACTAACGCCATAATGGTGTTAAATCACTTTGAAATGCGAATTAGAGCCATAATCCCATTACGGCTTAAATTCAATTTTGAAATTGAATTGAGAGAATATGGTGTAAGTTCGTTTTAGAAAGTGATCTTGATTCTCATTTGAATGTGAAAATTAATTGCAATAATTTCAAATAGTACAAAATGAAAATCTTGAATTTCGGTTCAAAACTAAATAAATAATACACCCAAACTCGCAGCGAAAAGTCGTGTGAGGCAAGGAATTCCACATACGTGTTGTTTGGCTAAAGAAAGAATCTCTGTATTTAACAATACGTCCGAAGTTGGGCTAAAGGGTGAACTGATGAGCATTCACAGCTAAGCGGGTATTACAGCGGAATATTTTAAGGGAAGGAATGCAACTAGCTATTTCAACTGAACACTGTTTTTATAGAAGAAGCGATAAAATAATGTTAGACAAGAAACATTTCGGCGGTTTTCTAAGGAAACAAAAGTTTCAGAAATGGATCAGTCTCCAATAAGTTTTTAGGGTTCTTTTTTGGATTCTATCTAATAGATTCAAATGAGTGAGACTTTGGGCGAATGTATGCCTTATAAATTGTAGCCAGTTCATAAGGGAAGAAAAATTGCTTGCATCTTTTTACGAAACCTAAGCATTTTGCTGCGTTTTTCGCTACTTCAAATATGTGATCATTCCATAGTAGGTGATCTGTAATACACATACCGAGAACGCGAAGCCTTTCGAAGCATTAAATTCGACACGGTTGTTTATACCGGGAGGCGGACATAATACCGAAATCCAAAAGACCGAAAAACCCAAAAGATCCAAAACCAAAAAGACCGAAATGCCAAATGACCGAAATTAAGATTGAATTTTTTTTTTTCAAAATTTTAATTTCTGTATAAATATGTAATTTTATTGAACAATCATTTTTTAAAATCATTAACAAAATTCTGTCTCACCTCAATTCAGACAAAATGTTGTTATAAATACCAAAACAATAGCCTTACTTTAATTTCCGGTAGGATTACCCAATCTTAACTATTGGGGGCATAAGTTGGCCAACCCAGGTACTGTTGAATTTAGAAACTTTGGACGCTAAGCGGAGCAACTAAGTTGCGTGAGCGGGACCGAACACATAAAGGGAGTTAAAATCCCTTGAACCTGCGAAGCGGGCCACCCAGGTGCTGTTAAAGCAAGTAAAGTACCCTCAAAAGGTATATATGAAAAAGAAAGTAGAAAAAACACTTAAGCCCGAAAAAGTTCTCCCGATATTCCGAAAAATTAAAAAAATAATTTTTCGGGATTTCGGGAAAACTTTTTCAGGCTTTTGGGTTTTTGGTCTTTTGGGTTTTCGTTCTTTTGGATTTCGGGTATTTGACCCCAACCCGTTTATACCCCATTCTATAATACTGTCAAAATTTAACATACGATGCCGTTACAGAAAAAATTCGTGGGAAAAAATACTCCCGATAACCTGAAATATTTTAGCAGGTACCGTTGTTTTATGCTGTGGCATAAAAATATACTTTTCAAATACTTTGTAACTAATTTGAAGAAAATCTTCCCAACAATTTAAATACTAAAAGTTTCGATAAATTCTTACTAAAAGAAAGACGGAATTGTTGGACCCCCTTTTAAATATTTACCTACCTTATGCTTCTGTATATTAAGTGCAATTATATTAAGAGCTTGATGAATAAAATCAAATTTCGAAAGTCCATAATAATGATAACACAAAATATAGGTAGTTGTTTGTTGAAAAAATGTCCAAATGTTCAGGCTATCTACATATATTTAGAATCGCGAACGCACACCACATTTTAAAAGTTTTCGTCGAAGTCTTCTTCATGAGAAAGCCTCGTCATGCCGAAGTTAGAACGTTCCCATTTTCGTCCTTTATACAAATCTGATTTGCATGGAATATGTCATCATCTCATGCAGAAGTATCCGTCACTATTTCGATGCGCCATTATAGACAAAGTCTCCGTTTAAATACATTCAGACATATCAATATCGAGCTCCTCGTTTCGATGAACGAAGTAGACAATCAAATCTGACAGCATCCGTTTGCTGAAGATCAATTTCCAAACCGAATACAACCTAACTGCCACGTAATTCATTTCCCCCTTGAACTTGTCAATAGTGTTCTTGAAAATAGCAAGAAGACATCGTTCTTCACTTCCGATTTTAAATTTGATTCAATGATATTGAATTCTAACCAGAATGACGATGATGACGTACGACTGGCATGGCAACGACAGGACGAATAGAGCGCCTGCAGTAGTGTACGGATTCAATAGAAAATTACAATTCACTTATACATACAAAAGGCCAACTCTGGGGAACTCAAGTCAAGGGATGAGTGGGGATCGTTTGGCCCAGCAAGACGTGATTGGATGATTGATTAGCTGATTTTCTTTTCAAAGTCGTCTCAGAAGACTTCTTCGTCTCATCGTATCGTCGTCATCGTGGCCGCAACAAATAGAATTGAATAAATTCACTGAAACGGAAGAACCATTTTTTCTGCAAACAAGTCCTTTCCGTTGATGGATATCCTTGAAGCTTCGAATAAAAAAAAAATTGATGAGTTAAATCCTTTACTGACAGAGACGCTAGGATGGATTTTCGTAAAATGCCTATCAGCAGTGTATGAGGAGTATTCATTCTCCAGTGAGTGATTGGCAAAATTCTTAATTGATTTTATAGATAAAATAAATTTTGCAGATGAGTCGCTAAAATTAAAGGATCCCTTCCCTATAAGCACTTAATTTCAGTTCAGCACTCATAAATTTAGTGCTTGATTTTTTATTAACATCAAATGAACTGAGTCTATGAACATTGAGATTTCCATTTTTGTCTCTAAATAGATGAACACTAATAGATGCTTTCGCCCTTCATCCCTTCATGCCATTTATCTTGAATAAGGTGATTGCATCGAATGTTCATGTCGGAAGAAGAATTTGTGCCACGGGGGAAAATTTATTATTATATTAGTCGGTAAAAGGGTATAGGTAATAGGTATGTGGTATGTCTCGAGGGATGAGTCTCATTGTTGCATTACCAATAATAATACCAATGTTGTATATGTTTGGGGGGATTCGATTTGATTTTGATTTCGTTTCGGTTAAGACAAACATTTAGGATTGATTTTAAATTGCTGTTCACATTTATCTATATGGATTATATCGTTAAGTACATTAGCTTAATTGCTACATATTTGTCTTGGGGATTGCAACTTCATATATGAATAACAAATAAGATGGTTATAGAAGAATTTAAATTTAACAATCGATTTAAACCCTCTAGGTAGCGCATTATTAATTTAAACAGACCCAAATTGAAAATTCTAAACTAAATGCCTTTGATACAAATAAATGCAATGTATCCAGAAATATGGGCGGCCTCAAAAATCAAAATTTTATAATAAGTAAGGGAACTGGGGTAGCTCGAACTTGTTCTTTTGGTAAGCTACCTTACTATTTGAAACTTGATAATATCTAAGTTTATTATGGTGCCAGAACGAGGAAAATAAAAAATAAACAATAGCATGCATTTTTTTAAGATTTCCAAAATAAATCTATGTTCCCATCTGGAACTTTTGTTATAAGATAAGTCTCGTATTGAAATTTTACGTGAAAGCACTTTTGAAATTCCAAAATGTTATAAAAAATCAGAAACTTAATTTGTGAAAAGAACTATTTAATTTTTTTAAGATTTTTTTTTTGTAAATACATATTATTTTTTACTTGTGATTATAGGTACTATACCTAAGGCAAGTTATGAATTCGTGCAAAAAAAAGTTTTTTTGATAACAATTAAACATGACATCACGATGATGGCGAAGTCGAAAAAAGTGGGTCTGACAATTCTGCCCATCTGTCTGTCTGTCAGTCTGACTCTCTCTATCGCAACTGCAGCCTAAACGGTAAGACGCCTTTAAACTCGGTATGTAGGATTTTTAAGGTGACACAGGGGTTTTTTGAATTTTTGTGCCAGGCCTATATAATTTTGTGCTAGGCCTATATAACGGTTATGAAAAAACTCGTTTTTTCTCGGAAACGGCCCTAACGATTTTGATTATATTTGACATAAGTGATACGAAATGAAAAGCCTTTTAGATGGCATGAAATTTTGACTTTCTCGTTAACGACTAAGTGGATTTTTACAAAATTTTATTTCTAGGAAGAATTAAATAGCCAAACGAGAATGGCGTACTTAATTTTTTAGTGACGTTTTTAAAAAAATAGATTAATTAAACAATTTTTTTTTTGAAAATTGAAGATTTTAAAAACTTATTCATGAATCTTTCTTAAAATTTATTTTTCGGATGAAAATTATTAATATATTTTATTTTTAAAATATTTTATAAAAGTTGTTTGAAAAATCAATTTTTTCGAAAACTGGACCAACGATTAAAAAAAAAATTAAATAGGACCCTGTGCTTACTTGGGGAGGGGGGAAAACACCGACTTTTTTTTGCCCCTACAATAAAAGTAGGTAGTGTATTTACAGAAAATTCTATATCCATGGTTTTTAACATATTTTGTGAAAAACAAAGTAAATCTAGAAGGTTGGGTCAAGATAAAAAAAATCGTAATGGACGGGGATTTATTGCCCCCGCTTAACCGTAAGGGGCAATTTTCATAACAAAAAAAAAACTGGAAAAAAAATATTTCAAGAAGACCGGAACGCCTACAATGACATATATTATACCTTTTTGTAAAGCCAGAAATCTCTTGTTTTCTTTTTTAATAAAGTTTTTTTTTATCAAAAGTGGGCGGCAATGGAACAATGGATGGAGTGCTTGCTTTTTAACCCAGAGGTTGCAGGTTCAATCTTCACTCGGGTACAAAGCATTTTATTCTTTTCAGCATACCTCCCAGCTTATGCTGGACGTCGCCCATGAGGTTATGCAATGAAAAATAAAAATCAACTAGCTCTCCATCCATTGTAACAAAACAATTTTTTTTCTATCTTTCTATTCCTTCTAACTAGTGTCGCGCAACACCTGTGGCATTTAAAAGGCAATATGCCTTACAGATACAAAGTTAAAAAAAAAGCAGTTTTTTCGGGAGGGGTAGTTTTCCAAAAACTTGACTTAAAACAGAAAACAAACATATCAAAAAACAACGGTATAATTTACAATGTCATGCTATATCTTTTCGAAAAGCCAGAAATCTATTCATTTATGTAGTTTTTAAATAAAGTTGTTTTAGTAAATAGTTTTTTAAAAATTAATTTTAAAACTCAAAATTTTGGAAAAAATGATTAAACGGTAGATTTTCTTTTGATATTTATTAAATGGCTCCGCGAAATTAGGCCCCAGGAAATAAGACTCCAAAAGAAAAAATGAAATAAGGCCCCAAATTGGGGCATTATTTCATAATGAAATTATGACCCAATGAAATAAGGCCCCAACGAAATGAAAAAATGTCCCAAAAATAAATGAAACAAGGCCCCAACTTGTTTTGACTTTTTTTTGTAAAAATAATAATTTTTTTTGTAGAAATAAAACCCCAATTTATCTTTTTTCAGAATTAATTTTATTTAAAAAAATGAAATATCACCCCAAACTGTTAAACAAATACTTGCATTGTATCCTGCACGATTTCCCTGTAACAAGGACATTTATAGTTATCCTGCCCTTCAGCAATAGAGTTCGCTTGAATTTTTAGGTTGCATTCACTACAAATTTTAAGATGCCTACAAGGCAGCAGAACAATATTTGCCCGCAAATCCTTACAAATGAAGCAAATATTCTCATCAATGTTTGGACCGATAACAACAGGGCTTTCACTTTCATCTTCTTCAAAAATTTCCTCCCCACAGGAAAATGGTTGCTTATACTTCCTGATGGTTTGCAGCACGATCTTTCAAACGCACGATCTGAAAAAAATCGCGCGATATTTTCAGCTATTCTGTTACTTACTAATGCTCTTCAATGTAAAGATCGTGCTGCAAACCATCAGGGAGTAACAGCATGAAAAATTAATTTTACCTCGTCAAAATATTCTATATAGATAACCAACAGCTGCTTGAAACATCCTTGAGGAACAATTTTAAAAGTTCCGTCCATAAAGATGGTTCTGTTGGTTGGTGGAATGTTCTCTTCAATCAGTTTAGTTGTTTTATAGGATGAAAATAAACAATTGGTAAATTGTCCTTCTTCCATAATACACGATGTGTAAAATGGCAAAGGATCTGACTCATCTTATGAAAAATGAAATAAGGCCCCAAATTGTTTTTAAAATAAAATGTAATTAAGCCCCAAAACTAGTGTTGGGGTATTATTTCATTGGGGCCTTATTTCATAATGAAATTATGCCCCAAAAAAAATGAAATAAGGCCCCAAAAAATGAAATAACACCCCAAAATTTGAGAAATTTCGTTGTTGTTGTTTTGTTTGCTTTTTTTTGGGGCCTTATTTCATTTTTTTTGGGGCCTTATTTCTTGGGACCTTATTTCGCGGAGCCTATTAAATTACATAGAAACCAGGTCAAGTGCGAAACTAAAAAAAATTAAAGTTATTGAAACGAAAAGTATAGAGGGTATATTGAATGGCTGGAGTCAAAATTAAGTTTTTTAGATTTTGTTATTATTTAAATACTTATATATTATTTTTTTTTTATTAAGAGAATATAGGTCTTATGTGAATATAGGTTCTTATGTGTTATGAGTGTGCATTTTTAGGTGATTACACATATATTGTTTAAAGATAAAACGAGAATACAATGTTAAATTTGTAGATTTTTTTCAATCAATCGAGCGTACCCACACTGTTTAATAATAATCAAACATTCTAAGTGAAAAAATATCTAAAATTTTCTTATCATTTCGACTTACAAAATTACAAGTTCTAACGTAAGGAAATCTAACTCCAGAAGTTCTTTGACATCCCATCCAAACATAATAAAGGTCTTCAGTTCATGTGATAGAAATATTTCCGGCAAGGACATTGCATTTCTGTTTCCTGAGGTGTATTATTCAATTTTCAAGAAAGAAGTGAACCAGACGATGGTTATACATATTTTTATTCTTTTCGTCCTTTTCCAGAACAGCTACAAACAGTACTTTTCATCTAGAAACTGAAACATACAATATATTTTTATTTCCTTTTTTTCGTAGCTATGTAGACATTTCTGAGATTATAATCTCATTGCTGGACCAACAAAATAATAAAAAAAGACGACGACGTCAAACTCCATCCAGCACACTTTATATGGAAAATTTAAAACTCTTTCCTCGTCGTTGTCGTTGAGGTGAAAGTAAATATTAAAAATCTACAGAAAAGGACGACAGTTGATGGGGCGGTTACTTTTATCTTTTTCCTAGGCACCGGAGGGCGATAAGGTCAAAAAACAAATAGAATAACGAACTTGTTTCGTTTTAGAAGCTGATTTTTTTCTGCTTACTCTGAGATACTTTTGGGATTCTTCAAGCGTTGCGACAGGACTCAACATTTGATTAAGCCATTTCTAAAAGTACGGTCTTGGTATTAGATAAACAATAAATTGTATCTCTTGAATCCCTGAGAGAAATTTGAAAGGTATTCTAATAAATTCATGCACGTTTGATAGAAATAAGGACTAAATTTTGGAATATGAAATTGGAATGCACGAATTGAAAGGTGCGTGTAGACAACAACATATATAAGTTCATATACTTAAAAAAAAAAAAAAATCTGACCTTTTTATTTTGGGGGGATTTCTCCTATAATGATATGTGTGAGCGGCGTATGTTCCGGAAGGCGTTTGTGTAAGTAACCCAATTTGATATTCTGTTTATTTTCAAAAGGACCATCGAAAGGATAAATGGGGTCATATAGGAGGATATAATATTATTTTCATTTTTGTGAACGGATAACATGTTTTACCTTTTCTTGAAGGCTTTTACTCGTGCGTAATATTTATTCAAAGAGACAGGTAAGCGTTCTTCTTGAAAATAACTTAACCGCCGGGTTGAAGAGGAGATACAAATTCAATTGAAAGTAAAAAATTGGGTCAGTTGTTTGAATTTTATAGGATGGATTACCTATCCTTTTTTGTGAACGGAAGATTGATTTAAAAAGGGAAAATTTGTCGCAAAAATTGTGATTGCTTTGTAAAATATTTTTTATGGTTTTGGGTTTTAAAATTGTGAATTTCCTGATTTTATATTAATATTGTCATTTAATTAAAAAAAAAGGTAAGCCATTTGAATTGGAGAATGTTCTAAGGAAGCTTGCTTTGTCTTCAAGCAATTTGTATGTATTAAGAAGACTTTTATCTGTCATTTTATTTACTTTAAAATACCCTATTTGATCTAGGTTATTATTGTTTGTAATTTTTATTTGTTCAATAAGGCAATTTTTTACTTGTTCAATAGGGCAAGGAATGGTTTCGTGTAAAAAAAAAATTTCGACATTTTAAACAAATCTTACATTACGAAGATAGAGAAGCCAATGAACGAAGATTTCGTCTGTCTACACGGATGTGCGTATGTGGGTAGGTGCGGTTGTATGTGCACTGAGCTATTACCTATAAACGGTGTAACGTATTTATAAATACATAATTTTTTAAGTTGCGAGTAAAGAGATTCTTGTTTTCAGACAACCCAACAAAAAATCTCACATGTCTTATCAAAACTAGAGCTTCAAACCTTGCTATATTACGACTTATGTAAGTATACTAAAGCAAATCACGAAAAAGAAGTTTCGTATTCGAATTGCATCCCTTTAATAACTTTCACAATTACTTTCTTCTTAATTCCATTCCTTTGTCTATATTGTCTCCATATTGTTATAATATGGTCTTCAAGTATATTTATGACCACTGCTGTGGTTTATCAGAAAATCTTAAACCTTTCTTTGAAAGTAATTACGCATAGCTGCTGCTCGGGTTACAATTAAATCATTCTATATATAAGATCATTTCCCTCCGGCAGGATTTATACCTATACTATACAGTCTCATTCGAAGATAACATAAATTAAATTCACCCCCAAATCGCATATCTATATACCTACAATTCTATAGTCTCTTTTATGTTAAAGAGCATTAATTTCGAACCCCCTCTCCAACATCCATTACCGAATCCCACTTAAAATCATTTGTAATTATGATTGTATCTATACTGAATTATTATATAATTATCCGGAGGGAGAAAAATTCTAAAAATATTCTAACTCCCTCCGTTTGGAAATTATTTTCATATCTGAATAGCACACCGCGCGCCGGGCTTGTGTCTTTTTATAAGTATGCAATGCATGTGTGTTCTTGGAATCATTAAAAATTTCCATTCATTTCTGACAAAATGCTGTTAAAAAATTAAATTTAAAAAAGAATAACTTTGGAAAAATCAAAATCCACTTAAATCATATTCAGTTGCTGTTTCGGCAGCATCCTCATATCATTCACTTTATCACGCCAGATGCCAGATTATTTTACGACCAAAGAGGAAGAAGTTTTTTTGTTCCTAATTTTCCGTTCAAGCAATCCTCTCTTTATATGGGCTACCTTCATCTGCTTACATACAGACTCAATTCTTATTATGACACTGAGGATGCATTGAAATAAGACATGCCCTACGGCCTTCATTACCTTTAATTAAAGTTACGTCTCCTTCCACCTACTGCAAGCCGTTTGATGTTATAATGAAAAAAGTTTTGGAAGGAATTACTCTAGCTCTTTAGGGTATATTATGTATAGTCAAGGAATTTGTACCTTTTTTATACCTAGAATGTGTCGCGGAAGTATTTTACAGATACCTATCATCTGTTTTGAGGTGAATTTTTCTAGTATTTTTATTTTACGGTGCTTTGCCTATTATATAATTAATATCCCTTAAATAATTGAACTAATTATGAGAGATTAGAAGAAAAGTTACCTCGGGTATATTATACTCTACTTAGTAAACTTACTTACTTAAGCTGACTTTAAAGGTCTGGGGTGTCCTTAATCGTCAAATAACTTGCCTCTTTAACCCACTCTAACCTTATCCTGATGCGTCTAAACTATACTTGATCACTAACTGAATATTTGGTTTTCCTCGGTTTCTAATAGTGCTCTCTGATTTGACGTTGAAGACTTTACGGATTGGAGCAAAGGCGCCCATTTGTTCTACATGGTTCAGCCAATATAAACTGTAATGACGAGATTTTTGACCAGATAAAATGCATCAAAATGTATCTCCTTGTTTGAAATTAGCTTTTTATGCCATTTAGTATACATAGGTTTTGATGTAGCAGTGAGTATAACCATATGCCATAAGACATCCTGATGTGTCTATATAATGTGTATTTTTTATTAAAACATGTTTATTGATTGATATTGTTCGTTTGGCAGGATCTTATACGTCATTGCTGGCCGTTTAGCAACTGATGTATTAAAATTTTTAAGATGTCGATTTATAGCGTTTTTGTATTAAATTTGAAAGATTTACCCTCAAAATTAAAAAGTGGTCTTTTAAATGAAACATGTTTTTCTGTTTTTTTTCGAATTGTTACTTTGATCGAAATGATCATCATAAAACCACTTTCACTTGTTTGAGTGCATTCAGATCAAATCTGCAAAATTTTCTAGATCGCATCTTTCTCGTTGAGATTTAATCTTTTTCTCCTCTTTTCATTTAAATGAAAGTTCAAAAAGGCAAAAAGAGCAAACCCAGTTGTTAATATGTTGACTAAAAAGTCGATAAATATAGTAAATAGTCAACATTGTGAAACACATTATTGGAAAAATGTCAATTGAACAGCCGTCTGAAAAATGTTGATTGTTTTTGAAATTTGCGAATGAAATAAAACAAACTCTGGCATTTAACCAAATTTTAAGGCATGTTATTTAATGAAGCTAAAAAATTCCTAATGAATTGAATGCCAAATAAAAAAAAACTTAACAAAAAAATTGCCAAACAAAAAATTGCAAAAAGCAAAAAGCCAAATAAAACGAAAAACAAAATTATGCCATTTAAAAAAATGCTAAACTTCAAAATGCTGTAGGTACATAATCAATCAAAAACCAATCGGAAATGGTGAAATTGAAAATGTGAAATGATTATTCAATGACTGGCAGGAGTGGCAGGGAATTTGCAAGCGGCAGCGTTCACCATACCTATAGTTTACTTTAAACGCAAAAATTTGAATACATACATTGTGTTCATGGACTCTTTCCTAATTGGTCATAATGTCCATGGACATTGTGTCTATTTAAAGCGGCCATAATGTCCATGGACATTATGTCCGCGGACCTTATGTCATCCCACCCAGTAATAAATTGTTATCCAATAAGAGGTGTTATTTTGAAAAGCCCGCTATATCGGTAGCGGGCTTTTGAAGCTGTTATTTTTTGACATTTGACAAGTAGAAACTACGCCATTAAAAAAATAGAACGATACACGCTTCAACAACGCATTGAAATTCACTATAAAAATGGTGAAAATTTGGCAGAGACGGTTCGTAAAACTAAAACATTTTTGGGTCGTCGTGAAGCACCTTGTCGGACCGCAATACAGAAATTGGTGGACAAATTCGAGCTGTTGGGACAAGATAGTGATGTAAAATCCGTGCACGTCGCTCAAGAACAACTGAGAATATTGCTGTTGTAGCCCAAAGTGTTGAAGAAAACCCAGGTTTGTCCATTCCTCTTCGTTCTTTGGAATTAGGCATTCCGCAAACGTCATTACACCGTATTTTGCATAAAGACTTGGGTCTTAAGGCTTATAAAGTTCAGTTAACACAAGAACTCAAGCCGGCTGATCATCAACAACGTCGTGTCTTTGCTCCTTGAATATCAAAATTACACCTCCTTTACATAGTCACAATAAAAGAATCATCATCTCAGCTGATTCACTTGGTTGGGTTAATCTTTAAAAAGATTTATATACATAGTTTATCCATTTGGTATAGAAACAATGATCTACATCAACAGCGTTTTGAAATGTCAAGAATTTAATTTTTTCCAATATTTTCCTTCTTTTCGGAACCTATACTATCCGGAGGGAATTTGAACCTCAAACAACTTGTTTTTACCGTCATGTCAGTCCTATTTTCAGGTAGCTGGCTCCAATTTAAGAGCCTTTTCTCGGCTGCTAACTATATTCAAGAGTTCGCATGCCGTAGCATCTTATTACTTATATCTTTTACTGAAAGATCTCCATAAGGTTGTTTAGATAGCTTAACGCAGCCGCAACTGTTTTCCGGTTTACTGCCTGAACACAATGGCGACGGTTCTGGAACTGGAGCTGCAACCGGAATAGCTGTCAAAATATTGAATACACGCAAAATCCAATGTTACGAACACAACGCGACGCAACTGTACTCGGTGCTGCATACGGCGCTGCACAAGTTCACCAGCTTTTAACTTTCGACGCACAGCACTTTTGACATTTTACAATGAATTTAAAAAAAAATTACTTTTGCCGCGACCGCATGTTTTGTGAAGAAATATTTTATTTAATGTGTTAAAAAGCAAAGAAGTTAATTTAAGTGAATTTAATTGTGTTTTTATTGATAATTTTGCAATCAAATTTTAATCAGCTGATACAAATGATATAAAATGTAAGAAAGCTGTGCTGCCCCATTGTGGGCACGCAAAAAACGAGACGTACGAGATATTTCGACATCTGTTCAAGCTCCAGCTCCACTTACAGTTGTAGCAGTCTATTGTGTTCAGGCAGTTAAGGTTTTGGTGATTCCTGTCATCATTCATTTCAAATAGTTATTACGCATAAGGTGGTATTTTTTGTTATGGTTTCTAAAGTTTGAATAACTTAAATAAATAAAGTCTCCAAAGGATGATCCATTTCTTTCTCGACAATCTATTCAGTTCTTTGAAAACTATGGCCTGTAGAACTAAAAGCCCTCTGATCTTCAATAGATTGAATAAGCATGAACAATCATTCAGACTGTATAATATAAATTATCCTTTTGCCTTCCAAAATAGAAACTAAACATAAACTTGTGAAATTAACCTGTTACTCTAGTCTATTGTTTCTTGTGTTTTACCTCATTATCAATATAGTAGGTTACGTACATGAATCAAGACATTGGATATTGGGTTCCGTTCGTTTCCCAGCAAATTCCTTGCATGACTTGGCAGAAGCAAGATATTTTTGAGTTACACTAATAAAAGTCTTAGGGCGTATAATTCTCTGACGTGATTCAATTAGAGCACAAAAGAAAGTTTTTATTCATCAGCTGCACCACCCAAGTGTAGCAATTTTCAAAGGATTCTCAAAATTTCCCATTTTCTTTTCTGATCGGCAGGATGTTCAACAGAGAATAATGTTTAATGTCTTTTTGATTGTCAGATACTAAGTTGGGTGGTAAGTGGGAGCTTAAGGTCATCTACTGCATCATTCGCATTAAAGATTTCCTGGTAACCTATACGTATACAACCTTTGGTGAGAAGCAGGGATTACAGATTGAAGGATAGTAAAGTTCGTGGTCTGCATTCTTTTTTTTTCTGACACACAACTTCCTTATACAGAGTAACAATTTTTTTTGTTGAAGGTGGGTGTACAATCCAGTCTCTCTGTAAGCAGGAATTGCAATAATTTCTTTTTCGAGTACATATCCACATTCTTGGTGCAAGTGATGTTGCAAGCTTGGCTGCTGGTTAAGCCGTAATTCTTGCCTTCCCTTGTAAAGGTTTCTGCTTTATCGCATAACCATTACCAGTGGCACGCGAACCGAAAAGTGCTTATAAAGTCGTAAATATTCACTTCTTGGGATTCAAGCAGCTGCAACTGCTCCTGATGGTCGTAGCTTGCGTTATTCACTTGAAAATTGCAGATAATACAGGATAGCATGTGTTCGTAAATTCGCCTTCGTTTCAGTTATTTTTTTTTTGTAATTTTCATTATTCTTTTTTATCTTCTTCATTTTTTGTATAAGGAAAATATGAATAGCGAAATTCCGCTCCATGGTGGGATGATAGTACATAACAAGAATTTCAATTAAGATCAATTTCCATGTTTTTTTTTTTATTTCAAGTGGATGTTAAATAATGTGGTAATATTGATGTTGCATTTATTTAATTTTTCGTTTAATATCTTTGTATAGTTACACAGAGGCTCTTAAATTCTAAATGAAATGTTTATTGAAAACAATTTTATTTTATTTTTCGTGCGGGCGAATTATATCTTGACATTCATGTATTATCGTACTCATTCGTTTATTATAGTAACAAGCAATATTACCAGACATTTTTTCATAAATTATTTTAATTTCAGAAATGTGTGGTCTCCATTAAACATTTTGGTTGCTTATCGTATGTTTAAAAGGAACGGATTTATCTTTTCATATACTGCATAATAGGAAGGTAAGTATAGGGATTTCTTAATTCAATATTAAGAAAACGTAAAGACAAAAAAAATTATTTTTTTTTGCGAAAAATTCAAACTATTTAGCCCTTAAAATTGGCGTAATACTTCAAATTCATGGAACAAAATGTACTTTGATTTTGGCTTGAATCTTTTCAAAAAAGTAGTTTAAGACCTTTTAAAGCAATACATATTATTTTGTTCGAATATATCTTATTTATAATAAAATAAAAGGCACGACTGAGTTGGACAAACTTGCTCTTGTGTAAGATTACTAACCTTTGGCTTAGGATACTAATCAAGAAACTATAATAACTAATCGGAAGTAAAAATAGTTTCTATTGCGTTTTTATGGCAGGTACCGTTAGTAAGGTGATTTAAAAAAAAATTCTAAAGAAAAACTTCTTTATTGACAACAAACCAGTCACACAAAATCTTATCAAAAGCGATCGTATTTTTTTTGGAGGAAAGTCTGATTTTCTATAGAATTTATGTGACAGGTATCGTTAATAAGGTGATTTTGGAAAAAAAATTAACGAAAAACTCCGTCATTTGCAAAAGCTCAGTCACACAAAATTTTATCAAAATCGTTCGTATTTTTTTCGAAAAATATAGGATTTTCTGTAGCGTTTATATGACAGGTACTGTTAATAAGGTGATTTTGAAACTAAATTTCTAACGAAAAACTTCATTATTGGAAAAAAATCAATCACACTAAATTTTATCAAAATCGATCGTATATTTTACGAGAAAACTTGGATTTTCTTTAAATCTTATTTGCCAGGTACCGTTAATATATAAACTTATCCTGAAAAAAAGAAAATCACAACCTTTGGCTACAAATCCATTGTACGATATTTTATAAAAAAAACGATCGTATTTTTTACGAGATAAATGGTATTGTCTAAAACGCTTGAATGTCAGATATCGTTAAAAATCTAGTTGTAAGAAAAGTTTTTTTCGAAAAACATCAAATTTTATAATAAAAATCAAAAATACGCCTGGGCATATTACTCCAAAAATACAGAGTTCCAAGTTTGAAGAACTGACAGACGGACAGAGAGACGAACAGACAGACAGACAGAATTGTCGGACCAACATTTTCGTGTTCTCTGTCATCATAATGTCATGTTTGATTGCTATTGCCTTATAGTACCTATAATCGCAAGTAAAAAAGAGCAAGTTCGTGTGACCCAGTCGTGCACTTTATTTTCTTGACGTTTCTCGTTAACGGCAGGATTTTAACCCAATTTTTTTAAGAAAGACCTGAATGCCTTGATCAAATCAGAGAAGGTACCAATATTTTGAAAAATGTTTAATGAATTTAAATTATTTTTTTTAATTTTTGTTTTTATATTTTTTGGCAAGAAGGTTGACTTAATTTTTTGTATAATACCAAACTATTTAGGACTTGAAATTGACATATGTTTCTACCTACTTCAAATTTGTTAAAAATCGTTTTTTTAATTTATTTAATAAAAATCGATTTAATTAAAAACGTTCTAACGATTTTCAAATTAATTTTTTGTTAAATTTAATTTTGGGCAGAATCTTTAAATAAAAATTCGCATTTCTCGTTTATGTTTTATTGTTTTTATATTAAATTGTTTTTGTTCAGCTCGCGTTCAACTCGTTACAACAGCAAGCGTCGTTAATATTAGTTGTATCTCAATAGATTAATACACTTTTTTGCTTTGATAGGCTATGAAACCGGCACTCACTCTAGTGATTTTTTGTCAGTTTGAGTGCAATAAAACGTCGGAATTCCGGGTATATGTCTGTTGTTTTCCCATATGTCAACACAGTCCTAATTTCATAAATAATTTCTGAAGATGGAACACAAATCTTCCAATTTGGACACTAGTTGCGTTGTTAATCAATAAATGACTCTAAAAATAAGAGACATGACTTAAATATGTATTTTTCGTTCAAATTATTGTGCATGGGTACCTACGCTATATTGCTTTAAATTTAAACGTATATGTAGGTACAATTTATTTCAAAAATTGAAGATTTGTAAATTGGTCAAACAATTCTATAGAAAATCATTTACTCGTGTGCTCTCTATGGAGTACTCAAAAGTTTTTGAAATGTTGGATAAAATTTAAATCACAAAAATTTATTTCTACACGATTTGACGTAGATAAAGTGAGTAGGTGTACCTACTTCCACATTTAAAATTGCTCTTGGGACAAGTTACTTAACAACTGGAAATTTCATTTGACCATAGTTTTATTTTTGAAAATATTTATTTATATATTATAAATATATATATTTAGTTATATTTTTAGACATTGTTTTTTTCATCTTGAAATTTTGTGTGTTTTTTATTCGTGAAAAATAAAATTATCGGTTTTTCGAATTTTTTTTTCGAACTTACTTTTTTCAATTTATTTGTAGTAGATTTTAATCAAACAGTGCTGATTACAATTAATTAGGAGTGATTTTGGAATATTTAATTTCGTCAAAATCTGTGCTGTACTGTTTAAAGAATAATCGGTGTAAAAAAAAACGGTTTTATGACAGGTACCATTAAGAAGCTGATTCTGAAATATAATTTCCGATGATATAAAATTTTGTCGCAATTGATCGTATTTTTTTCCAGAAAAATGAAATTATCGGTTATGCTGATATGGTATAGTATAGATACCTAGGTATAAGAACATCCGGGGATATTTCTCTAAAAATAGTTTTAACCAAGTTTGAAGAAATTCGGCCCAAACGTTACGGCTGTAGGTGTCGATACATCCAGACAGAATTGTTCTACCTCTTTTTTTCGTCTTCTCTATCATCGTAATGCCATGTTTGACTGTTATAGCAAAACTTTTTTTTACGAATGCATTACGAATGCCAGCAGCCGGCAGATACAAAACTTAGGTTCCATAATAATGTAACAGAATACCCATCCAATTTTGTTATTGGATATGGTTCGAGTCTTTCAGAAGTACCTATCAAGCGAAAAAAAAAAATGGCGTAAAGGTGTGACGTTTACGTTAGCCACCATATTGAAAAACGCGTTTTCTTTAGGTTGATCGGATGGAAAAAATTATTTAAAGATTTTTGATAGAAAATATGAATTAATTTTCTTTCATTTCTATAATTTTCATTAGTAGATAACAATTTAGGAGTTATTCGCTATGTGCGTATTGCTCATCTCTCATATAGACACATTTACATCCAACGCTTCTAGTGCTCAAAAATAAAATTTATTGTAAACAAATAACGAAAAAGGACCATTGTGCAATTTTGTATGGAGTTTGGGTCCATTTTTAACATTGCTCAATATAGTTCAACAAAAATCGACATCATAAGTCGTGTTTTGTTGGTAATTTTTAGCTAGTCAGCACTGGAAAGAACCAATAAAACGCTATATTCACTTTTGTATCCACTTTTTTATTTTATTTCAAAGTTGATATTCTTGACTATATACCAAGCCGAAGTTTTAAATAATTTTATGGATGTGTCTGCAAAGTATGGCTATTTGTATATGCCGAGTTGGTCAACTTGTACCCTACCTTTCACTACAAACAAATAAAAAGCGGAAATATAATCATTATTAGCTTGAATATTACCAAATTAAATTCCAAATTATATAATTTTATTTAAAAAATCTGATTTAACCAATTTTTATTTGTTTTTAAGCAAAAAGTTCAAAATCATCTAAACTTTTTTGCAACTTTTGTAGGTTGAAAGCTTCTTACTTATTCCGCAAAACGCGGCCCTAAAGGAAAACACATTGAACACAACCATTAATATTCATTGTATATGGAGTCCATGTCTTAAGCTGTCATAGGTGCCACCAACCTTTAAGCAAAAAATGTATTGACGTTATATTTCGCGCCAAAAATTTCCAGACATTCCAAGATTTTATCTTCACTTTTATGTTCACTTTAATTACTGACCAATTTATCGCCACTTTTCGTATCCCATACAAAATGTTGCTAAAGTGACTAAACATTTACCTATAAAACACGCCTATAACCGCAATGCATGGTGTAGCATAAGAGCTACACCAAGCAATAGCATTGCGATTATTTATTTTAGTATATGATGGATGGACCAGTTATGTAAGTATTATTGCATAGGACCATGGAAATTTTGGGCTAATTTTCAACATTGCTCAACACTTCAACAGTAATGAAACTCATGTCATATGAAAGCGTATAGAGAGCACTGCATTTCACTATATGGCAGCTAAATCGAAATAAAGCGCAAAAGTCCCGCCTACCATCCCGGTACTCCTGAAATACTAACAAACCATATCCATATATCAAAAAATTTGATGGATATTCTGTTGAAAGAAAAAAGTCTGTGCCGACTGGCCTATAAAAATAAATTTATAAAAGTCAAAGTAAAAAATAATAACAAATAACTCAAAGTATATTTTAACCGTAACTTTACTTTAATCCAAATTATCTACGTTCACAAGAACAACATTTTTTTAAATAAATATATGTGTATACAAAACATTCGCACTTGATGTCGCCAAGGATTTTTGTAAATTAGAATAAAAATCTAACAAGAACAACCACCAACAATAAACAACAACACATAAATAAACAAAATGAAACATATGTATGTTATTGTATAAACTGGTCCAATTTCAGATCCAGACCAAACCTTATTCCGTGTAGTGAAATAGTAATTTACATAGAAATATTTAGGTAGGTTAGGTAAGGTAGGTATAGGTACCTACGGTCGGCAAGTACGAGTGAAAGTTAATTTACTAAATAACGTTTTCATTGTGTTATTGTGTTGTTTGTTTGCCTATATTTATATTCTATGGTGTAGAACAGGAACTGGAACAGATCTCAGTTCAGCCCGACTAGTCTTTGTGGACATCGTAAACATAGTGTTTTGGGACTTGGTATGGAATTTCGACGGGGGATTTCCCAGGAAAATGCTGAGAGCTGATATCCGAGGAGCTAACAATCACTTAGGATTGTATGTATATATGTATGTATATCATTTGAAAAATGCGATGTAGAAAGAATATTCTGCTAGCAGAAGCATACCATCATCACTTTGCAGCACCACATATGTATGTAGGTACATGTATGAATATGGGTCAGGGAAAGAGCACCGCATAAAAAATATAATAAGGAAATACACATGTGTTGGCCTGGCACTACTGTGAATGAAAGGAAATTGAATTTTGTTAATGCTCGCCAATTGAATCCATCAGTATAACCGAGACCGACACAAAGGATTTTAATTTTAGGATTTCTGATGTTCTTGGTTCCTTCGGATGGTCTTAATTCAGGAGTAGGTATAGGTATTTTAAGACATGTCAATTGGTTTTACAATATTGAGTTTCTACATATTGCTGGCATACTATTTTTTTTAATGTGGGTTTTCTAAAAAAAAGCAAAATTTCTATTGTTTTTTTTTATTAGAGAACGGAGGATAATGTTTCTATTTTGACTTAGATTCCTCCCCATTTCCATTGAAACTATGTGATTGACGTTAAGATGACATTTTTTTAATTTATTGGTTATGCTTAGGAATAATATTTAAAATTTATTTTGGTAACCAAAGGAGAAGGTATATTAGGGTAAAAATATTTTGTTATTTTAGGATGCTCATATAAATTTGTATCTTCAAAAGGAGACACGTCATAAAGTTATATTTCAATTTTTAACTCGGGAGTAAGTTTTTTGGTAATAAAAAGAATTGACAGATTTCTTAATGATTTATTACATACATAGGTATAACGAATAAGCTATACATAATATGTTAACAGACTAGTAACAGATGTAAGTAACAGATAAAAATTTAATTTAAGATGTTTTACTAATTAGATGATAAAAGATTTATCTTTAAATATAGTTTGAGCTTTGATTGATGACGATTTGAGAAGCAATTTTTTACGAACTTGGTCTGGAAACATATAGACATAAACAGTTTCTAATCAATAAGCTTAGTCAAGTATACACAAATTAATACATTATTGTGAAGACAACTATGTGTAGGTACTCCTATATTACACTTTAAACCAATATTTTTGTATGAGTGTCTGTTTTGGAAGGAAAGTATTTCAAGTGCAAAACGGATTAAATTTATTTGTAATATATGATTTGAACCTATAGTACCTCTGGCGATAAAATCCAACAATAATATATTACTCAGAAGTATCTTATTATAATAACGCATCAAATTAAATCAACTGTTAAGGAGCTAAGCAAAATGCTTGCAGTAAGCAAAATTTTCATGGTGTCAAAACCGAAAAGTACCTAATCGCTCCCACAGGGGCGATTAGGTACTTTTGTTTGCATCTAAATAACGCAATCTTCATGTTGACCTTCAGTTTTTTGTAATTTTTGTTCTAAACCTAAGACTATAACGGTAACTACTATATACTGGTTATGAAAAAGCTTGTTTTTCTCGTAAACGGCTCTAACGATTTTGATGAAATTTGACATGAGTGATACGGCAATAAACATCTTTCAGACCTACTTTTATGATGCCAACTACAACTACATATATGATGCCCTCACAAATACGAAATCCCGACTGCCAAAATCCCGACTGACTTACTACTTTTTTTGGTAAAGACAATTTAAAACTGAATTTTTCAATACAGGTAAATTAATTGCAAAAATGTTTCATAATTTCATGTAGGTATCGTTTTTACCGGTTATTTTTCATGTGTTTGACTTTTTATATGGGGTAGCATTTATGGTATTCAATATCTTGTCGTACCACTCACGCAACTTCGTTGCTCCGCTTAGGGTATGTCCAGTCGTCTGGCAGGCACCTGAGTCCAATGTTTCGATATTCAACAGCACCTGGGTGGCCCGCTTCGCGGGTTCAAAGGATTTTAACTCTCTTTCTGTAATCAGTCCCGCTCAAGCAACTTCGTTGCTCCGCTTAGGCTATGTTTAGTCGTCTGGTGGGCGCCTGAGTCCAAAGTTTCCAAATTCAACAGTACCTGGGTGGCTTGTTTCGCTGCTTATTTTCTTCCTTTTCAATTCCTATTTCAAATAATTAGTGTAAAAGCAACAAAAAAAAGGTACGAAAACGTGCTAAAAGTGCTGAAAATCGGTTTTTTTTATTCGTACCATTGGGATTTTGTCAGTCGGGATTTTGGCAGTCGGGATTGTGCCAGTCAGAATTTTGGCAGTAGGGGTTTTTCAATCTGCCCAGTCGGGATTTTATCCCTATCCCTGAATAAAGCTATTCTATTTTTATGTTAAAAATCATAAAAATAGCAAAATTAATTTCCTTGTGTTTCAAATCATTTTAAAATTGCCAAAAATTATTTAATTAATTAATTACCATTAAAAACTTTTTTTATGTACATTTGTTTTTGTTTTTACAAATGCCATCACTATTTAATAATCGCTTTATACTAGGTATCCGCTTAACAATCTTCATGTCACGTTCCCTTCTTTGATAGATCATTCGGTCACCAGTCACCACCGATAAAGTTGGAGATTATAATCGAGAGAAAAAGTGTGTCTCCGATCTCTTACCTCATTTTTAATTTTTACTCACTATGTATTGGTTTGTTTAAACAAAATTCGAATTATAATCATAGTTTGCTACAAGAGCAAGTTTGTGCAAGTCGTGCGTTTTTATTTTTATTTTTTTTTTAGATCTATTCGAAATAAAAATGTTTACCATTTTTAAAGAACTATTTTTGCGTTCATATATCTTTGTCCACTATCGAGAAAAAATAGTGACCAGCTTAATATCTTGAAGGGATATTTAGAAAGTCCGGATTCGTATTGCCGCATTGAGATTTTTTTTCACAAGATTTGTTGGCATTAAATTATAGCTGATATGTTAACACACATATATTGTGTGTTAAATAAGAAATAAGTCCAGATTGTTGACGAAGTGACGGTGACATACAATTTCAAGTATTATATTTGGCATTATCTTTAGTCATTGATTACTATCTTCACAATCTTAACTGACTTGGATGCTTCTGAGTTGAGTGGAGATCAATAACATCGTAAGGAAAGAAAAAGCTTATGGGTGCTTTTGTGTAAATGTAGAAAATGCTTACATTTAGTGTTTTATGTATTGTGTAAAAATTAGGACCTATATAATCCTAATCGCCCCTAACTCTTTATCCAAACGAAAATTACACAAAAACAGAAAATTTGGCACGCCTAAAATGTTTTCATTAATTTGCAATTTGGATTTCAGCGTATGATTTTTATTCAAAGTTGCTCATTTACATTACTTAAATTGTATACCTAACAGCTTAAAACCTTTAAAATAATTTTGTCTATTCCATCAGAAACTGAATAATCATATTCGTCCAAAACTCAGACAGCAGAAAGTTGTAACATTTTGCCGAACCAACCACTTCAGTTCACATATTCGCACACACACAACTCGGAAACAGATTCAGCAAATAATGCTTAGAGATACCACAGGGTAATGCCAATGTTTGGATTTAAAAACCGAAGTGCCATCAGGAAATTTTCACTTCACTCATCCAATTGCCAAATGCACAAGGAAAAGTTAGGTGATGGCTGGAAGTATAAGCAGTTAGCTTGGATAGGAAAACCACTTACATTATTTTGCAACATTCTCTATCCTCTATGGCTTGACGCCCCTCTATGTCTATACCATTTCAAATAGGAGGGTTGAGTTTAGGTTTTTAAAAAACACCCAAAGTGGATTACAATCGATTTCCACGCTCTCTACTTTCGACTGACTTGACATATCCCCATCCACATCCCCACACCCGAATCATTCACAATTTTCTACTATCATTTTGCTTAAATCCTTGCTGAATTGGATTGACAGCTCGTGGGATACATATTCATTCATCGAGTGGTTTTTGGCTCAATCTATTAAAAAAAGGAAAAAGATTAAAGCTCATGAGACGGTAAGTAGTTGTAGCCAATTTTCTTTCATCGACGCTAATGAATAAGTTATAAACGTTTCCCGCAAAACAGGAAAAACCCATTTGAATCTGACAAAGTTCTTTATATAAAATTATCGTCATACCTTTGAGAGAGATATTAAAAGGCATAGTGTTGGCGTGGGAAATTGCCCTTTGCTTATATTTGCTCTCGATTTGTTTAAAAAAATGTTTTGCTTATACCGTATTTTTTTAGCTGGTTTGGTTTTGGCAACACTGGTTTTGACAGCTGACGTGTGTTTAGTACCTTGTGTCACTGTCAAACAGCTTCAGTTTGGTTTGCAATTTAACCATGGATCGTCTTACAAACGAACAACGCTTGCAAATTATTGAATTTTACTATCAGAATTCGTGCTCGGTTCGAAATGTTCGAAATGCTTTTTTATCGAAAAATTGTGTTCAGCGATGAGGCTCATTTTTGGTTGAATGGGTACGTAAATAAGCAAAATTGCCGCATTTGGAGTGAAGATCAGCCAGAAGCATTGCAACAGCTACCAATGCATCCCGAAAAAGCCACTGTTTGGTGCGGTTTATGGGTCGGCGGCATTATTGGGCCATATTTCTTCAAAGATGATGCGAATCGCAGCGTTACTGTCAATGGTGAACGCTACCGAGCGATGATAACAAACTTTTTTTTTGCCCGAAATGGAAGTTCTTGACTTGCATGATATGTGGTTTCAACAAGACGGTGCCACATGCCACACAGCACGCGAAACAATGCCGCAATTGCGAGGCGAGTTTGGTGAACAGTCAATTTCACGTTTCGGGCCGGTCAATTCGCCGCCTAGATCGTGCGATTTGACACCAACATCCATGCATTCATTCGTGAGATACCGGCCGATATGTGTGAAAGAGTATGCCAAAATTGGATTCAGCGGATGGGCTACCTGAGACTCAGCCGCGGTCAACATTTGCATGAAATTATCTTTAAACATTAAATTGCAAGGTTCAAACTATCGATTCAAATAAATATTTCATTAATTTTTTCGAATTTTTTGTGTTTTTTTTTTAAAGAAAGTTCTAAACCTCTTAAAAAATCACCCGTTATAAAAAATATTTTTTTTTAGTCAAGCCCTTATCCAAGAAAATTTATTAATATTAAAATAAAGCACTTTTGCTAAATTCTTGTTCTAAAACTTGTTCAAATCACTTAGAGCTTTCTAAGAAAAAGTTTGGGATGAAATTGATTAATCCGTTCACAAGATAGCTTAAAACATAACGGTTCTTTGGAAGATACCGTTAATAAGCGTGCCAATTATTTTTTTTTTTTTTTGCAAGTCAATAAAAGACAATTAGATAAAAACCATCTGTAAAAATTTTGATGAAAATTGTTGTAGCAATTTTTGAGAAAATTAAGCTTCTTTATAACTGTGAAATGATGAGGTAACGTTAGTTTTAAAGCTAAAAAAATGTTCAATTTCTCCTCTAAGGAATGGTATACAAAACCCAAATACCAAATTTGAACCAAATCGGTTAAGCTGTTTACTGTAGTTGCTGATATAACCAGACTAATAGACAGACAGACAGAATTTCTGAACCTTTTTTGATCATCTTCTCCATCATGGTAATATCTTTATTGTTATATCTAAAAACTTATTATTTGCACAAATGCATAACTTGCCTTTGAACATAGCAAGTAAAAAACAAAAAACGCAGCAATAGAAAATTTGAAAATACGTTATTTTATTTACGAAGAAAATGTATACATATTTCCAGTTATTGCGTTAACGGTTATCTATGGCCAGAACTTGATTACATCGATAGGTATATGAGAAATGGTGTGGTTCTAAAAAGATGGTGTTACATGACATACAAGTGACGAACGTTCAAATTTGGGAGGAAGATGTTTGGCGATGCCGAGTATTCATCAATGGGATCGCAATCATGCGACTTAACAAGACTCGATTATTTTCTCTTGGGGTAACGTCAAATTATTTTTCCACTTACTTACTTTTTCGGTTACCTTTCCATATAGAACTATATAAATGTTATCCCTGAAAAACAGTGGCTATATATCGTACTCAATCTGTAGCGGCTGTTTCTAGTTATCGAGACCAAGTGTTTTAATGTCAGAAATGGTACCTACTTTAAGCTGGAGGTTTGCTTTATCTTGTCTTTTCGAACCAGGGGACCTCGAAGATTCCAGATTCCCATCATGATTCAGACCTTCGTTGATTTTTTTGGTAAAGCCCTGTACCTAGTTTAAATAATTTAGTAGAGGAACTAATCCCAGTTATACACTACATCGCGACTTTTTCAATTTCACGCTCCACAGTATCGGAGATTCCGAAAATATTTTGGAAATTATTGGAACCAAAGGTGGTTTTGAACTTGACATAAAATTCTTTGGTTTTTTCTAGTATTTTCAGTGTGGAGATTTGGTTTTTGCTGGATCTGCCGGAAGCCCCACTGGCAGTTGCATGGTATTATTGAGCTTCAAATACTGCTCGTAGGATGTCGTTACTATCGACTTGTTTTTTTTCACTCTTGTAGCAATTATTCTTGGGTTAAAATGCAAGAGAAATAAAGAAAAAAAAATACAAATGTATGCAGAAGAATTTTGTTTGGTTCGGGTAATTAGGACTATTATTAGGGAATTAGGACTATTATTAGGACTATTTAGCGACATCTACTTTGGTGAGTTTGAAAACATCTTGACTTGTCTATGTGTATAAACTCAATGATGGTATTAAAGTTGTAAAGAACAATTTAGATGCCAAACAGTTAGATTTGATTTTATATATATGATATTTTAAGGAGGGACCAATAGATGCAGGATAAAGAAATGCCTTTTTTGAAGATACTTGCGGACATGCTACTTTTCAACCAATCTAGTTTGATCATTTGAATTTGATACGTTGGCCCTATAACAAAAGAACTTCTCCTTATTTGAATCCTTTTGCTGGAAGGACATGGAGGACAAAGTCCTCCGGTTTTATTGTTCTTAGTTTTTTTCTTTTTTTGTATAAATAGGTATGTCTATAGCTCTGAGTCCAGAAATTCAAACCACTTTTTCACTTTAATAACAGATATCTACTTCCAAAACAGATAACTACTTTCAAAATTTACAATCTTCCTTTTGTTTTTAGAATTCCAATACGTCCACCTTTAAATTTGATTTAAAAGTAGCTTATAAAATTTGCATTATCTGCTGAAGCACGTGCTAGATTAGATGAGCAACGCGAATTTCCTTCTACCATACCATGGCTCTATATCCAAATTGAAATTTCAAAATGTTCAGCACATATTTGCACTCACACACCCTTGAACCAAAGTCCAATGAGCCAAAACAGTCCATCATTTCCATTCTATTCTGTGGCGAACAATGTGCGTCCGCAGGACCTTCACTCTTCGTATATAATAATGCAGAAGTGCCAGTTTTATTGTTGTTTTTATTACATTTTGGTGCTCACCCAAGTCCTGTGTGTATTGGGGATTGTCCTGATGGTAGTATAGGGAAGTGGTTTGTAGATGAAAAGTTTTAAATTGAAATATGTAACTGTAACTGTGAAGTAGGTAGATACTGTTGAACTATTGTATGGATGGCGGCGCAAATGTGTCCAAATATTCATCATAATGGTATGACATACGAAAAGGAGGGAGTGATGGGTTTATAGTTTATACTGAAGGGAAATGTTGGCGCTTTTGAATTTTAATGATTAATTTGTGCATTATTGGCATTAGAAGTAATATGTAGAACATGCACCACCGAACGGATATTAATTTGGAATGTTCCAAATGCAAGGGCAAAATTGTAAAACAATTGCAAATAAGCTGAACAAACAATTTCATTTCGAGGCCTCTGCGCCACCGCACCACCACGCCGCAGCAGACAAGCCAACACTCTCATTAAAATATGCCAACGGTTGTAAATTTGTAATATTTATTTATAACTGCAAATGAGTTGGATGGAATATTGGAATTGGGATTCAGTGTGAAATTGCAAAATAGGGAAAACACCATTGTGTGAATTGTTTTTTTTCTGGAATATTTAGGTATTTATATTTGAAATAATGAATTCAAAAACGATTGTGGATGAGGCGATTGTGATATGAAAATGTGATAGAAAGCAGCAGAATTATAATCTCCCACTTCATTTGCATATTTTACAACAGGAGCTGTTATGAGTTACGGTATTTGTGGTATCTACTGTCGATATTTGTAGATTTATCTGAGCGAAACCATTCGTTATCGAATTGTCAGACAAAACAAAATACAATATTTGCAAACATGTTTATGGGTTAAAATTAATGGCAAGCAATTAAATTATTATCTGAACATAATAATGTGTGTTCATTTAACAACAAGGTTGTGAACATTTTTAGCATTGAGCTTTGAAGGACAATATTTAGTAACGTACCTTCAAATGAACATACCGCATAAATCAACGTTTTTCACATCAATCTGATCATTATCTATTTTTAATAAAAAAACGGTTAATAAAATTGAAAAAGCATTTCATATTTGTATCAAAAGTTGTTAGAACATACCAACACTTTAAACTAAATCTTTGAATATTAGCAAAGTAAGCTTTCTAAAACATCTGTTACATGAGTTTTACAAAACAGTTTTTCAAGACTACGAAAGTTAGGACGGAAGCCTGCTGAGATGAGTGGGGGAATAAGAAGTTATAAATAAGCAGTCAGTATAAATACACCGAACAGCCTCAATAAATAATGAAGTTTGGTTAACGATTGCCAAACTTAAACCGTATAAGGTTGATGGTGCAAAAGTTCCTCGAGCCGAATTGTTCAAAGCAGCAGAAGATGATTTTGACTAGAAAGGCGAATGCACTCATTTGTAAAATTTGGCAGGAACCTATGCCCAATAAATGAATCCTTTGCATAGTGTGCTTCATCCACAGAAAAGAGAACGCTCTGATTCCGACATGCGCCCACAACAGAGGAATTAACGTTCTAAAATTCGCTCAAATTCGCTCTCGGTTATATTGTGTGATCAAGATCACCTATTAACGATTGTCTATACGATATGATTAGTCTCTTTATATTAGTATGTGTTTTAAGCCAAGCACATTGACCGTCGATCAAATGTTCACACTATACGAAAAATGGAAATAAAAGACACGACTGGGTCGGACAAACTATAGTTCTTGTGTAAGATTAATAACATTTGGCTTAGCATACTAAGCAAAAAACTAATAATCGAAAGTAAAAATAGATTCTATAGCGTTTTTATAGCGGGTACCGTTAATAAGGTGATTTTGAAAAAAAAAAAAATCTAACGAAAAACTCCGTTAAACAAATCAGTCACACAAAATTTTATCAAAATCGATCGTACTTTTTTCTAGAAAAGTCGGATTTTATATAGAATTTATATGGCAGGTACCGTTAATAAGGTGATTTAAAAAAAAATCAAACGAAAAATTCCGTTATTTTCAACAAATCAGTCACAAAAAATTTTATCAAAATCGTTCGTATTTTAAGGCTTATTTGCCAGGTACCGTTAATATGTAATTTAACTATGAAAAAATGAAAAACACAACCTTTGACTACAAATCCATTGTAGGAAATTTTATAAAAATCGATCGTTTTTATTTAAATGGAATTGTCCAAAACGCTTATGGCAGGTACCGTTAAAAATTTAGTTGTAAAAAAATTAGTTTGTCGAAAAACATCACCGTTTTCAAAAAATCAGTCATGTTAAATTTTACCAAAATCGATTGTATTTTTTTCGAGAAAATTTTATATGGCACTATGGCAGGTACCGTTATTTTCAGACCCAGGATAAAAATCAAAAATACGCCTGGGCTGCAGGTGTCGACACATCCAGACTGACAGATGGACAGACAGACAGACAGAATTATCGGACCTACTTTTTTCGTGTTCTCTTTCATCGTAATGTCATGTTTGATTGTTATATCAAAACTTTTGGAACTGCTTTATCACTTCGTTCCCTTCTAAATGTAAGATTTTGTATGTGTTTCTATGGTTACCAGCTAATGGTTAAATTTAACCAGAGCTGAAAAGACTAGCCCTAATAGTGACCTAGTTGGCAATTTCAACGCGTTAAGTGTGCCGGTGGGTGAACTTATCATATTATGTTCATTTTCGACTTTCGACGAGACGACGACGACTATGATGACTTAAAAATTAACATAAAAGCCTTCTGTACCATAATTAAAATTTAGTATTATAGTAAAGGGTTTCGTTCAATCAAAACATTATCTCCATGGATATATTTACCTATATATAATAAAATAATTCACCATACCACTATTTTTAATTAAACAGAAGGGTCTTGGATGAAAGCAAAGTGTGTGCGGTACATATTAATAAAAATAAAGGATCACTATACAAAGTCTGAAGAATTGAAAGCAAATGCAGTGCTTTGTGCTTTTAACAAGACTAAGAAGACAATAAATGAGTATAAAAGTAGCATCTCGCAGCTCCTGCGTCTGCTTTGCTAATTAAAATGAATCCAATTAATTTATTAAATATTTTGTTGTTGCTTGGCTTTTTACACTGCGACAAGGACATAAGAAGCTTTTGGTATATTGCACGCGCGCCGGCTGTTCTTTTCCTCTTGGGCTGTTTAAAGCACTTCTACATTTTAACCACTTGAAATATATATGGCGCCAGTAAGCTGAAAGTGGAAACTGGGGTGCAATAAAAGAGTGAATATTGCTTTTTAAAATTAGGACGTGATAGGCGAAGCAAGGAGACATAATACTTACCATCCCACGTGCGACAAATTTTCAAAAAATAAAAAAAAAACAACGAAATAATTAAAAATAAAATAAAATGATATTTTTCCTTGAAATTGTTTTTGTTTGAATTTTGTTGCGTTTGTTTGTGTGTCCCTTAGGTAAAGCTGTTCGATGAATATTATCATCCTAAGCCAAACGTTGTTTATTGAAGAAACCATATCGACTGAATTGATGGTCCTTTAAACTTCAGGATATTTTTCCCATCAGAATAAAAATATAATTAATGAGATTCCACTAATTGAAAGCTAATTAATAACACAAAGCCGATGAGTGTGTCAGTGCAGGTTAAACATTTTGTATCTATTATATAGGAGATTTCATTTGTTTCTTGGTTTTACAGTATAAGATACCAAAGTATATACCTACAAGGAAACATTTTGAAATTTGGACGTTTGTCATCGACAAAAATGTGGTGTTATGTGATATTATCCTAATTATTTGTATGTCTTATACACTATATATTTACTACTAGCAGGTACCCGTGCGTTGCTATACGCACGGCGCGATATAAATACCAATAATATAATGAATGAAAACAATGTGCCTCGGGCATCTATCTACAAAATTTTGTCCAAATCCATTAAGCAGTTAGACGTGATTTCGTAACAAATATACAAACATTCGCAATTAGTAGAAGTTTTTATGTGCATGTGATGAGAACTGACTTTTTCAAAATGTTAAGGCGACGATATAAAAGTCTTCATTTCTTCCTATACAGTTATGTGCGACGAAAAAACATTTTCTTAAAAACTTATAACTCATCAAATGATTAATGATATTTTTTCCAGTTCTGGACAGGCAAACATAGCGTTATAAAGTTTAGAGCTTTAGTTATAAAAAAAAATAATGTTCAAAATCAAACATTAAAACACTTTATTGGGCACTGATTTTTTTTATTTATTCCAATACCGTTCTGTTATCAATGACTTGATATTTTATGTCAGCACTTCAAAATTTGGACACTTTATCACGTGAACTATCAACATAACCGTGTGAGAAGCATAGAATGCCCAAATGCCATTTTTTAAGGAAATTGCAACCTCCTAAACTGAAATTGCAAGTTATTTGGAATATGGGTACGCGGGGAATCAAAACGCTCTCTCCTTTATAAGCCCTTTAATAATTGTGACTTTTGTAATATTGCTGCCCATCCGATCTATAAAATATATGGTCCCATTGCACGGTCGATTCGATACGATTAGACTGAATAATCAAATATTTTATTTATTATTTACTTACATGTTTTAAAGTGTAGAAACAAACTGTTATGATATCCTATAGAATCCATGCATTTTTCAGTGATGTAAAGAATCCGGTTTCATTCACTCACCACTAAACTAACAACCATGCAAAAAATTATTTCTATCCCTTTCTCTATTAAAAATTCAAACAAATCTATCCCACGGGAATCGTAAATTTTTCTTTATATAAAACGTAGCCTTTGTGTTATTCCAGACTATATTCTATCTCTGTGCCAAATTTCATCCAGATCCGTTCAGCCGTTCTGGTGTGACCGAGCATTTTTTAGTTATAAAATTTTGCTAAACAATCTATTTAATTTTTACACCCATAAACTCGCATTATGCATAAAATCATACCGGGCCATTGCTTTGTGAAAAAGGGAAAAAATCTATCCCACGGGAACCGTAATTTTTTTCGGGATAAAAAGTAGCAAAATAATATTAAAATTATAATTAGAATCAAAATTAAAATTAAAATAAAAAAATTAAAATTGAAATTAAATATTACTTTGTAAACAGAGCGTAAAAGAACTTCTTTTCAAAAATTTATTTATTAACATTAGGCTCTGAAAATTTATATATGTATATTTTCTAAGGTCTGAGAATTTACGAAAATGTAGTTGATTATATTCGGGAATAGAAAGTTCCACAGCTGTTGCGTTTAAGGGCCGACACAATATGTATAAATATTTTATTTGATAATCAATGGTTTTGTAAATATCTAATGTTTGCAAGCTTCATGGCAAACTAACCGTGGTTGGAGTTCGCCACTATCAATAAATCGGTGATTACAGCTCGTAACTTTATATAGACAAAAATGTGTTAGTATGTAATTTACTATTTTCGTCTGAACATAAAAAAACAAAAATGTCAAAAATAATATTGCAACAAATATAAAACGGAATATAGGTTCCTACACTAGTGTAAGTGTTCATGTTCATGTCTATGGTCTCCAAAAACAATTATCATATAGGTACTAGATAGCTGCTGTGGTCTTCTTTTCTCAAAACAGGGGTTTGTTCAGTGGCGATTTCTGGTCCCTACTTGCTGCAGTCAGTCAATTTTTATATAGCAGTATCAGTAGCCTGAGAGTTGTGGTACCTATCAAATTTCAAGGCTCTTTACCTCAATAAGGAACAAAATTAGAAAAAATGCATGCTCTAATCGGTCAATTTATATCCTGAATGTTCATTAACCAAGAGAGCAACACACAAACAAATTTTAAAACTACAGCTTAATTAGAAGAGAAGTTATAATGAAAATACAGGTAGGGGCGCTAATTTTTACATCGCAATATCAGTAGCCCTAGAGTTGTATACGTATAAAATTTCAAGGCTTTACCTAAATCAGAGGAACAAATTAGAAAAAAAATTATATAGGGAACAAAGTTGCTATCACTATGCTTTCAAATTTCAACGAATTTCTCGTATTTTTGGTCGCATTTTGTTGCGCTAACAATTTTGTTTATTTTGCTGGGCTATGCTTACGACATACAGTCAAACACAATTATATAGATTGTAGGGAATTATTTATTGTAATTGTTGTATGCTAAACAATCTTTTAAATGAGACTTTTTGTATGGAAGTTTTTGTGTGTGTAAAAGAAAAATTGATTTAAAAATACGTAGTTTTGTTTTATAGTAATTAATTATTGTAATTTATCTTCATAATTAAATTAATTATACATATTAAATGAATTTCATAGAATTTATTCATTTAAATTCTTGGTTTAGCGGCACTAAACCAGCTAACCGAGAGGAATCGCCACTGGTTTTCTTCTTGGGTGCGGTAACATATCATTGGTCGTATAGGTATAAACGACAGGCTGCGTAAGTTAACACTTCTCAAATTGCCGAATGCTCGAAGTTTTTTTTAAAGTATACAGTATACATACCAGTGTTCACTACCGATTGTAAACCATTATGCTTTTCTTTTTCGTCTGTCAAGAGTCTATTCCTGTTGGTAGACGGTAGACACACAAAAAAAATTAGAAAACTCATTCGCTTTCAAATATCAAAGAACAAGCGTACTGCGTTGCAGGTGGGTATCTTTTTATTCGTATTTTTGTTTTCGAAGACATACTAGGTTTTTCGTAGCGGTCGAAAAGTTGTTCTATGCATTTTCTGTTGTTTGGTTTTGCACCTTTTTTGTAGCTACCGGAATAAAGTCTGCTTCGAAAACTCTATGTTCCTGATGTATTTGAACGTAAATTACCTGGAAAGTACGTGACGTTGAATTTGGACTGAAAGTATTTTGTGTGTCCACTGTCAGGGACCAGGAGAACCAAATTACTGAATCAGCTTTGTTTTCGTTTGCTTTTTTTTTAGAAAAGTTTCATTGGTGCAGTACAGGTACATTGCCAGTCTTTTTCGAATTGTCCTTTTTTTGGGTTAGAAATGCTGAAATCACGTAAGAGACGAAACGTGTGTGATTGGAATCGTTAACTATTCAAAGGTCCACGTCCTATTGCTAATCCTTTTCAAAACGGGCACGTTCGATTTTCGGTGCAAACATTATTTTTCAATTAAACGTATGATATGCGCCGGCCGATTTGAAAAATAGAATTCAATTGAAAAAGATTGTTTTTTGTTGACTTAGTTCATTTAACTTCGAGGACTTCAGGTAGTAATATAAGGTAAAGTTTTTTTTTTTTTTGCTATAAAAGGTTGAAAAAGGTTGAATCAAATCACCTTTGGCTATGTGATATAAAATTGTTTACCTTGAACTTTTTTATTAAATTTTTACTGTAAAAATTCCACAGACCCTTTTCGAGTGTTCAAGTGGGGTACAATATTAAGAAAGGAAAAGTTAATTTCGTATAGGAAACAGGTTTTTAATTTACATTTTAGGAGTGTCATTTAATTTGGCTTTTATTTATTATTGACTTGAAATTTTAATGAGGTACCCGCAGAAATTAATTTTATTTTATTTAAAAATGTGACTTAAAAACGAGTAGAGGGATCCAGCGACCAAAATACTTAAGTCGTTCGATAACGAAAATAATCAGTCTTATTAGTGTGAAAATTAATCCGAAAGTCTGCCAACCTTTCGGCGGTAAATATTTTGTCCGATTCGTACAAAATCGGAGAATTATCAATCGAGGTATCCGTTCCGATAAAAATATCGGACAAACTTATGACAGAATAAAAGCAGACTGCTGATGTGCGATGCAAAGCGTTGATCAATTTTTTTTTGGCAGCTGAACCTTTAAAAAAAAAAAATATTTTTAAAAAGTTGTTGCTGATTCGATTGAAAATAAATGTGTTATTTTTAGTTGCTATGCTTTTTTTTCAAACTACAAAATTTTTTTAATTATGTTTTTAAATTATTAGAACATTTTTCACACTGTATGTGAATGAATCATCTGATGAAAAATGTAAATGAGTGCTTTAATATGCTTTATTTATACTGTTCCTAAAGGGATACCTCTATCGCAATTTGAGTTCTGAACTTCTGAACTTTTTTCGAACGAATATCTCACTAGGGCTGATTAAGACTGATTATTTTCGTTATCAAATGACGTATGTATTCATCCCTAGCGAGCTATCCGTTCGGAAGAAGTTAAGATCGGAAATGATTTCAGATCGGAACTCAAATTGCGATCTAGGTATGCCTTTCGGAACAGTATAAATAAAGCATACACTCCTCGTCAACTGAATACGCACAAACATTTTTTAATATACTTTATCCATTTTTTCCAAACAGTGATGGTTATTATGCCATCTGTTGATGCTAACTATTCCCTTAAGATGTTAAGCAGATAATTCCGAAAGAATTATCCAAAAACAACCGTGAGTTTTTCTTCAACCACTTGCAAAGTGTTTTATATGCAAAGTAGGAGTTTTTTTTTTAGTCAACTGAATAGGTACAACGCCATTTTCTTCGTTGTTTTTAAGTTTTTTGGAGTGCTTGACAGTTTAAATTAACGATTTTAACGTTTTCAGTAAAATTTAATTCTTGATTTCAAATTTTAAGAAAAATGGGTAGATCTACGTGTCTTAACAGTGTTGAAAAAGCTAAAATCGATTTACTTAGAGACCAAGGCCTAACTGGACGTGCAATAGCTGATAAAGTTGGCCGAAGTTTTAATGTAGTTTATTCTTACTTGAAAAATAAAGATGCGTATGGCAAAAACATGAAGGGAGGTAAGAAAACAGCAACAACAGCAGCTGAGAGACGAAGAATTTTAAGATGTGCATCAAATTCTTCTGATTCTGTGCAAAAATAAAACAAAAAGTCGGCGTAAACGCAAGTTGCTCAACAGTTTTAAGAGTAATCAACAACTCAAGCCATCTTAAACGAATGAAACTTAAGAAAAAACCACCACTTGACGAGAGACGGAAAATGTTGCGATTAGATTTTTCAAGACTTCACATGAGTTGGAAAAAAGAATGGTATCACGTGGTTTTTTCAGATGAAAAAAAGTTTAATTTCGATGGACCTGATGGGTTCAACTTCTATTTTCACGACTTAAGAAAAGAAAAAAGATTTTTAAAGCGCCATCATAGTCGTGAAGGAGATGTCATAATATGGGGAGCAGTCAGTTATTATGGAACAGTTGAGCTCGAGGTTGTAACATCAAAAATGACAGCAGCTGGGTATTAAGTAATTTTGGAAAGAAATTTTCCTAAATTTTGTAACATCTTTGGACCCATAAACTGGACCTACCAACATGATAATGCGCCTATTCACTCAGCGCGCATAATAAAAACATTGATAGAGGAGCAACAAGTGCAGTTGCTTCAATGGCCGCCGTACTCACCTGATCTAAACATCATAGAAAATGTCTGGGGATGGTTAGTACGCAAAGTTTATGAGGGTGGTCGTCAGTTCGAAGACAAAGAAACCTTAATTTCTGCAATCAAATTAGCGTGGAGCGAAATTTCGTTAAATTACATTAAAAAGCTATACGATTCCATGCCGGATCGAATTTACGAAGTAATTAAAAATAAAGGTGGAAGTACCCACTACTAAACTTAAACAAAAACTTGTTTCATTCCATTCCAATATCAATTTTAATTTTTGTACCTATTCAGTTGACTCAAAAAAAAACTTCTACTTTGCATAAGTTTCACTTTGGAAGTGGTTGAAGGAAAAACTCACGGTTTTTTTTGGATAAAACTTTGAAATTCTGTTATTTATATATTACGAAAATTTTTACCATCAACAGATGGCATAATAACCATCACTGTTTGGAAAAAATGGATAAAATATATTCAAAAATGTTTGTGCGTATTCAGTTGACGAGGAGTGTATAAACGCACTCATTTAAAATTTTCCGTCAGATGATTTATTCACATAGGTACAGTGTGAGAAATGTTCTAATAATTTAAATATATTATTGTGTAATGTACATATGTACATGCCTTCACACAATTAAAACAAAACAAACGAAAAACATTGATTTATTTTTATATTGTAGCATGAAAAAAGCATAGCAACTAAATAACAAAACACACATTTATTTTAAATCAAATCAGAAACAACTTTTTAAATTTTTTTTAATTCAATATTCCGTGGCTATTTGTTGTCGGAGGATTTCTATTTGCCGTGTAGCTGTCAAAAATGCATCAATAGTTTGCGTTTAATTTTATCGTAAGTTTATCCGATATGTGTATTGGAAGGGATACCTCGATTGAAAATTCTTCAACTTTGTAGGCCAAAAATCGGACAAAATTTTCTTCCGAACGGATACCGCGCTAAGGCTGGCTCTTTGACAAGAGATAATATTTGCTACATATACTTTTATAAATTAAATGACGGAACACACATCTATACACATAAATAAAAATTAAGTGTCTGTTTGTAATGTCAAAATATCAGCTTTTTACAATATGCATATGAAAACATGTACGCTACTTTTAACAAAATATAAATTTTTTTAAAATTTGTGTCTGTCCGATTTTGACGAGACTTTCACTGTCCGATAGGTAATGTCGTAGCGCGTAACTAAGGGTATTTTAATTCCTCCCTACAAAGACCCGATCGGAAACTATATTAGACCGAAATGAACGGGAATTTCACTGACAGATATCTGATGTTATAGGAAGTAACTTATTATATTTAAATTATCCCTTAGATGGCTCTGTGGTAGCTTTTTTCGAGAATTCTTATTTATGAACGGACGCGACTACTGAACTTTTACTAGTGGATAGTTGATGTTGTAAGAAATAACTGAGGTTTTTTTAATTTTCCAATATATAGAGCTGTGGTCGCTTTTTTCAAAAACTTTAAAATATAAGTTTGATGATTTTGACACAATATTTCACCTAAATGTTTAAATAATGAAAATAGAGCTTTTGGAAAATTTTTGGCTAGATAGGATTATAAAAAAATCAGCTATTCGAAATCAGCCCTTTTGACTGAGAGGTGCCATTTTATAAAGAAGAGACTTAAATAGTATAATAAATAAGTAACAACTCTTTTCTTTAATTTTATACAAATCCAAAAATAAATTATTCAATTTAGCTATTGAGTTAAATAGTTCAAATGATAAATTTCAAAATCAACAAAGCACTATATTTTGCTCTTTTGGCATTTAATCTTGGTGCCTTTAAGTGAGAAAAGTTGTTAATGCTGATGTGTTTCAAGAATAATTATTCCTTTAAATACAAACAAAAAATAATGATATCTCAACATTTTTATTAATATTGCTAAATATGATGGTTCAACAGATTTGTTAATTAATAAATTCAATCAAATATTTTAACACAGAATGATAATCTTTAACGCACTAATTGATCCGGTAATTTTAAGAAATTAATTCGAATTTTGAATCATTAATAACAATTGTGATGTCAGAATATGTCATGACATTTGTAAGCCAGCAAAATCACACATTAAACCATCCGTGTCGCGAATCCACTCAAATCAAATTAACAACAACAATAATAACAGCAGCAACGATGAAGACGCATCATTAAACTACATCTGTCTTACCATTTAAGCTATAAATCCATCAAAATCGCAATAGCCTACAGGGCAAGACAGATAGAGTATGACGACATAAGCCCCATCATAATCCCCATCGCAGGCATTTTGACGTCTCCAGTATTTGCTCTATGAATGTCCATGGAAAACACAATGAAAACTTTGTATTCCCTTTGGCAAAATAACAAAATCAAATCACGAAACAAATCCCTTTTTCTGTGCGATGTGGATTGGAAAACACTGTCAACTTTGGAACACACAGAGAAGGGAAGTCTATAATATATAAAGCTTGTCTGGGACTGGGATCTCTTACTTAAGATGACACTTAAGCAACGCGTTACGATAAACTGTCGTCGTGGAGTTGGTCAAAAGCGTTTGGTCAAATGAAATTTCATAATTTCATTTGTTTTTTAATTTCGAATTACCAACAAATTGTGTGATGGGTTATTGGCTGTTAAGGCTTTACAATTAGTTGGCACCTAGCTCACGTAAAATGTGAGTAATTTGCATATGTTGGAAATTTCAGTCATATCACCTTCAGTAACTGTCGATGGTCAAATTCAATAAAAAATAAAAAAAAACTCTTCCAAATAGGGAAGTTAGATCAATACACAGATTTATGATGGTAATACGATTTTTATTCATTTTTATTTCATTATAAGTTCACACAAAAACAGCTGTTAGATTCTATACTTAAAGGTAAATGAACTATTATACCATTTGATTCCATTATTCCAGTTACTATGAGATTAAATTAGTTTACAAAGCTAAATCCATTTGACGAGTGTCACTTGCCCCGAAAAGCCGAAACATGATTAGGTTAATAATTAATTAAAATAATAATAACAACATTAATAATAGTAATATTTTATGTATGTGTCTGTAAGGCACATAATCGTTTAAATGCAACAGGTGTTGCACGACACTAGTTAGATGGAGTAGGTATAGAAAGATAGGAAAGAATTGTTTTGGTACAATGGATAGAGAGCTAGTTGCTAGTATATCCTATGAAGACTGGTTATAACTTTATATAATTTGGTTTCTACTTAAAATTAATGCCTCTTTACTTCCAAATGTCGAAAGCAATATGTTTCTGTTTATATGTATATAAGTCAAATCGCTCTCTTTAGACTGACCATGCGCTTACGTATAATTTAATCGAAGAGTTATAGATTTTTTATAGGTTTCGTTTTATCTTTATGAATTTATCAATCCAATTGTCATGATAGGAACCTAACTGCAAAAAAATTCGCGATACCACAGACGAAGAAGTTCGTTGGCGAACTCCTTTCAAAATTAAAAGATATTGGATCATATCCTCCGTGTTTTGGAAAAGATCGCAGACATAGGGATTATATGGTTCAATATTATAAATATTATCTCTTATTGTTGGTTAAAAATGCTCGAACTAATTAAATTTTTATTAGCTTTAAAATAACGGCATAGTTAATATTTTATAACCGATAAGAAAAATCCATTTTTTCTCGAAATACAATTGATTTTGATAGAATTATGTGTCAGTTATTTGCTCTGCCAAAGATGAAAGCTTTCAATTTAATTGGAAGTTTTTTTTGTGTTTATAGAAACAGCTTATTGACGGTAGCTGGGGTAGAACATTTTTTTATACCGACTAGACTATCATGCTAAGTCTTATCAATACTACGACTATCTTTCAAACGGCTAAACCGATTTTATAGAAATTAAATATTCAAAAACTACTGCTAAACTTAAATAATACTGCAGAGAAACTTTTAAAAAAGTTTTTTTTTTTTGCAAAAAAACTGATAATTCTAATTTTTTCGAAAATATACTATCAATTTTGATAAAATTTCATGTAATTGGATTTTTACCGAAAGTGTTGTCTTTCATATAATTTTTTTTTTGTTCCATACATTTGTTTTTAGAAGATTTAAAAAAAAAACAATACATATTTCAAAATATAAAATTCTGAAAATCTCTTAAAATCTCACAATGACAAAAACCCGCAAACCCCCCTGGTTGATGGCCTCACTATAGGCGACCCAGTCTTCGCCTTTATTTTATTTGCAAATTTAATAAATTTAAGGATTTAAATTAGGTATGAAGGTAGGTCATCGCAACGTATTGCACGTAAATCAAATGTAGTGACTTAGAGTGTTTTGGGTTAGCCGTCATTTTGGAAATCGTTTTTAAGTCAATATAAAGAATGTTGAAACGTAACCAAAAAATTGTTCTTAAAGATTTATTTTTTTGAAGCAATTTTTTTGGAAATATCTCTCCCCTTAAATGTAATCCTTGGCTGCCACTGATTTCGTTGTTTGATATTAAAAAAATGATCCAATCGACAACCAAGGGTTTTAATGGTGCCGTGAAATAACGCTAAATGAAATAAGTCCAACTTAAAAAAGGCTTTATTTCGCTTTCCTAAAGCGTATAATAAGGCCAATTTTCAATCGTTGGCTTTATTTCACTTTACAAAAATGAAATTAATAACGTCAAGTTGGTCTTATTGCGCTTTCAATGTTAATGCATTCCGGTCTATTGGAATGCAGTCCAGTGAAATGCGACCAAACCCTAAAATTGTTTATATATCCTGAATACACATTAGTGTGATTTATTTCTCTGGTGACGTATGAGTACCAAAGTACATAAGGAATTCATCGTTTTGGATTTTGGCCTTAAGTCAATTTCGAAAATCGATATATGTATATATCGATAAATTTTATGTTTTGGAGGAGAAATCGGCCTAAAAAGATAGTTTGTTTTTTCTATGAACAATAACTAATTTTGAAAAACTCATTTAAACTAAGCGAGCCAGTTTATTGGTGGGCAGGAAAAAGGATCAAAAGAGGAGCAAAAAAATTTAACCAAAGAAGGATAGATTTGTGATGTGAAAATTAAAAATTTGCGCGAATTTTTAATTTTCACACCACAAATTGATCCTTCTTTGGTAAAATTTTTTTTTCGCTCCGCTGTTGATTTTTTTTCCTGCCCACCAATAAGCAATAACTTACTTGATAAATAAAAAGCGAGCACTAAACTACAGTTTATGTTTCCCATATTTCAGCACGACGTGTGTAAAACGCCGGTGATAAACTTTCAAATTCTAATGCAATGTTGAATCTTACAAACCATAGTACCATCAATTCAACAAAAGCATAATTCATCTCTTATTCTGTTAAATTAAACAGTTAACTGTATTTTATCTTCTTGTAAGACACATGATTTTTGAAGCAATCCTGACTTTATGTGAAACCTTATTGTTTGATCTACTGGAATAGTATGAACTAAATAAATTGGCTTTTTGCACGTTGCTAACTTGAAATAAGACCAACTGTTGGAAATTGGCTTTATTTAACTTTTCAAAAGTGAAATAAGGCCAACTTTCAAAAGTAATTACTATGCAGCAACAAGGAGTTCCTGCAATATAAGTACGCCGAATGATGATGGATATATAAAAGAGCAAGTCAAAACAAATTTTAAAGATGATATAAGTAAACAGCAGGGAAGCACCTTCAGTCCCCTTTTTTTTTATTAAAGTCCTCGACTATCTACTTGAAAATGAAGTGACGGATCCGAAATTGAATTTCTGCACTGACGAAAGAGCTATCATAAGATAAAGATCTCGTTGCAACGAGCACTTAATGTATGGGTAGACAACATTTTATGAACGCGAGTACCGCCATAAGCGTAAAAAACTTCCCAATATTCTATTTTGGATATTTTATTTTTGAATGGGACAGCGCTTGCTTCCCGTTAGAGCGGACAATGCAAATATATTCCATCTTTGATCCGAAGGAATCAGTTAGTTAAATTAATTCTTTAAAATAATCTTTGAAATCTGCTGAGCTGGAAGCTAAGATTTATCTGTAAAAAATTAAATTATTAAACATTCATCTTCCATTGACTATATTGTGTATCTGGTTCAAATTAACCAATCAACCCATAAATTGTTTCTTCTTTTTCCAGATTAGTTCATAAAACCGGTAATCATATCAACATTCACATCCAATTTCTCCAAAAATATAATATCTGGAATCAAAACGACATTACACAAGAAACTCACTCATCTATAAAAATAAGCCTACAATTATTATTATTATTATTCCTTCTATCACATACGGGATTTATTTGAACACACAAAGTTTGAAAATCAACTTATCGATCGACTTTCATGATGAAATTTTTTGAGGGTGACATTTATTTAACCTCAGAACAAAAAATATCACATGAAGAAAGTGGAAAGTAGGTATAATTATATCAGCCCTTTTCGTTCAACTTTGTTTTGCTTAATATTTCGGCCTATAGGCTTACAATTGTCTTAAGTCGATAACTTCGATTAACACACAGAAACTCTTAACTTTATTTGTTGCGATAAGAAATAATATAGAAATTTACTAACTTAATTATTAATTTTAGTAGAAACAACATTTTGAAATTCGAGTTAAATAAACACAAATTGACTTTACTTATGATTGTTATAAAATACTTAAGTATGTAAGCATATGTTTCGTAAAGAAAGGCACAAAAACTAGCTCTATTAATTTGTCACTTTTCTTCAAATATATAACATTTTAGCAATTTTAATTATGTTACCCTGAGTTTCACAGTCAGAGTTAAAAGTAAAATGTTGCTTTGAACCTCGCTTTAAACTACAGAATTTACAGGTACTGAACTACAGTTTAAGGTTAAACGACCACTGTGAAACTGGGGGTTAAAGTTTATAAAATTAATACTGTTACATGAAATTTTATTAAAAGTGTTATTTATATTCAATTTTATATTTCAAGACTCAAGACTAGACCGGCCGTACTAGGCGACACTTAACTTTAGCGGATCTACACTACACTTGGCGGCATTTTTGTTCGAACCTGTACTTGAACTGCAGTTGAACTGTAGCGGCGCGACTTTAAATGAAATAATACAAGATTACGACACTTGGTGTTTTTTCAGCTTTTTGTTGTTGTGTTTTTTAGTCACTTGTGACGTAAGCACAAACAGAAAAACAATTAAATGGTGGAATCTCGTTATGACTTTACCCCAACCAATGAGAAAAAGAGTGCACGGTGCTAACGTCACAAGTGGAAATTACTTCACAAGTGAAACAACAACAAAGTGTTGTAAACTTGTATTATTTCATACGTGCGGCGGGACCGTACGGGCCAGATTTGAAAGTTCTACCAAAAAAAGGCAGGAATGTATGTATGTAAGTAAATGTATGTAGTGTACACAGTGGGAAAAATGCAATTTGGCACATTAATTTGCTTTTTACATAGATGTTTTCTATTTAATACATCCTTCAGCATTCTAAATATAAAGTTTTATATAAAACCAGCACAAAGTAATCGAACCGGAAGACATGACCGAAAAGTGATGCCTCCTGGCTTTGCAAGGAAAAAATGAGAACTTTTCATCTCATTCAGTAATGATGTCCTTCCTGCTCGATAACACTTTGTCACTCAACAGAGCACAAAAAAATGAGAAGCTTCCACATCCATGTGAAAAATATAAAAATAAAAGTCCATTGGAAAACTTCCTCCTCCATCATTGTTTCTTTTTTGTCGTTGTCTTTCGTTGGTATGCCTTTAGCCTCAAACTAGTGACTAATAAAATAATAAAAACTGCACCTCCACCAATTCCCCTTACCCCTCTAGGTATCATTTTCCCATAAGACAAAATGATGGCGGTTGCATTGAAACTAAATTTATTGATTTCGTGGGGCAAAATTAAATCCTGTCAGAAGCTAAATATCCGGAAAGTTGGCAAAAACTTTTTCGTTGCCATTCCTTTTTCGGTAACTTTTTAGATGAAACAAAAGGTCCTCGTACCATCTAACAGACAGCATTGGTAAGGCGAGCAAACAAAAAAAAAAAAAAACGAAAAGAATTTTTTTGTTCTACTGTCACTCTGTTTGTTTTTGTTCTCTGAATTAGCCAGGGAAAACGACGAACGGGACGCAACCGACGAAGAATCAGTACACAATGCGAACAATAACAGTGCGGGAAGTTCAAAGTAAAAACTCCAAGGATTACAAATTTCCAAAATAAAAAAAACTAAATCTAAACAAAAGTTTGTAATTCTTTTTTTTTTTACATATTTGTTGTGAAGTCGTTTCTTCCTGACACACACATGCTTAAAGTCAACTTTTTTTACGAAAGCGCACTGGGGACAAAAGTTTGCAATGGGAATTAAATTTTCTAATGAGGATGACAAAATAAAATTAAACTCTTTAGCAACTTTACTGAGTGCTACATGGAGCAATAGGTATAAGTACTTACACGAAATGATGATAGGTACTTCCAAGATGTTTAAACTTCGAGGTTGGTATGTTCTTATCTTAAGTTGGATGAATTCAGACACAATTAATACGATATCGAGTTTAAGAAGTTTTGCTATTCGGTTCTTAAAAAACTTCAACATCAATTTAATAACGGATACAACTGTACATTGAACATTATGCGAAACCCCATATGAATATACGGAAACATCTGTTAACATACATACATATTTATTATATTATATCTGATAAATTACACGTGATCCTGGGAAAAGTCTTAAACTTAAAAGCACAACACATCAATGTTAAATACACAGGCGCTCATGAAGGAAGGATTATGTGTATGAGTGGTTTCACCGGTTTCGTATAAGAGCCTGTGTATTTGATGTTGCACTACTTTGAAGGGGAACACTTAACGCACGCAACGCGTTCCACGGGTCTTGCCCTTTAAATGTGGGGCTGACACATAGAGTGGTTTTCAAAAAATAGTGACAAATACAGTGCCCGAAATAAGTATAAAGACACATTGTATGTTTCAATGTTCTATTAAATTCAACAGCAAAATGATGCAAATTAAAAGAGTATTTTGAAAGAGTAACAAGAGTTTACTTAATTCAGTAAATAAGAACAAAAAAAGACCAATTCATCACCACCGTGGCTAGATTCTTAGGTTTATCGTGTCTTAAAACAGTGTCTTTAAAATTATTTCGCACGTTTTCAGTGCAAAATCCATTTCAAATGAAAAATTCATTTTGTTTTTAAGCTGCTTTTCGGGGGTAACTGTACTATTTTTTTACTTGCTATAATTTTTATTTATTGAGAAAATATGTAACTTTGTTTTTCGGGAATATTATGATAACATAATTTTAGGCAATAAGTCTCCATATCAAATTGAAAGGTGTGAGAATGACCTGTCTTTATAATTATTTCGGGCACTGTATAAAAAAGACTCCAAAACTAGTTGGACCGATTTTGATGAAAAATTGTGGCAATCTTCATATGGCCACAACGAGGGGCTAGGGGTAATCAGTTTTTAATAAATAAAAAAAAAAAAAAAATACTTATTAAACAGCTACGTGGTACGTGATACCTCGCTCTAAGGCAAGTATTGGTTTCGTGTAAAAAAAATCATGACATAATATGTTTTGCTGCAAACTTCGTGTGGTAATTCCCTAGGTAACAAATTCGAATTTTTGTTTTAGCCCTACTATAACGGATAAAACAAAACGGTTTTAGTGTTCCGAATTTCTTTGAAAACGGCTATAACGATTTTGATAAAACTTTGTCTATTGTGTAAGTTATATTTGGAGTGCTGTTAAAATTACTGCATTTCAGGTTTTTGATTCAGCTTCATCAATTCAACAATATGTCAACTTTGTCACTTTGGCAGTTCACCGTTATGTTCCCAGGAAACGGTGTTACTATGGGAAATCACTTCTCTTGTAACACATCGCCAATCTTTCATACGCGGCTAATACACCACATATTCGACATATCCATTTAAATACCCGCTCATTCACCTTTGAAGTTAGTCATCTTATAAGGTTGTAGAAATCAAAAAGTACCTTTTTCCGCTAAGGTTGCTTTCGTAGGTAGGTATTACGATGATACCTAGCGGGATCAGTTGGTATATCTCTGAACCGTTAATTCTCCATTATAAATAATGTATATCATTATAATTAACACAAGGTGGTGTTAAAAATTATTAGTAAAAAATTCGTTTAGTCGTATTACACTACTATACATTTTTACTTGCTCAATAGAGCAAGTATTGGTTTCGAGTAAAAAAAAATCGAGGTCAAAAATAGTAGGTTTCGTCAAGCAGTCCGTCGCCATCGGTGTGTCTGTGCTGATGTGAGGTTGTCTGTTCACCGAGCTACAGCCTAAGCGGTTGGACGGATTTTCTTCAAACTTCGTGTGTCTTAGCCCGGCTATACATCAGGTACCTCCCATATAACAGTTTTAGTTTTTCCAAATTTTCTCGAAAACTGCTCTAACGATTTTGATAAAACTTTGTGAACATTGTATTTGGAGGGCTTTTAATACAACTGCATTTCATGTTTTTGGCCAAAAATGCATATAACGTAGATTTGGTGTTAACGGTTTTTTACAAATTACCCGATTTCATTTAAATTTGGTATGGTATATAATTTAAGCATTCACCACAACATGACATTTAAAGTTTTTTTCTAAGCAGCTATTTAATGATAGCTACAACTTTACCTCACATTTAGGCCACTTTTCACTTTTCAACATAATTCAGCAAATAAAATTTTCCCAATCCAATAGTTTGCTACAAGAGCAAGTGCGTGCGACACAGTCGTGCATTTTATTATTTAGGCTATTGGTTTATATCTGATGTAAAAAGTATTACCCCAGTGTTTTTTTTTCCTCGCTTGAAAGTCTTATGTCAGAGAGAATATTACCATGATAGTGTATTTATGGTATTATATTAGTAGTAGATTGTAGTTGTAGATGTAACAAAATCATCGCCTTCCATCGTTGAACAACGCATGACAACAATGTGCCCTCACTCACTCTTATTTTTGTGTTCTCTTCTCACTCGAACTCTGACTCTGAGTAGAATATTTTAAGAGAGAAAGAGTACATATAATATTATTGTATAAAGAAGAACATAAACAAAACAATATACCGGCAAAATTTTACCTACATTTATCGGTTGCACTTGATGCACATGCATCAGGAATCAATTAAATTTGGATAATTGGTAATCAGAACATTTTGGTTGTAATAGCAGTAAATTTTGTTGTTATTGTTGTTGCTGCAAAGCAGTGAAATATAGTTTTTCGAAGTGCAGTTACATTATAGTTACATTATACCATTTACATTGAACTGTTGTCTATTAGTAGGTAAGTTCCAATGATACCTAACATAGCTAGGTATATTATTGGTACAATTTAGTTTTTAGTTTAAAATAATATTGAGAGAGCTACTTTATTGTTGACATTTGAAAATCGATAGGTAAATGTATCTATGTATACATTACATACCTTCACCTTCATATATGTAAGTATACTAATATAAGAATGAATTTACGTTACGTAGGTATTCGTTGAAAATCACACTCTTCATATTTCAATTATAGAAATCTCTAATGAATGAAAAATGTACCTAAAATCGAAATTTTAATTTTAATGTTTGCTTTGCGGGTCAGTTTCTGATTGAAAAATAAAAACAGTAATGTTTAAATAATGGAGAGATGGCGTAGACCAGGAGAGATGGCGTAGACCAGGACGTCCGGAGCCTTGGGGTGCGCAACTGGATGGCGTCGGCTCGAGACCGGGATAGGTGGAGAGACTTGTTGAAGGAGGCCAGATGATGATGATGAATGTTAAAATAAAATAAAATGCAAAATTTTTAAATTCTAAAATATGACAACTAAAGCGTAGGTTAGCCCGAAAATTTTACGGGCACCCACAACAGCTAATGCTGATTCTTCTGTTGGTGATTTTGCTGCTGGAGAAGTTATTGCTTTGTAATTTTCATTTTCTTCATTCATTATTTTTTGTATTCTTATTTGAAATCAAGCATTTGTACAATTCATCAATTACTAGCTACTTATAGCCCGGCGGCGTTGCTCGTCTGTGTTGTTGGTCATAGGGTCCCATTCTAGGCTAATTAAACTCAGTCGAAACGGTTTGGAATCTATAGGAATCATAAATACACTTTACACGACATTATCCGGGAGATAAGATAAAAAGTATAGCCTATTTTCTATTCCAGACTTAACCTATCTCTGTGCAAAATTTCATCAAGATCCTTTTAGCCATTTTGGAGTCTATATAAGGAACATATACATACATACATATCCACTTCCATTTTTATGTATATATAATTATTATAAATCATAATTTATGTACATTGTACATATATAAGTATGTGTATATTAATACTTAAAAATACATTCAAAACTACTACGTATACAGGGTGTCCCGCAACTCAACGTCAAGCGGGTACGGGGTGATAGGGTAGGTTATACCCTCGCTGCAAATAGTAAGAAAAAAAATTATCTCGCTGGGTTACGTAATAAAAGCAATATTTAGAAAAATTATGAAAATCGATACCCACGGCCACATTTTTATGTACTGTGGTCACAAATTTTAATATTTTTCAGTGATTTTTTTTTCTACGTTATCCTTAATAACCATGCTACTGAATGCAATCTTGAAATACAAAATAAATATTGTAAGTTTTGCAAGAAAAATGAAGTTCGACATTTTTCAAAAAAAATTTGTAAGCAAACTTTATACATCATATTTAAAAAAAAAATGTAGGACACTATACCCACGGCAAATTGTTTAAAAACCTTTTTTAGTTTGTTTTACATTTGTAAAATTATAACTTTCCATTTTTTAATAAGGTTAATTAGGTTAATAAAACAACAACAATCAACAACATTCTAATATTTTCTTATGTTAAAGGGAATTTATTTTATAAAGAAATTTTTTGAATAATTGTTATTGTTGAATATAATTATTTTGTTCGTCATATTTTTAAATTGGTTTAATTATTTTAATAATTTAACTAACTGAATGTTTATCTTTCTGTTCGAGAAGTTTATCTTTTTAGGAGGTTAATAGGTATGGTAGTTTGTTTAGAATGTGGGAAGTAGTTAGTACTTTATTAGTAGTAATTAGTATGTAGTAGGGAAACCCTGCGCATGACAAGAGCTAGAGTAACCATAACGGCATAAAGTAAATACCACTTATTGTTTTTGAGAGAACCATGTCTCTTTACAGTGGTGGCACTAAATGCTTAACCTAAACCATTTCTTTCCATGCTTGATGTAAAGTTCTCTTAATTTTTTAAACCACGAATTTACTCGTCAGTCTAATTCCAATACAATCACTTTTCTGTCTATGGACTATGACCGTCCTAGTCAGTGCTGTGGTGTTCCTGCTGTACTGTGTGTGATGGAATTCAACAGAAATTATCACTTCGCTTCGCCATCGCACAAGTCCGGACTCCGGAGCCCGAGACAGAGCTACCAACTTGCGTCGCATCAATTTTAGTTGTCTTCGGTTCGTCGCTGAGAGTGAATGTTAGCTACGGAGATAGTTGTTATTGTCTGACTCATAATCTCATTAACCGGTTTGGCGTGTTTGCAAAGACTTTTTTAACACGGGAATTTATAGTGAATCTCTAGAAATCCGATGCAAATAATAAATATTTCCCCTGCATTAAAAAAAATACACTCCACGTGTACTGCATAGTCATCGGGGTCGTCCGTCATTAAAAACGTGATGTTTTGAATTTTATATTAATTTTTTAAGGCGCGTTTTTTTTTCTCCTACAGCTGATAAGCATCAGCTTTTGCCTGTTGCTTGAACGCTGTAAAGTGCATCAATAACGGGGAAATAATTTCTACTTGGAATTATATTTGTTTGTGAGGAAATGTTAAAGTGTCATCTCATTCTTGATTGCATTAGTTCCAATTCCCTTGATAACAAATGAATGATGATAAAAATATAAAAATAGAATAATTTCTACGGATATTTATTTTGTCTAAATAAAAAAATTAAATAAACCCAATCGCGAATTTGGTTTTACTGACATAATCTGGTTGGAAAGCCCCAAACAGTCTTTCTTTGTTTGCAAAAAAAAAAACATAATATTCAGTTCATGTGTTACAAGAACAACAACATCAAAAAGCTTCACCCATATACAATCAAGATAATAAAAAGCGTATTAGTGAGATCAGTGTTAATATTACGCGTTATATTTGTTTAACACGGTGCGCGGTTTGTGGTTTTAAAGGTGTGAGTGTTAATAACAAAACATTGGTTTTAAAAAAGTGGGAGTTTTTGTGAAATTTCTATTTATTTTTGTTGTTAGTTAATCATTTGGATACAAAACAAGTTGAACGCTCCAAAGAAGATACTTAAGGTTTCATCAATTTACTTCATTCAAACAGGTAAGTTTAATGATTTTAATTAGGGGTTTATTTAAAAGATTCTAAGTTCGTTTATTAGGAATTAGTAAATATTATTGAAGAAAAGACAGTTTTCAGTCACATTTATGTCAGTGTTGCCAGGTTAATGCAATTGCAGTTGAGCTAAAGAGTTTCGTACCTACAGTGAATTTATTAAGTGCTATATACAAGGTCTAATCTTTCTTTTGTGTTTACATTTATTTTCAATTTCGATTGATATCAGATTCAACACCTGCGATTTAACAAATTGCGGCCATTGAACAGTAAAACTAACTTTAAAAAAGTCTGTCAAGTGGCATAACCATAAGTGTTTTGCATATTATGCTTATGATAATTACATCAGCTAACCTTTTTCGTTTACTTACTGCCAAGGCCCAAGACAAATATTTGAAATTGTCATGCCTATTACTGAATCTGCAAAATTTAACTCCCCGGGAGTCGGTAGGATCCGCACTCGTATACAAATTGTGTAGATTAAGTAAAATTTATATTCATCCAAGTAGATGACTTAGCATCATTTTATTTTAAATGGACTTTTCTGAATAAGGTATTATCATTGAGTTAATACATATAAACTCAATGGTATATTATTCAAAATTAAAGCGTTAAGTCCACTTAAAATAAAATGGTGTAGTGAAATAACTTCACATCAAAAAAGAGAAGTTATTTCCCACTATACCTAGCTAGCTAGTTGTGAAGTTATTTCCCAGTGAAGTTATTTCCGTTTACCTTTCTAATACGGTTTATTCGATTATGGTACTGAAATTCGGATGATGTTTCACTGGAAAAATTGCCACTTATAAATATTTTTAGTATTTAAAATTATTACATCAGCAGTTTGTAGATTATAGGCTATTATTAATATCTTACGTCACTTAAAAATCAAATAATTATTTAATTTTTTTTTTATTTTAGTTTTATAAATTAATCGAGCAATTTTGATAACATCTCAGTATTTGCGTTTGACTTTATTCAGAAATTTCCTATACTTACAGTACATACTATAATATTAATAAAAAAAACAAATCTGATAAGCCACGTCTGTGTAATTAATTATCATCTGAGTATTCATAACGTGAAGCAAGTTTCAATAATTAACAAAATTAAACTTGTTAATGATCGTGAATATTAAAGCAAAATCAATTCGAAACAAAACGTCAGTTCATTTTATTTCTTAAAGGAAAGTGTATTCGGAAGATAAACGAACTTAATTAACAAAAGAATCAATTGTGGAAAAACCTGTAAATTCAACTTGCAATCTTGACACAGACGCCACACAAAGTTCAACCAAGATGTAATTTTCTTCAATTATATTTTTTTTTAATTACTATATTAGGGTACTATAAAGGCATCTAAGAAAAAATAAAAAATTGGGATTTCAATTAAACATTTTTTTAATAAAATAAAATAAATAAACGAAAATTATGGTTTTGTATAAACCTCAGAATTAAATGCATATAGACAAATCTTTGATTGGTAGGAGTAGGTACCTTTATTTGGTTTACATAAAACTAGAAATATGATGTGAACCTTTTGGGAAAATGAGTGTCAGTAAAATTTAAGAATTTGTACTGGGATGAAATTTACATGTTAAACGTCAGTAAATAATTTACCTATTTATTTACATTCTACATATAGAATTAAATTCAATGAATAAATATGTACAATAAATGTTAAATTTATAAGCTTAGTAACAAATTCAATTAACAAATATTAAGGTACCTTACTTTTATTACGATCAATCACTTGATCGAACTCGTTAAAAATAGTAAAGGTTTGTGTTTTGCATACAAAATAAGGGAGAGAACATTGATTTTGAAAGAGTATTGGTCCAACATTTTGCCAAAAGCTTTGTAGTTCATATATAAGTGTTTTCAAAAAAGCTACCCGAGCGCCATCTTTGCGATAATTTATTTCATAAATTACTTCCTACAACAACACCTTGGGAATTCCGGTGCTATCTAGAGGGTAATTCAAATAGCATAAGTCACTCCCCAAAACGTCAGCTATCAGTAAGTGGCAAGTCCCGTAAAAATCTGTCAAGCACAGTTTCTGACCGGGCATAAAAAGCGACCTGAGCGCCATCTATGTAGTAAATGAAAAAGCTTAAGTTCCGCGCTACAGCATTATCTATCTGCCAGTGAAAGTCCCGTTCAAAATCGGTCAAGCCGTTCTCGGGATTAGCCAGGACAAACAGACAGACAGACAGACAAAAATTTTGAAAATTTGTGTTTTGTTCATATGCGTGTAGTGTAGTAAAATACCTACTATTATTTTGACATTAAAAAACAGACACATCATTTTTATTTATGTGTATGTATAGATTGATAATAACGCCGAACATTCGATCTTAGAGTGGAGAATGGGGGAAATCGAATGCATGGACTAAGAATATATTTTATTTTCAACACAAGAGGTTTAAAGTCAGTGGGGGTACCAACATCATCTCTTAAGACGGCGTTATTGAATTCTTCTAGGTAGACAAAACTTTCTCAAAGCAAACTTAGTAAAGCTTTTTTAGGTCATTTGATTTTGCAGACGTTATACATAAAGTTTGACTCTTTTTTTGTTTTTTGACACCAAAATATCTCTTCAGACGAGAACTTAAGACTTGAAGACAACTAAATTTGTAGGTACTTATATGTTATTTAAAGATTGGCATATATTATTATTTAATAGATAGAAAGATAAGGTACCTACTCCTAAAAATTGTTATTTGATTTGGTAATGGTGTGAAGGACTGCTGGACCAAGTTTTGTTATAATAATCAACAGTTGTATAGTTTATACTATAGTAGAATCTGGTTTTGACATCCACCTTTTCTTCAAATCGCCTAATCGATTTCGATGAAATTTTATCTTAGGTGACATGTAAAAGCATCTGCTCGATTTATGTTATTACAATTAGGGCTTGTTTCACAATTTCTTAGGTTAGTTTCAATCAGGCTATTCATATCATAAGTATTGTGTAGCTATGTGAATTGTGCACAAGTGCACATATACACAGGTATACTAGCAAGTCAAAGATTATCAAATCAAAAGTACATTAAACGTGATTAAATGATTAAATCAACAGTTTTGTTTTCAGCTCACACACGTGGTCTGTGGCCTAAGCGTATAGGTACGACTTTTCCAATATTTATTTAATTTAATAAACTACATATACCACGTTACACAAATAGACACAACAACTTTCGAGTGTTTTATTTTTTGTAAATGGCAACAGTTAGGACTTCCCAAAGTTTCAACATTTATTAAGAGATGGGTATTACCATGCCAACAACTTAATCCCATCAACGGGATTCTTCTTCTATAGATACTTGACTGGAGAAGGAGCTGTTGTTTATATTCTTATTATCGCTAAGATTTAACGATACAAAAGGAAAGAAGCCACAATAAAGCAAATTAATTAATTAGAAAATAAAAGTAGGTTTTTCTTATTTCTTTTTAATATAAAATAGGAAACCATGATTAATAATTAATCTGTATATTAGTGGGTAGGTACTTTAATTCGTTCCTTAATTTTATTAAAACTTCAAGCAAATATAATATCTTTATTTATATACATATAATAAAGAAAAGGTTAAATCTTGTATTACAACAGGTCACATTATGTATTCAAATGTTAAACTAATACAAATACCACAAAAAAGGTGCTTAAAAACAACTGACTCGAAAGATAAAGTATACCATGCTAGTCTAATTCGAGTTACAAAAAGACATCTATTCAATATGTATACTACATCTATGTATATTGGGGTGATTCATTTAGAAGTTTTTCTTTAATCATTATTTTTATATAAAAAACACTTACCCTATTTTGAAATCCATGGGAAAAAAGATTTACGATAGCCCCAATTAAAATGGAATTGAATGGTGAAATCTTTAGGACCCAAAAGAAAAATCTCTGACAACAACCTTTTGCAGATAATTTCAGATAAAAGTTGGCCGTGACCAATGTACATAATTATATATTTACCTATATGGTCAAATTTAAGCTCCTTCGTTCTATCACTGCAACCTGCATATCTATGCAGGATTGGATTGGACCTACAACTTTCCCCTGAATTAATACTTTAGGGGGATTGTCATTTTTGTCGCAAAATGGACTGAACAAATCTGAAACTATGCACCACGGTTTCTTCATTAACTGCTTTATTTTTTCAGAACCACTAATACTAATGTGACACTTTATTTTGCCATTAAAAGTTCCAGTTAAGATTTGTCTGCTTGTTATGATTTTTTCAAAGGCACTTATAAGAATCTCATAAGATACTTCCTTTACAATATTCGGTGACGTGAAATAACGCCAAACGAAATAAGACCAAATTTCAATGTTAGTCTTATTTCGGCTTCAAAAACGCAATAACGCCTATTATTTTTCCAAAAATGTTTTGTTTAATTTTGGAAACAAAGCCAAATCATTTTATGATAAAAAGTTAGGAATGAATGGGGGGGCATGCTGCCCCCCTTCAACCTTCAAGCCGTAAGCCTGAAATACTTTAATCTTATTGTATATTTTAAACGAAATAACGCCAAATCGGTTATATTTCGATTTCTAAATTGAAATTAAACCAGTTCCCAATTTTTTTGTTATCTCGTTTTTGAAAACACAAAAACTAATAAGGCCAATTTGGCGTTATTCCATTTGGCGCTATTTAAGGTCACCACTAAGGTTCTTAAACAGTTAATTATAGCTTGTTTAAACAGTGAGCTTTTTCACAAAGGCTGGAAACAGTCAGGCATAGGTTGTGGCCGGGTTTTCTGTTTCCAGGCATCCACGAAGAATTTTCTTGAGCCCATGATTGTTTTTTCTATTAGCTTCATTGTACGAAAACTTAGCTTAAGATATGATATCTGAGTCGATTTTGGCTCTTTGGAAATTAAGATCATGCTGTTATTCGTGAGACTGACCAACATATTAATGGTTATAAAATTTCATTATCAGCTCTGTGTATATAGGTAACCTTCTTCATTTTAAAGGTTAATTTCGTGCAATTTAAACTAGATATAGACAGACCACTGTACCTACTTCGGTGTAGTCGTTTCGGTGCCAAGTAAGTTTATATATATATATAGATATACTTAAATTGCTAACAATAATTGCTGAAAGATCGTATTTTTACATAGACTTTAATACTTTATATGTTTTCAACTTTTTTTAAAAATGTTATGTTATCTCAACATTTTTATTGCTCTGTTATACTCAATAAAAACCTCAATCGTGACCTTTTTTATTCTTTCCTAATTGCACTGTGATAGACTCCAATAAGGGTCGTAAGAAAGCAATAACAATTTCTTGGCCAGCTTTTTCCTTATTTCCATCAACACTGGGCTATTTTATCATAGAAAACACAGTAAATAAAACTTACATTCACATTCTTAATACTAAAACTTACAATTCACCCCATTCGATCCAACCAGAAAGCAAAACGTTAGCAATATAAATAAATCATAAAATAGGAAAAAAAAAGTACATTAAACCTGTCTTCGCCCCTGTGAGGTTATTTCCTAACATTTTTTTTTATTTCCAAACACCCCTTTACCCTTGCTTTATAGCTACTGGACACATTTCAGGGAAAACAATTATTTATGACCACTGCAAACGCAACGTTTGTCGCTTCAACGGACGTTGCTTGGTAAAATTGCTTATACAAAGCTTTTATATAAATATAATATAAGTATGCGACCTGCTCCTATGAATCCTTGTTATATTCCACCTCTAGCCACTTAACAGATTATATAGAAACACTTAAACGGGATCGTATTACATTTTTATCCTTTATCGCCAACCCTTTCATTCATAACGAATGAATTTGGATTTATGAGTTGAGTAGAATTATTTCTTATGGAGCTGTAAGTTAGGTGTAGGTATTTACCTACCTGCCTGCTTTGCAGTTTAAAGCTTTCCTTGCAAATTGCAACTCTTTGGCGGTGGACAAGGCCAACAACAATATCTGAGGAAATAATGATTTAATGGCCGACTCTGTGAGTAACTTTGCCGGGGGAAATTCTAGGAAAAACAGAGTTACCAGATTTGACAGAAATATGTGCTAAAATATATGCTAAAAATGAATATTTCGAATTTGTGTTGGTGAGCCGGAGACTACAATGCTAATGAATGAAAATTTGTAATAAATGCTTAATTGTTTTCTACAAAACAATATGTTATCTCCCATCGCTGGTGTCTATAGGCAATTTTGTCATGTTGTCAAAAAATAAATGACAACTCACACGGATGACAGATTAAAAAATGCATCGCGCTTTTTTTAGACTGTCAAACTCAATATCTTGTAAAAAGAATTTTGCAAATAATTTTAAAACGCGTTGTATTTTAATATGTTTTATTTATGGCTAAATTTTCAGGCAAAGTTGTTTCCCTCAGTTAATATTTTGTTTTTAGAAAAATTCATTATGAAAAGTAGAGCGAGCTAAAGCCCGTTTGATACCTACTTCTTTTTATTTTCATTTTTAATGCATTAATAATGAAACTAGAGCAGTACAAAATGTTCAATACGAATTTTCAAGTTGTGGGAGTGCAAACACCAGAGTCACAAACAATGCGAAAATGTAAAAAAAATACATTTAAAATGTTCTTGCGTTTTCATTTTTCCGCCTTTTTTTGACAGTTTCGCATTTTTTTGACAAACAAAATTATTGTAAAAAGTGGCAAATGGTTTTGGTTGCTTTAAATACAAATTTGGTAAAAACACAGTGTGGAAGATTTGCAATAAAAAATCAAGAAAAAGAAGAAAAAAAAATAAATGTTCTTTTGATTTGTTGTTTTTTTTTTTTCTATTAATTTGGTTTGCTTAGTTCTAACACATTTTCTCTTTCTTAAAAAAGCATGCAGTCTCCTTTACGTAAAACTGAAAGTTTAGTACTATTTAATGCATTAAAAATGAATAAAAAAAGGAAGTATCATGAGGGCTTAAGGAAGGACCCCCGTGGAACTCCTTTAGGGCCTACTTTTTTTTAAGTTTAAAACTATTTAAATGGTTCAAATACTTAGACTGAATTTTATAAATTGGAGAAATTAAAACAACAAGTGTTCGCAATTCAAGTAATTGTAATTTTAGGGATTTAACGTTTTAAAAAATTTAATTTCGGGTTTTACGATGATATCGAGGAAGAAATGTTTCTTTTTGAACAGCTCGAAGCAATTAAGAACTTCCGATTTCAATCTTTAGTATTTTCATGTCTCAGCACCATAGAGAAGTTCTGGGATAATCAAGATTTTTTGCTTTCTTGCCCAAAAGAGACGCTCATAAGTCAAAGTTACCCTTCGTTTGGTTTCAATTGTCAGTGAGAGATTTTGTTGTTGGATTTAAACAGTGTTTGTGTGTAGTTTCATTCTCTTTTGAGAGGGTGGGTAGCTTATCTGTCAAAAAATTAGAGTCGGATCTAAAAAGATAAAATGGAGATTTCCTGGTTTTAAAGTATGTTTTTATCAAAGAGTTAGCTCTATCGGTCTATAAGTTGAAAAAACGTTAAAAAAGTGTTAAATACTTTTTAGAATCGTGTTATTTTGACTATAATTTTGCGCCTATGGATTTATTCCTGCTGTTTATTTTCTCTGTTTCTGATGGGCCTTCTTTTCTTTTCCTTTTATAACCCCAGTGTTCTAAACTTCTCTCCCGCTTGTGGGTTGCAGCTTTAGATTACCTTTACGGCATCGGTGTATATGCTTCCAATCAGCATTCCATGTCAAAATAGTTTTCATTTGTTTTATGTCCGCCCTAATATTACTACTGATGTAGGTACTAAAGACTAAACTTAAATATAATGTTTTAAAAAAGAATAGACGGTCACTTTGTTCGAAAGTTAAAGCAGCTGTGTGCATGTGCATGCAAAACTGTTAGGTAACCATTGCTAGCTTTTGTTTATCTCTGGCGAATTGTGAAAATGAAAATGAACATAACAAAACTTAATAAAAAAAAAATAATAGAAGACAAAGCTGCATGACGCGTCATTCATCATTGTGTTGGCTGTGTTGGCAAGTTTGTCCAACCAATAAACCCCTACCGTGGAGTCTTCCTCATTATACCACCAAAAGTAGCGGGATGTCTTTTTTGTGGTGCAAGAAAGTCGGAGAAAGAAAGATAATAACAAAACAACAACCTACCACCACACCGAATAGTTGTTTTATTTTAGTTTAATTTCATTTTTGACATTAAGGATAACGACATAAAGGATATCCTTAAGTGTTTACTCTTTTACTTCAAATTCCTAGAGTGAATTCCCGTTTTTTTTTTTGTTATTATTTTTGAAGTTGTTGTTATTTTTGTACCTCTGTTTGTGGTGGATATTTGAAGCTTGGTAGTTAGCCAACACTTTTTTTTTTTTTTAATTAAGCACTTACCTATACTTTCTCTCTTACTGTTGATTCAGACGCATTTTAGAACAAAGTAGATATAGGTACATACATAATTAAATTGCATATGCAAAGCATCCAACGTTTATATTTTCACACCATACCAAACCGTTCGTTCCCTATGTACCTATATGCTGATGGCTTATAGACACTTTTGCTGCCATGAAACCTATATGTATGTAAAAATGTAGATATTCTATACCTATCATTTGGGGTTTGGTATGATGGGGAAATATTTCTTTGATGCAGTTGTGTAAAATAGAAAAAAAAAAAAAACAGTTTCGTGCTTGTGGTTGGCTAACCAAATGACGGACAGAACGTGGTAGGTAGTTGTTTTAATTAATTTTGATATTATTAAGGATATTTCAAAAACATGCATTGCAGAGAAATGTTTATAGAAATTGAAAACCATTAACTGAAATGCTGTTTATGATGTGCCTTTTTCGGCAAACAATACAAAAGTAGATATTGTGGTTATAGAAAATAGTGCTGTAATAGCAGTTGAAAATGCCTACCTATTACCTACGTACTTACCTACCTGTTATTATTTTTATACCTATGATGATGTATTGATTTATGTATTATTATGTGCTATTTAAGAGGTACAAATTTGTTTAAATGGCCAATGAATTCGCACTATCTGTATGTTAAGGAAAGTTTTGTCCGACACGAAAAGGATCATGCTTCTGTCTGCATCATACAAGTCCTAGATGGTGTAAAAAGCGTCTCTCTGGTTTGTACATTTTTCTTCTTTTTCGATGGCTGATGATATAATGATATCAAATGGAATCACAACTCTTACCGTTTCATCTAAGGATCTGCTTGCGAGATTGACTTCAAAAAACATCGGCAAACCTTGCGGTTGGATTATTCCATGTCTTATAGGCTCTTAGGTTAACTGTTTGATGGTAGTCTTGCATTTTATTATTTTTATACTTGCCTTTTGCCTTTTTAGCGATTGTAAAGTTTTATTATATTTTCGACACTAGAATGCTCCAGTTTTTGTTGTTTGTATGGATCCACTGCATGGGGTATTCTGAACCCATCAACTCACTGTCTCTATCTCGTTGGTCGATATTGCGTTCATCAGTGGCCAGATGAGTCGAACTCTTCATTCTGGAAATCTGAATAACTTCTAGCGAGAAAGTGGCAAGATCTACATGAACACCTAAGATGAATTCCACATTTAATCTTCTCGAATTTGGCGTTAAATTGAAGAACCCCTTCAGATATTATAACTTTTGAATGGTTGAGTTGGGTATACATAGTATAAGTCACAAGGTCCATTTTTATAAAATCGGGGGCGGATCGAAATTCTGGTTTTGAAATTCTACTTTTCAAAATTCTTCTTTAAAAAAAAAATCTATTTTTCAAAATTCTCCTTTTCAAAATTTTGGCTGTTAAAAAGGAACAATTCTGCTTTGTTTCGATTAAAGATAGGAACAAAAAACATTTTTTTTTTCTTTTTAACTCTTAAGTAAGTAAGAATTAGCTCTGATTATCGATATTCTGCTAATAATAAAAAATAATTTGAAAAATGTTACAAAGCAGATTTATGATAAGCAGAATTTCGACAAAAGAATTTTGACCCAGTCAATATTTCGAACCCAATCCAACTGAACACATTAGTGTTTCACCAGTTGGCAGTTTGTATAGGACGACCGGAGAATCTATACCTACATAGGTAGGTACTGCGAAATTCACATTGCACCGAAATCACTTACCTAAAAAGTTACAGGTATTCCGCGATCCAGAGAAGTATATAGAAGTATTGCTTGACGATGTGTTTTTCTTACATCAAAAATGTGAACACAAAACTGACATCAGTAATCGTCATTCATTTAAAAAAGATGTAATTATAGCATCTTCTGATAAAGACGGTCTTTTCTCAATAAATGGCCACTCGCTGTTACAGGCCGACTCCACGAGCTATAATTTCTCTCAAAATGTGTATCCTGCAATGAAATATTCAATAGAGTCGCGTTGTTTCTCGCTATGTTGGGATATCAGATATCTCTCTCTAAGATTTCGTCTTGACGAAGATGTCTGATATAAATTTGACAGATGAGTTTTTTTTCCCTTTTTCTAGGTAGATTTTATTTCATTATTTTTTGTCTCTCATGCTGGTCGTTGCTCTTCGTACTTTTGCATTTCGGTTGTATTTTTTGTTGTTTTGTACATTTTAAGTAACAAATTTGTGGTTTATCCGCGATGTTGACACGTCAACCTCTCTTTCTTTAATGAAACGTCAAGACATGAATTTCCCAGCAAAGAAAAAAGAAATGATCTGATATAGATATCGGAGATCTAGTTATCCGATACATATATCAAGTGGAGTCGGTGTGTTACTGTTCTGTACAAGTCTTACTGCAGAGGATTGCTTAAATCTGTCGCATTTTAAGCCCTCACAAAGCTGATGTTGAAATGATAAATTGTTTTAAGCAATAGTTAATATGTCTTCTTTATGGGAAAAAAAACGTGACTATAGTGTCTTCCTAGTGTTACTTACTAGAACTTTATAGCTACCATATTATCTCATGAAATAGAACAAAAAAGCAATTTTAGTTATAACGCTATTCAGCTGATCGCGCATATTCCATACATAATATACTGCAATTTTTCCTTTTTTAATTGTAAATTAATTTTTAACCAAGCCTTATGATAAATAATAATATTGCAAATGGGTTCATCCGATAACACACTTCCGAGCTCTAATTTCAATTCCCTCCTTCGCAAGTAGATACAATTTTCCACCGCACTATCTACTTTGCATATGTGTCATAACATTTGCCACAAAATTTACAAATTCATTGCAATCTGTTTGATTTAACACTCCAAGTGCTTCTGTAAATCAAGGCAGTTTATTATATTCCATAGTGATGTACCAAGTAAATGCCATCCATTCCAGGTTTTTCCCCCATTCACCACATCAAGGAATAAAAAAAAGTTATATTTTCAGTTTTACCGTCTGATGTGTCGCGATGAATGTGATGAATCAAAAAACTTTTTCCACGTCAACATTTTTGATGAAAGGGTTAAAGGAATGAGAGGAAATTATATATAAATGAAAAGTAGGAAAGAACTTTTTCCAACTGCCAAATAAATTCTTCCCGATTGCACTCCCGCCCAACACCGACACGGATGTCAGACAAAGTTTTTCGTTCTATATTTTAAACCCGTAGTCAGCTTCATGAAGGAGAACCTATTCCGTCATCAAAACTTCACGCGCGCTCAAAGTTAAATAATTCGAAATTATTATTTATACCTACTATTGAGTTTTCAAAAGTATAGGTACCTCCGTTCGTCGCGTCGTCGCGTCGCCCACTGACGCCTAAAACACCACCACATAAGTTAGTACCTATGCCCGACGTATTGGGAAGGCCTCTATAATATGAGAGACAGAGGACGTAGACATGAGGACATAGACTTTTCTCTATTTACTTTATCTGCGGATGCGGAATCGTATGTAGAGGGCGTACGTGTGTTTATAGAGCACGTACTTTGACTTAAGTTGTCGCTTATCACGGTTTCGTAGGCACATAAGTTCAGACTTTCACATCGTTACTCATCTTTGTGTTATTCTTTTCTTTCATTTCTAATTTATTTTCAACTGCTCCCCCCCCTCCCTCCACTCATCGTCTCTGTTCTCCCTCTGCCAACAAGTTACACGATCCTTGAAATGAGCTATGAATAAAAAGTTATTTTAATTTAAAAGAAAGATTTTAAAAATGAATTTGAGAACAAAATATTATGCCTCGAGGGAATTTTGAGGGTTGGCGGTGATGCAAAGTTTGTTTAAGTGTGTACATAGAAACATACATAAGTACCTACCTAATACATAAGCATTCGATTATTTTTATTTCGTATAAAAAAGGAGATTAAGGAATTTTGTAGAGTGACAGAACAGACATTCGATTCGGTGGGGCTTTAAGAACCAGAAGTTATTTACCTTAGGAACGTGCATTTTTTTAAGTGTCTTAAAGTTGAAATGAGAAGGGGACATGTGTATGCTGTCAGAATTAAAAGCCATATATGGAATGATAAGGAATCAATAATTCGTTTTATTTATTTTATTTCGGACCTATGATGAAATTTATATGAAGAAAAATGGTGGTTTTTCTCATGTAAGAGCACCGTGTAGTTGTGGTATTAGGATTAGTATTTTAAGAAGTTAAAAGTTTTCTGGCAGTTGTAAGTGCAAAATTATATACCTGGGACCCTAAGTAGAAAGTACGCTGAATTCGAACCAAAATGGTAGGTATATAGGTATACAGGGCTTAGTAGGTATAGTTGGTACTAACAAAGTTCATACTTTTGAACCATCATCAATTAGTCCTTCACAAAAGGTGATTTTTAACCTTACACAATAAGTTTTAAGAATTTCGCTCGATCGGAGTGATAGTGTTTGCGTAAGTTTTGTACAATCAAAACTTGTTAAAGCGAGAATTTTACCTTTTCTCTCGTTTTAAGTTCCTCTTGGCCTCTTGGTTAGGCTTCAAAGATCAACTAACCATGAACTTTAATATCCGATCTTTACTTTCTAAAATAGTCGCATTAGACGGCTTCTCTATAAATCCATTATTGATATCAAACATTTCATTGGGGTTATTTCCTAACTTAAACTTATCCAACATCATTCTGCACAGCTGTTCAATTTTATTCGGGATGTCAAAGTTAGACATGGTTCTAATGTAGAGCTTGTAAATGCTGTCATAATCATGTCTTTCAAGTCGATAAATATCTAACATATAGTTTGTATATACATATATAAAGAATTATTTCATGCATGAATATTTTTCAATGTTTACCTCAATGCGGGTATTTGGTCGATGGAAGATTTTCCTGATGGTCTAAGGACCATATCTTTATTCCATATGATTTTTAGGACGCTCACCCAAAACTGCATATACGGTTTTCAGGAGACTTTATAGTTGATAAAAATAAAATAAGCTTTATTTCTTTGAAGATTGGGTACTCGATGCTGACAAATTCCATATTTCGGGCATGTTACACTCTAACAATATTTTTATTTCATCGCTGTATAGGCTTCGAGTTTTGCTACATGAATACTCGTCATCCGACTCCGAATTAGAAGTTTCTGTTTGATGGCGGGGTGAAACCTAGGACCCCGGTTTTGTGTGTTTTGATAAAGGTTTGGTGTATTTACGTCATAGATCGTCTAAAATCAATGCTGACATACGATACACATTCCCTTAATTGACTTTTGGTGATTACAGCTTTTCGAAGTTAAATTACTAAGTGACCTTTCCTCGCTAATGTGGGGTCTGAAAAATCTAAATTCTGACCTTGGCTGCAACAAGATATAGTATATAGTAAGAGTCAATATGTTTGCTTATTGGAATTTTCCAAAGTCTTGCATCGATTGTTACGTGATCAATCTTGTAAATTGAATTCGACGTGTCTTATGAAATATGGAAACCGCGTGGTGCTTTATCGGAGGTTGTTGTTTGTGCGTTATCGGATGATGTTTTTATTTTCCAACAGTCCAGACATAGCACATATGTAATATCATTCTTACCAAGTTCGACCTTAAAGTATTTTAGGGCGATTTTAACGTCGTAACAGGGACATTTGTGGTAATTTTAATCGGTCGCTCTTTTCTTTTTAGGGTCCATTAAATCCCTCCATTATTACTCTAGGCAGTTGCTTGTTGCTGGACGTGGCGAGAAATTCATCCCCAATTCATTGAAGATCAGTTTTCTTTATAAGTTTCAGGAACCGATAGCTATTATCCACATTCTTTATGACATGAACATACATATATTAAGAACTACGTGTCAACACGTGCTTGTAAATCTGTATTACAAAAATAACCACAACTAAAATATTAAATAATCTTTCAAAACAAACAAATGAAAATCCCCAAAGTTGTCCTAATATAATCCTCCAAATTGAGTTCTTAACTCGGCCACTATTATCACCACCCAAGACGTCGAATCCAGACAACCTTGTTCAAATATACCTACCTAAATACAAATCAATAAAGATACCACGTAGTTCATGATATCGTTATTTTATAAAAAAAAAAAATGTATACAAATCCTTTTGCCACCATCATAAGTATCATTATCATTATAGGATCAAAAGCCATTGAATGAAGAAATGGTATCCGATAATTAATTTGTTTTCCACAACATCATCATAATGCCAGAGATTGACAAAGAAAATGGGATAGGATGTCCCTAACGACCACAACAGAATAAAAATTTTACAAAGGAAAATCTTTTTTCAAAACACCTGATCTGTGTTCAAAAAAAAAAAAAAAGATACGAGTAAAATAGAAACAAGAACTTCTTAATCCCAAAAGATCTATTAGATTTAAATAAACACGTACAACATCAGCAGTGTGCCGCATCCTGTGGTCTTTATTTTTTTTTTTCTGACATAACCTAACGACGGTATAGGATGCAGGTTAAAGTTGTTATAAAGAGCCTTTGACGCTGCCGACGACCGCAGGTCATTTTTATTCCCCACAAACGTATTATATTCTTGTTTTTCCTTTCGAACACTTTCGGTTTCGTTTTAATGCAGAGATAGAAAGAGAAAGAGGAGTATGCAAACATCAAAGAATAATACTATCCTCCTGGGAATCTTTTGCAAGGATGTTTTTACTTTGTATAGAAAGTAGAAACAACGAAAAAAAAAAATTCTGAAAATTATATTTTGATAATGTCTTTGAAAGTTCGTGTTTACTTTTCCCCTAGGATGAACAGCCGTTTTTATGACAGTCAATTCAGTTTTCTTGAAAGTTATTTCGGTCACAGTGGACTAATGAACCAAAACCTTATTAATTTATAAAACGTGCTGCTTTTAAAATTTCATGACCCAAGGGTTTGGTTTGAACGATGTTGGTTTGCCAAATGGTAATAAATTAACGAGGTTTCTACACTTTAAACAAAAATAAACATTCAAAATAATTTTAGATATAACACGAATTTTAACTTATATTAGCAGTTATATGTAATTTAGGATTGCTGGTGATTTTGAAGAGAAATTCGAAAATTGAGTTATATATTTGAAAAGTTAGGAAAAATAGTGGAATTAATAAAAGAACAGAACAGAAATCCCTTTTATTATAATAATAACCACAAAAAAACACCAACAAAATACAAATGTCAAAATTTCGCGAGCAATTAATAGCCCATTCAATTAAATTTTGTGCGAAAAGAGTGTAGAGAGTAGTGGAGACTTGAACCGGTTACCAACCGTTTCACCGTGGAGCTGCGTACCGCAAAACGAAAAGAAGAACGGAAAATTTCGGTTTTGATTTGACTATGTCATTTTTGTTTCGATTTTTCGTTTCACTTCAGCTTTGTCAATTCTCAGCATGCTTCGCTAAAAAAATTAATTTGAGATATGACCTTCTCGCTTAGGAGGGCAGTCTAACTATACATATTTTTATATTATCTTACAGAACTTGCCACCTGTAAGATAAAATCATACAAATAGTCTAGTTTACAAAAAATATTATACTTCACAATAAAACTATCTTAAAAAAAAAAAAAAAAAAATTTCAAAATAAACAACGCACTCAACCAAAACCACATTACTTTGCACTGCCACTGCAACACAACACAACACATACACAACTCACGTTTTTCCCTCGAACTAGAATCACCCATCGGAACGAAGTTGCAAGAAAATGTAATGAAAACATTGACCAGCAACCTGTGAAGAGAGCTAAAAAGCAAACAAAATCAAAGAAGTAAAACAACACCAACAACAACAACTACAACAATAACAAAAATTCAGATAAAAAAAAATTGTTTGTAATGAATTTTCTTTGCACAAGTGCACATTCACTCTATCTGATAATTCTTCTATTTCTCTGTTCCCTTTTGGGCTGTAAATTTCCGGAAGTCTTATCTTCTAAAACAAGAAATACAAAAAAAAAATTAACATCACAACTTTGCCTTGGAAATTCTTGCGTTTTCATTACAATTTTTGTTTGCCTGCCATTTGTCTTTAAAACCCACACACACACTTATACAGTTTAAAATTACAAGAAACTGTGCAACACATTTTCTTTTTAAACCGAAAACCTACCATAAATTTGTACCCAGATCATCTGGTTAAGTCAAGAAATAATACAAAAGAGTATAATTTAACCTTTAACGAAGTTTTGACTTTTTTGTAAAGCACCTTTAAAGGCATTTTAAGATTATTCTAATAAGTGTAGATAAACAGAACGAAGTTTTAAAAGAGCTGAGGATGACGAATCACGTTTTAAGTTAACATAAAGGGCACGACTGGGTCACAAAATTACTAAGGTAGAAAGAATTAGATTGTATATTTTCTGAAACCATTTGTTATGGTAAAAAGTTTGATTAAAATCGACTGTTCGTCTTAAAAGTCAGTTTCGTTTACACAACTGATTTTGCGTGAAATATTTCAGTGTTTAGCAAACTTCTTAAAAACTAGGAACTTTTTGGAAAACATACATATTGTAATTATACAGGGTGATTGATAAAAGGTAAGACCAAAAGGCTAAAGCGAGTAGGTTGAATGAATTAAGACAAGAAAAAAATCGTTTTTGAATATAAAAATTAACAAGAGCATTGAATTTTAAAATTACTAGGTACTATTATAAAGAAAGTCTTGTATTCGTGCAAAAAAATTAATTTTTGAGATAACAATCAAACATATGACATTACGATGATAGAGAAGACGAAAAAAGTGGATCCGACGATTTCGTCCGTCTGTCTGTTTTTTGAGATAACAATCAAACATATGACATTACGATGATAGAGAAGACGAAAAAAGTGGATCCGACGATTTCGTCCGTCTGTCTGTCTGTTTGTATTGAAACCTACAGGCTAAACGGCAGATTCGCTTCAAACTTGGTAACTAGTATTTTTTGGGTGATGTACCCGAACGTATTTTTAATTAACGTTCTAAGCTTAAAAATAACGGTACCTGCCGTTAACCGTTCTTGAAAAGCTTATATTTATCGGGAACGGCTCCAACGATTTCAACCAAATTTGAAGTAATAAGATATCAAATGTCTATGAGATACTAAAATATTTATTTTTATTCGCGAATTACATGACTTGCCAAATTACACCTTTTGTACCGATTGATTTGTTTCGCAGAAGCGGAATAGGTTAAATTAAAATTGCTATACTGCAAAGAAATAATGCATATTAGAAATAAATTAAATGGTTAAATAAGGGAAAACGGTTTTTCGGTAACTAAAACGCTCAGTCATTTACTTAAAAAGACAGTTGAGTGTACTTGTAAATCTGTTTTTCAGAGAAGCGATGCAAATATGAAACGACTTACTTCGATTTATTTTTTTTGTGTGGCTTAATGTAAGTTAGCTTTAAATAATTCTTGTCTTTTACGATTTATTACATATTTATAAATTATGTCGAGTAAGAAAGAACCCAAAATTTCTTATTCGGCAAAGCAAATATGATTAGACCCAGGGAAAATTGTTTATGCTCAATGCAAATTTTTGGTAAAAATAACAAGGAATTCATCGAATATTTTTCAGAGGAAACAGAACATGCTCTTAATTTAAATTTATCAAATTACTTATCTTATTACAATAAGATTCATATCAATGTTAAAGGTGCAGATCAGAAGTTTAAAATTCAATCACTATTCATGCTAGGTGCAAGTTTTTTGTAACTAAAATTTATTGATAACACCTTAAATAATTTTATATTTCAAATATGAATGCAGTTCTAACAATAGCTCGTGTTTAATGGCATTTGCTTGACAAATCCGTCTTAAAATATTAAATTTAATGAATTTTAAAAATCGTGATTGGTTCATTAAATCTTTGTTTAATAATGTGATATAATTATAAATCGAATATTATTTTTGGATTGAAAACGTGTATCCATAAGTTATTGATTCTTTTCTGAGAAACCATTTGCTAATTTTGGTAACCTGTTGAATAAAAAAATTGATTCAAAATTTTATAATGATACCTAAGTTGTCACTTGCATATTAATTATGTTAGGTATGAAAATATTTATGAATTGGTCGCAAGAACTTACTCTTGTAGCCAACTTGACTGTTTTACAAATTAAAATAGTGAAATCATATATCTAAATTAAATAGGTAGAAATAAAATTTAATAAAAATCTTTAAAGCTGTATTTAAAAATTTCGGGAAAACTGAAACAAAAGTTCTTTTTCTTGTTCTTTTGTTTAAACTTTAGAAAAACGGAAATAAAAAGGTAATACATTGAAAATTTTAACAAATCCGTTTATAGTTCTTTTTTGATCTTCTCTATAGGAGGTACTCATAATATCTGGTTTTAGTAAACCTTTTCTTTTTACATGAAAACAATATTTGCACTATTTCATATAAAACAAATGAAAATTAAATAAGTTAAATTTAAAAAACGTAAGCTTTGTTTTCTGCTATGATGTGAAAAAAAAAACATAAAATTTTCTCAATTAGGTATGTGAATCGAATATCTACAAGTATAAATGTTTTAAAAGCTGTCTGCGTTCATACGCAACATTTTTTTTTCTTTGGTGAAACATATCCTGCAGCTCCAAAGACGACGAGGTGAAACGAAAAGATATATTAATTACTCATTGATTTGAAGTCCAAATCAATACGATCTTTCAAAGTGTTTGTGATGTTTTTTTTTTTTTTTTCATTTTATTTTATTAAGATATTTGTGCAAATGGATAGTTACATACATATTTACGCTTATTTATTATAACCTGTGCAAACTTTTACGATTTCTTTGAAGGCCTTGCTTATGTATTAATTTTTTTTCTAGACTTTTTCTACTTGATGACTCTTTTATTCATGTTGTTGTATTACACATGTTAAATAGACTATCTGTCTGTCTGTCTTCTAACAATATTTCTCTTAAAGATATCCTATACACATAGGTACTGCCTCTGGAAAAAAACAAGTTGTTTTTTTTTGTCTGTTACTTTGCTTCGTCGGTTTCCTTTTTTTTAATTACCTTTTTAAATAGACACGTAGGACGTAGGTACCTATATAGAAAATAAAATATTAATTGTATAACTGGATAAAATGACAATAAGATTCATATCAATGTTAAAGGTGCAGATCAGAAGTTTAAAATTCAATCACTATTCATGCTAGGTGCAAGCTTTTGTAACTAAAATTTATTGATAACACCTTAAATAATTTTATATTTCAAATATGAATCCAGTTCTAACAATAGCTCGTGTTTAATGGCATTTGCTTGACAAATCCGTTTTAAAATATTAAATTTAATGAATTTTAAAAATCGTGATTGGTTCATTAAATCTTTGTTTAATAATGTGATATAATTATAAATCGAATATTATTTTTGGATTGAAAACGTGTATCCATAAGTTATTGATTCTTTTCTGAGAAACCATTTGCTAATTTTGGTAACCTGTTGAATAAAAAAATTGATTCAAAATTTTATAATGATACCTAAGTTGTCACTTGCATATTAATTATGTTAGGTATGAAAATATTTATGAATTGGTCGCAAGAACTTACTCTTGTAGCCAACTTGACTGTTTTACAAATTAAAATAGTGAAATCATATATCTAAATTAAATAGGTAGAAATAAAATTTAATAAAAATCTTTAAAGCTGTATTTAAAAATTTCGGGAAAACTGAAACAAACGTTCTTTTTCTTGTTCTTTTGTTTAAACTTTTTAGAAAACAGAAATAAAAAGGTACATTGAAAATTTTAACAAATCCGTTTATAGTTCTTTTTTGATCTTCTCTATAGGAGGTACTCATAATATCTGGTTTTAGTAAACCTTTTCTTTTTACATGAAAACAATATTTGCACTACCTTCATATAAAACAAATGAAAATTAAATAAGTTAAACTTAAAAAACGTAAGCTTTGTTTTCTGCTATGATTTGAAAAAAAAAAAAAACATTAAATTTTCTCAATTAGGTATGTGAATGGAATATCTACAACTATAAATGCTTTAAAAGCTGTCTGCGTTCACACGCAACTTTTTTTTTCTTTGGTGAAACATAGTCTGCAGCTTAAGATGTTGGTGACCTTTTTTGTTACTATATGTAAGCTATTGTTGAATGGGCTTTAGGTCAAATGAAACAGATATTTTGTTTGTCACGACGTTTCGTCCATGTATATGGACATCATCAGGTGAACAATGGTTTGATAATTATTGTTACATTTATATTAAATAATTTATTTATTTTTGGGTCTACACTGTATAAAGTTTAACTTGTCAGTTAATTGTTTAACTTGTCAGTTTAACTTGTCAGTAAATTGTTACATTTATATTAAATAATTTATTTATTTTTGGGTCTACACTGTATAAAGTTTAACTTGTCAGTTAAACTTTATACAGTGTAGACCTAAAAATAAATAAATTATTTAATATAAATGTAACAATAATTATTAAACCATTGTTCACCTGATGATGTCCATATACATGGACGAAACGTCGTGACAAACAAAATATTTGTTTCATTTGACCTAAAGCCCATTCAACAATAGCTTACACATAGTCTGCAGCTCCAAAGACAGACGAGGTGAAACGAAAAGGTATATTAATTACTCATTGATTTGAAGTCCAAATCAATACGATCTTTCAAAGTGTTTGTGATGTTTTTTTTTTTTTTTTTTTTCATTTTATTTTATAAAGAATTAAACCATTTGTGCAAATGGATAGTTACATACATATTTACGCTTATTTATTATAACCAGTGGACAGCACTGGTTCTATCGTGCTTGTTGTGTATTTTGATTGCTCTGTAAACTTAAATCTTTTTTCGTTTATAATATTGCATATTAAATTATTTTTTTGACATATTTTACTTCTTTAAGTGATATATAATATATTTTAAATATTTTTGTTCATTAATTTAATAGTTTTGTTTCATTTATTTAATTAAATAAATTCAGTGCACGTCGCTTGTATAAACATTTTAATTGTGTAATCTACGAGTGATAAAAAAAAGCTTTTTAATTAGTTCTGTGTGTTAGTGTCTTTGTTTAACAAACCTTAATTTTTCCATTACTTTGAGCTTTTTTCATATTTGTTTAAGAAATTCTATAGTTTAAATCGATATACCTAGTGTAAGGTATCAGGTGGTACAATTGGTTGCTGCTTGGCATTCAGATCTTTGTTAGCTCTGGTTCGTTTCCCAGCAATATCAAATCTTTTTTTTTTTTTTTTATTTCTTTCATTATAAATTTTTTTTTCTTATTTTTTTTCATCCTTTATTCTTTCTTCGTAATTATTTTATTTCAAATCAATTTTTTCATAATGGTTTGCTCTGCAAAAGCCTGTCCTGATGATTCTAGTAATAGCCGTCTCTTTACCTGTTTTGGACCTTGTGGTAATCTTTACCATGCTAAATGCGTTGGTTCTACCAATGGATTTCTTGATAAAGTAATAAATTCTGATATTGCCTTTTGGTATTGTACCGACTGCCGTAAGATTTCACTTTCTCAGCTCTCCTTCAAAATGAATTCTTTTAAAGAAAACATTTTAAAGCTCTCTAAAGGGTTCAATGACTTGTTGACAAACTTTAACACTGCAGTGTCAAATGTAACTACATTTTCCCCTTGCAACGATATGATCAATGTCGAAACATCAACTGATGACTTGATCCAACAACCTGTTTCTATTTCCGTTCCATCAGATGAATCAGATTTATCAACAAGAACTTCTTCTTCAGCACTATCTGATCGCGACTCTGTTGCAAAAAGAGGAAATAAAAGGATACGAGAAAACTCAACAGTGGTTAAGAATTCAAGTCCCCCTCCAAAACGAACCAATTTAAGGAGCAACTCTAATAGTCTTATTGATTCAGGCGCATCTAGTTCGTCTCATGTCAGTCCGACTTTAACGATTGCTGTTAATACGGTGGCTGACAATGATTGTGAAACTATATCAAACCATATTGTAATAACAGAACCTTGTCCTCGTCCTATTGAGGCTGTCCCTAAGCCTAAATCAATTTTTATTTCTCGCCTTAGTCCAGATATAAGTGTTCATGATCTTGTTTCCCATTTGGTCTCTAACAAATGCATTCCGAACAATGCATCAGTTAAATGTACCAAAATTAGTAAGGTAAATAGTTTTGTCTCATCCTTCAAAATTGTTGCTCACCCGGCATTTTTCGAATCTATCATTAATACTAAAAATTGGCCTTCTGAAGCGCTTATAAAAGAGTTTGCTACCGTGAGAAGTAAAAGAAGTAAGTGCGTTATTCCTAAGAAATCTCCGCCAAAAAACTAAAAAGGATTACCCTCTTTTATCAAAACGTCAGAGGGCTTCGCAGCAAAACTGCAAATATCTATACTAACTCTCAAGCTTTTTCACATGACATCTTTGTTTTGACGGAAACTTGGCTGAATTCAAGCTATTTAGACACAGAACTTTTTGATCAAGAGTTCTTAGTTTTTAGAAAAGATCGTCATGTTGATAAACCAAAAGAATTAGGCGGTGGTGTGTTGATTGCTGTTCGTAATAATTTTGTATCTACGCGTATTTCTTTCCCCTTCGATCTTTCTATTGATTTGGTTTGCATCAAATTAAACATAGAGTCTAAGTATGTATATATTATAAATGTATATATTCCTCCAAGAAGTTCAAGTTTGTTGTATAATGAACTTGTTTTGGCCTTAGACTTTATCATTGACTTGTCTTGCTCCAACAGCAATATTCTACTTCTCGGGGATTTCAATTTACCCCATATAGAATGGGTTCCTTCGGATGATGGATCATTTCAAGAAGCCTCATTAACATCTTCACAAACAGAGCTTCTCTCTCTAGATGGTATTAATTCTACTGACTTACAGCAAGTTAACTGTATTAAAAACTCTAAGAATCGAGTACTCGATTTGATATTTTCTTCTGACGCTATTAGTACTGTTGTTCAGGAATCTAGTTCTGGAATTACTAATATAGACAATTACCATCCACCCTTGGATATATTTTTTGATTTGAGCAACCATCCTCTCGAAAATTGTAATTCTCAAGATTGTTCATTTGTTTTTGACTTTCGAAAGTCAAATTTTCAGTTGCTTTCCGATGTAATAAGTAGATCGAATATTAGAAATATATACGATTCTACAAATATTGACGATGCAGTAACTGAGTTCTATAATATAATCAGTAGCTGTATAAATAATTGTGTACCTACAAAAATATCTAAAAACACTAATTTTTGTCACCCTTGGTACACACAAGAGCTAAAATCTCTTCGAAACAAGAGAAATAAAGTATGGAAAGCTTATATAAAAACCCTCTCTCCAACAATTTTCGAACAATATATTGCCTTATTTGAAGAATTTAAAAATCTTTCAAAATTGTTGTACACCAATTACGTTAACGAAATGGGGGCTTCTTTAAAACAGGACCCTAAAAGTTTTTGGCATTTTGTTAACTCGAAAAAAAATTCGGATGGCTTCCCAGCAAGTTTTTTATATGAGAACACTTCCGTACAAAATCCCAGTGATATTTGCAACGCGTTTGCAAATAATTTTCGTAACTCATTTGTTGATACTCATAGAAGTGTTGATATAGATTTTTTTAAAGACGTGAAAAGCTACCCGCAAGTTAATTTTAACAATATTCCTGTGAAACAAGATAGAGTTTTGCATTTTTTGTCATCCTTAAATGACGATTACTCTTATGGCCCTGACGGTTTACCCCCAATTGTTCTGAAAAAATGTAGTGATGTATTAGTGCAACCCTTGCAATTTTTGTTTGAGCTTTCTCTAAAAGCTGGAAAATTTCCGTCCTTCTGGAAGAAATCATTTCTCACTCCTGTTTTTAAAAAGGGTGATAAATTCGACATTAATAACTATAGACCCATTTCTAAATTGTCATGTGTCCCGAAGCTTTTTGAACAGGTTGTATGTGAAAGCCTTTCATTTTTTGGTAAAAACATTATTTGTAAACAGCAACATGGCTTTGTGCAGAAAAGGTCTACTGTTACAAACCTTCTTACCTTCTTGCATAATTGTTCAAATGCATTAGAAAAAGGTAATGAAGTTGATTGCATATACACAGATTTTTCTAAAGCATTTGACCAACTCAGCCATGACATTATTGTTTTTAAACTCCAAGCGTATGGTTTCCCTACTCTTTTTATTTCGTGGATCAAATCGTACCTTGAAAATAGATCTTACCAGGTCAAATTTAGAAACTCCCTTTCAAATACTTTCTTTGCCCATTCAGGCGTACCCCAGGGAAGTCATTTGGGCCCATTCTTATTCATTCTTGCTATAAATGACGTTTCATCTTGTATACGCTTTAGTGAGATTCTCATATTTGCAGACGATATGAAAATTTTTAAAACAATCAAATCTCCTAATGACCACAATCTTCTGCAGGCTGATGTCAATAGTTTCAGTGAATGGTGTTATAAAAACGGGTTAACTCTTAACCCTAAAAAATGCCAAACAATGACCTTCTCAAAGAAAAGATCTTCAAGTTTCTTTGAATATTGTATATCTCAAAATAAAATCTGTCGCGTGGTTAGTTTCAAAGACTTAGGTGTAAATTTTAGTGCTAATCTAGAATTTTCTGAACATATTAATTTTATTGTAAATAAAGCGAACTCTATGCTTGGATTCATAAAACGGTGGGCAAAAGAATTTAACGATCCGTACGTCACTCTCTCATTGTACAACTGCTACGTAAGGCCTCATCTTGAATATGCCTCACAAGTATGGACTCCTTTTTATGAAATCCATAAGAACCGTATTGAATCAGTGCAGCACAAGTTTATTCGCTTTGCTCTTAAAGGCCTTCCTTGGGCCGATCCTTATAATCTGCCACCTTATGAACATCGGATACAGCTTTTGCAGATTCAATCTTTACACCAACGAAGGGTAAATAATGATTTAATTTTTCTTCATCAACTTATCAGCGGACAAATTGATGCTTCGGACCTGTTAGCTTCTATTGGCTTAAACTACCGCGGAGGGTCTTACCACCTACGAAGATCTGAACTTTTACATATTGAACTCCACAGAACTAATTATGGCATGCATGAGCCTCTCACACGGATGAGTAAGTTTTATAACTTGAATGAGAGCCTTATAGACTTTAATTTAAATAAAAATATTTTAAAAACTCTCTTTAGAACCAGTGCTCCACGATCATAATTGTTTCTGTGTTGTATTGTAATAATGTATTTATGTTGTATTTATGTGCATGTGTTTTTGTTTTTGTACCATTGTGCTTACTAACAACTAACACCTGCACTAAGTGATGAGCCAGTGGGACACATTATATGTGTTGGCAAATCTTTCTTTCATATGTTGATGCTTGCTTTAAGCTCCATTTGAAAATAGATCTGATAGTGTAAAAAAAAAAAAAAAAAAAAAAACTTTTACGATTTCTTTGAAGGCCTTGCTTATGTATTAAATTTTTTTCTAGACTTTTTCTACTTGATGACTCTTTTATTCATGTTGTTGTATTACACATGTTAAATAGACTATCTGTCTGTCTGTCTGTCTTCTAACAATATTTCTCTTGAAGATATCCTATACACATAGTTACTGCCTCTGGAAGAAAAACAAGTTGTTTTTTTGTCTGTTACTTTGCTTCGTCAGTATACATTTTTTTAATTACCTTTTTAAATAGACACGTAGGACGTAGGTACCTATATAGAAAATAAAATATTAATTGTATAACTGGATAAAATGCCAAGGTAATTTGTAATCGAAAAAAGAAACGCCAAACATTCAAGGAGTTAAGTCGCGTCGTCGTGACGACGCTCTTTCATATAGTTGTTACACCATCAAAGAAACATTTACCATTGTTGGTCACGTAAAAGCTCTACAAAAGTAATATCTTTGTATGTTTTTTACATCAAACACTTCAAATTGTTGAAGAAAATATAAAAAGATATTCCTCCATACAAAAGTATACAAAAGTGCACTTAAGAGTAAAGTAAGTACCTTCATCAGGTAGCTTCTTGTAAGTACCTATACAGTATACCTACATACATTGCCCATAGATGCACCCATCTTTATGTATAAGAGTTTCTTCTATCTTCGCGTTGTAACCTTTATTAAAAAACCACAACCCACGTTCTAACAAATTTAACAAAAGAATAGACGAATTTATTTTTTTATACAATAAATATAAATAAAAAATTAACTGCCCACATCTAACCTTATGTACCTACATTATGCTATGCATATATTATATATATCTGATGTATATGCATTTTTTCATTCTAAATCATTAAGAGAATCTAGTAGAAGTAGTGTTGACCCAAATTTATGGTAACATCAGCCATAATCTTATGAATTCAGGTGAACATAAAAACATTAATCGGATTCATTCGAATATGCATATATACATATATGTATGTACCTACATATAAACATAAACATATATAATCTCTTGGAACTCCAATCTCCTCAGACGATCTTTTATTGGTGTTACGTCTCGCTGAGCACACTTCCTTCTCCTTGTCCAAAAAGAACTGAATAACTATAAACTATTGAAAAATGCAAGAAAAAAATAAGTTGAATGTTGCCAGATTTACATTTTTAAATTTTGTTTTAAGTTTTAAAAAAATTATCTCTGTGAATATAAAAGTGTATCTTAATGCACTAACATAAAATTATTAATGTCTAGAATAAATCGTGTTTTTAAATAATGTTTTAAGAACAAAAAAGAACAATTTTTAATGTCTCTTCTGGGAATAACCAGAAAGTACATTCAAAGTTTAAAGAAAGAAATTTTTTTAATATATTTTTAGAAAACTCTGTAAATAGTTTGGCTTTAGAAGGCAGCTCAGTTAACAGAAAACAGCCCTACCCGCATGGACAGAGCAACGCACAGATTAGTTAGTCAGGTTTGATTAAACCAAGTTAAAAACTGTTTTTCAAAATATGGAATTGGATCCATTAAAAAAATATTTAAAACTAATTTAGTAATTTATATATTTGTATACTTACTTTCTTATTTGATAAACTTACTTTATATATTTGATAAACTTACTTTGATAAACTTACTTAAAACAATAAATTTCAGTCTTTCAAAATAACTTAATATTACAATATCTGGCAACACGGCTTTTAACACAAAATATTTAAAAAATATTACAAACCATTCACCTAAAACTTAAAACCTCTTTTCATGATGTTGATGTTGGCCTACTTGAATTCAAAGTGGGTCCCATGTCCCATGACTCCCATGTTATGTACATATATGTATGATGGAATTGTCTTAAAAGTTTACTGACCCTAACTGTCCACATGGCTGGCTTTTCGACGTCGATGACGATAACTTCGAAGCTAACTGACATACTCCCTCCAAAGGCGCCCGACGCGATACGTAAAGAGGCTTAGAGGCCAGTCAATTCGTGTCGTGGCACAAACCTTTTCAGATATAAAAGTTAATAATGACCATCGAATTCTTCGTCTTTAATGACTTTTTCTTCTCCCTAGTGTCCCGACCCGACACTTACCATCAGTGATACTAAAATGCATTTGAATAATGAAATTGATGATTCCCATGTCTTTGTTTGACCTTTGGTATGCAAATTATGTTTGATGTAAAACTGATTAAGTGGGCGTCTTTGTTGTTGATGATGGTCGGTTTTCTGGTTTAGGTATGGTGGTGGTGGGTGCACACTTATGTACATTGTACAGTACATTTTGTAAAAGTGATTTAATATCTTGAAATTCTGACATTCTCACGAAGCACAAAATAGAATGCAATACAAATGGAATTTGAATACTATTCTATTCAAAATTAAAGTGCGGTGGTTTAATGGGACGTGTGTTTCCTGATTGTGCATCGCTGATGGATAGGCAATGACGAAGACAAAAGAAAAAGACTTAAAGTGCCATGTTGGGTTGATTGGTCATAAATCTTTGATTCAAATATTGCTGTTGTGGATGTGACATCAAATTGAAATGCTACGTATTGTGCACGGTTTGATTTGTTTGTATGCATTTTAAATTATATAGGGTGTGTTTCTAATGTTTATTTTTCTGTATTACACAATGTACTAATTGAATGATGGTTAAAGTTCCTAAACAATTTCAAATTCATTTAAATCATTTGTAAAGGCTTACTTTCAAAGTGTTTCTCAATATGCGAAATAACATTACCATACCCTCAATAGCGAAATAAAATAAAACCCGAAAATGTTGTTACTTTTCGCATAAAATTAATTTCAGTTTGGAGATTATTAAAAAATCACCCAGAAACTAAAATGAAAAATTGCCCACTTTTTGTTTTAATCAAAATAATTACGTAAAGCAATATTACACAAAATACACTCAGTTACAAAAAAAGTGGCGCAGTCATACTTTTTGATGTGTTGTTATCATTTTTACAACCTTATCCAAGGTATGGCCAGGCGAATTAAAGCTTTATTAGATGTTCGTGGAGGCAATACCCACTATTGAAGAAACAAGGACTAGTTTAAAAAAAATGTAAAAAATGTAAAATTTAAGTTTGCCCATTTTCCTTAATTTATGGTTTATTTCTAAGTTCTTCCTATTTTTTCGTTTTTTATTACATGAATGACTTACTTTTATGTTAATAAACAAAACTGTACCAGAAAAACGTTTATTTGTTTAAGTTACTTCAAAATGTTGCAAAATTTCAAGGTGCGCCACTTTTTTTGTAACTCAGTGTATATAAGTACATAAATAAAAGATCGTTCATAATAGTTTTGGGCGATTCTTTATTTGTTTTTTTGGGCGATTTTTCCTCTATTTTTTTTTTTTTTTTTTTTTTTTTTGAAATAAGAGCAGTTAAAAAATAAAATTTATTTTAATTTCTTAAAGTTATTTAAGAAGTCAAATCTACGTAGCAAAACGAAATGACCAAATTTTAGGGTTATCCACTTTGCATAATTATATACTAAAATTTGCACCCACCCAAAATCATATATTGAACCCAGGAAATGGGTATATGGGTATGGGACAGGCATGCTGTCCCCTACCTGCCTCACTCTTTTTTAGAGAATAGTTTAATGTATCAAAATACATTGTAACGATTTACGGCTTTCATTTTTGGTTATTCATTTATTGAAAGTTCGTCAAAATATTTAAATTTCGTATTTTAAAGCTCAATTGATAACAATAGTCCAAGAGTTAGCGACCGATCTTCGGACATTATTTTAGCACTTTTAAGGGCTGTATATTTGGTTTCCGATTATTTCCGGTAGCCATAATTGTCATTCATTAACTGAACAAAAATTCAGACGACCCAAAATAATGTCCCAAAATCGGTCACCAGCTTTCGGATATTTTTTTCTTTTCTTTTAATTTACAGCGAACAACATTATTCTCAACTATCTAACAACAATTGTTATATGATATTGAATTGCAATATTTAATAACTTACAATGGAATAAATAAAATAAAATTATAGGGTATCGTTTGATTTGTTTTTTAGTTCCACCAAGTAGTTTGAGCTTGTTTGTAGTTGTTCTTTTTATGCCTATACATAACATACATATGTACATATATTTATACCTAAATCCATCTCTTTGACAAAAATTGAGCAGCAATGTTCGGTATTGCATGATAAATGAAGTACCTACATTATAAAGAAATGTCAAGGAGTGTTTGTATGTCTGGTTTGTTATGCTGTGGCTTATATTTTTATTGGATTGGTTCTCGTCGTGCTTGGAATTTAATTTTTAATCTTCATTTCGAGTTTTTTTTTACAAATGAAATCTTATTTCATTTCGATTGGTTTTAGAAAAACCTAGGGATTTACTTAAAAGAGTTTCACTTGTAAATACTCATCTATCTATTAAGAAAATTGAAATAAAAACAACTTAATATGAAAAAATTTCTGATCATTGTAATTCAAAATGTAATAACATTACATATACTTTATTCGCATGACTAATAAGTATATTATGTTACCATGTTTTGCCTCTTTCAGTTCTAATTAATTAAAATCTCAAAATAAAATTAAATTAAAAACTCCTACACCCCTAAAAGCATCTTATCAATTAAATTAAATGGAATATCAATCATTTGCTGTATATAGCAAGAATTATAAAAAAAAAGCCGTTGTTACATAAAAATGCATTGTTTTTCAACAAACATTGCATTTTGTAAATAAAATCAACAACAACAATGAGAAAAACTACATCAATATTATTTAATATTATCCAAATACTCCCTCTAAATACAAACACACTTTGCAATGAAACTGCAATACACAGCACAGCCACCACTTAAATATAATAAAGTACCGCAAATTCAATGCTATAACCAATCCAGAGTGAATTATTTATAACAAAAGATAAAAAAGTTAATTCGTAAGCAATAATAGAATAGAAGACTGCAAAATAAAAAAAAATCCATAGAGATGAAAAATTTGCAAAAAAGTTTAGTCACAGTTTATGAAAATATTGCGTCCTTGTGTATAACAGCAGAGAAGGATAAAAGCATGTTACATTCTTCTTATGGACGTAGATTTGCGTGGTTATGATCAGCTTCGACATTCTATAGAACATGCTTTGGTATTTGCTTCCGCACTCATCATCAATATTCCACCAGCTGTACATTGCGAAGTGGCACTGCTATAATGGTATATAGGTATATAGTCTCTTTTTCACATCCTTGGACCTTGGGTCATGTCATGCTGCAAAGTTTCAAGTATAACGGTTTTCATTGCTAAAACCGCTTCTGCTTATATTGCTGTTATTGGAATTATTTCCTACGAACTTATGTATCCCATTGGTTCTCTGTCCATGGATGGTATGTGATATACATATAGTCAAAGGCAAGTACGAACTTCAATCTAACTTAGTCCTTGGCCCAGCATCGGTGAAATTGCTTAATAGTTGGCTTGCACAGACAACTTACGGGTTTTAGCCCTTTTATGTGCATTTTCCGATGAGGGTAAATTTTTGTTCATTTCTGTCTCCGAAAGAGACACTTATTAGTGATAAACGGATATTTGTTCATATCGATAATTGATAATAATTATTAGCAGCAAACCTTTTTACATCCAAGAGTTGTCGCTTTTGAATGTAAGGTTGCAGTGCAGGGCACCCTTTATGTTTTTACTTATGCGATTAACACATTCAGTTCAGAAAATTATAGTGTAGGGACTGGGAAGAGATCTGGTCCATTACTGCAACTGCACGTTCAGTATCTACCTATATTAATTTTGATTTATTATTTGAAATCTGTGCTTGGCTGCCAATCGTCCTTTGACTATAAAACGTTTGGGTGGAATATCTATTAAGTGCAATCATATAGTATTAGCAGAAAAAATTGTTTCTCCTGCTGTTGTTTCTTCCTGCCTGTCACATAAGATGTTTTAGATTAATAATGAATTAGATGAGTAAGGCAATACTAGTGTTTCAATAGTTTAAACGAAAATTCTTTATAGCCATAAATGTTTTGTTTATGAGTATTATAAGTATTGTGTACACAAATTTGTAAAACGCCTTTTTTGTACTATTCTTTCATCTTTCATTCAGCTTCAAATCAAGTTATAAGTTAAGACCATGAGTGTTTCACGAGTTCAAAAGTGCGAAAGTAAATAAATCTAAGGGTCATATGCAAAAAGGTAAGTTCAAGCTTTTACTCACTTTTTTTTTTATAAGAAAGTTATCAGAAACAGTGAATAATAGCTTGAACTCATCTTTTTGTATATCTAACATTATACAGGGTTTTCCAACAAGAGGTGTTATTTTGATATTCAAAAAAAATGGCATTTTTTGAGATAAATGATCGGATGTTTATTTCATTATAAAGAGGAAGGTATGCCGTTAATAATGGAACACACCATCAGCCAAATGGCCGCCACGACCACGCTTACAGGACCATATCCTTTTCCCATAACACCTCTTATTGGTAAATCCTATATAATGAAATAAATAAATTAAATATGAAAATTCTATTTTTCGTGCAAGAGATGTTGATGCAGATTTGCTTTCAATGTTTGAACATCATATTGAGTGAAGACATTGAACCGGATAAACCATTTCACATTCGTGCAGTGCAGCAAAGACTGAAAGTAGTCCAATGACACACAAACCTAGAATGTAAAGTTGTTCAGTTTCTTTAAAATAAATGAATCGATTGTGGCATCATGAGCATAGTCCAAACGGAGTTGCTTATTCCAATTGAAGAAAATGATCTTAACTTCAGAATTAAATGAAATTATCAAACATTGTCACTCCAGTTTATCAGGAAAACTGGTTAAAAGATTAGAATGTCCAAACACTCCAAACATTTATAAAATTACTTGTGTTGAAGACAATACGGAACCTTAAGAAACACTAAGATTTCTTAATCTTATTGGAGTATTTTCGCACTTTTTTTTTTTTTTTTTTTTGTTTTAACTTTAGTTCGTCGAATAAGACCGTCAAAGGTTTCAGATAGTCTAATTTTACAGCTCGAATTGATCTATGAATTGCTTTCTTTTCTCAACCATGATAGCTCAAATAAAACAATGAGTTTTTTAAAGTTATAAATTATTTTATACTATGTTCCCACCTAACGAAATTACGCAATTTCAGCAAATCTCCCGAAATCACTCACGAAATTACACAATTTCACATACAAATACACAATTTCAAAATTATCTCAAACACCTCAATTTCAACGAAATCGCATTGAAATCATGTTTCATTTCATGTCATTCCTAAATTCAATGAACAGGGCTTACAAAATGCGTCAATATTTTTAAATGTCGACAAATAATATTCATGGCCTTACTTGAGCCAGAAAGAGAAAATCATATTTTTTCACTTATTAAAGTTGTCAAACAAAATCATTTCAATTTAGGAGTGAACACTTTTCGTAATTTTCAAATTGTAAGTCTCAAATTGTGCTATTTTGAGCTAGGTGGGAACATAGTATTAATCTTAATAATATTTTATTATAATTTTGTTTATATTTGCAACAAAAGTCCTGAACCAGCTTAGAATAATTTTTGTAATTATATCAGCACTGTAGCATACTAATACGACACTATTCAGGAATCATATTGACAAGTATCAGGCAGACGGCAAAGCCATGCTTATTTTGTAAATGCCATCGATTTTTGTAAAATGAAATCGTAATTTTAACATTTTTAATGAAATTGTAATTTTTATAAAGTCATAAAATAAAAAAATATAATATGTAATATTTCCGTTTTAACTAAACTAAATGTCCATAACAACATTCCAATTCTTGTTTAAGAAAGATAAATTTGTACTTAAAACTATACTTAATCTTTAAAAAACTTAGTATTAAAAATTACAAAATTGCAAATTATATATTGTCACTCGGGAAGACGGCAGCAATGCCATGCTCTAATTTATTCAAACAAGAAGCAAACAATGTAAACAAAATTGAATTGGAAATTTAAATAAAATATCTATCTATCTATCTACATACAATTAAAAAAAAAATTAAGCGTGAAAATCTGGGTCCGAGCCCTGAGTACACCTTATGTTTTTTTCATGGGCACTGCCTCTTCCGAGGAAGTGACAAATCCTACAAGAGTATAATTGTCATGAAAAGTGGATCTCACCTTTGTCGTTCGGACGCGACAAAAAATTAGGTCCCCTCGAATCCTGTAGAACTAACAATGCAATGCACACAAAAAGATTGGTTAAAAGTGTAAGTCACTAGGCCGTGGTTCTTTGGAGTTGTCGGTGCCACTAAATTTAATCTATTTTTATTTTTAATGCTTACTTAATCAAACAGCTTTCTTCAATTGTCTGGTCTGAATAAGACTTTAATTTCTAGACAGTTTTTGATTTTTAAATCATATTTTTAAGAACTTAACTTGTATATTTCAATGATGCATTGCTTAATCTTGTTAAAAAATTTTTGAAGGTAAAAGTAATGCCTCTGTTGATATAATTATATCTAGTATTTCTGTATTGTTGTGTTGCTTTGTGTCTACTCATCGATAAGTGGCAGCCATTAATAATGGGTGTTGATCGATTAAAGTATCTACGAAAAGCAAATTGAGTCGTAAAGTGTGGTTGACACCTGCAACAGCAGGATCCCATAAGGCAAAACAAATTTAAAGCAATTGCCGTAAGGGATAATAGAAACATTGCGACGACGACGACGACAAGACAACAATGTATCTATATTAAATATCACAGACAAAAGTGTAAGTGAGCAGCAGATGGATATGCCTCCATCTCTTCCTCCATATTCAATGGTGACACTATGAGGATAATGCTATGCTATCCATAAACAAGAACTTAATTTGAAAGGGAATAGAAATTGTCAGACGGATGTTCGTTCACCAGCAGAGACATTAGGGTGGTGCCACTCAGAAGTTGGAAATGGTGGTGACTGCGAAAATACTGAACACAACCCGAACATTATATAAACTAGGAAAAAGGGACAGAGAATTTGTAATGTAATTTTGGGATAATTGAAGTGAATAGCCAGCGAAACAAAGGGACGAAACGGAACGGACTCTATATACAACTAGTGTCAGGCTATAAATTTAGCTGATTATAAATTGAATATTATGCGGAATTAGACAGGGATTTTGATGTAATTATTAAAGCCCTTACAAATTTATTGAGACAGTTGGGAATTTAATTTAAATTGTCAAGAATCTCATTTTAAAATACTTTTTTTTTTTTATTTTTGTAAATTGTAAAATTAATATAATTTGTCTTTTCTTTTCTTGCAGGTATGTCGGTTTTAATTTGGAATTCAATAAGAAACGAAAATTGGTAAGATTTGTGCTTTAAGTATTTATTGGTAAACAAATATCTTTCAACGTACACCTCTGTTAATAAATAACATTTTTGTTTTCTTCTTTTCAACCAAAATAAGATTAGAATTCAATTAATATTTTTATACTCTACACAACTAAGAATTGTAATTTGTAGCTTAATGAGACAACTTAATTGCAAATACACGATGCATACAGCTGGAAACTAGAAAATTTGTTATTTTTTAAAAAGATTTTGTTTTAAAATTTAAAGATAATTTTTCTTACCGGCATTGAAAAGAATATAATAAAATACATCCTTACGTGTTATTGTATTCTTTTCAATACCAAAACGATAAAATAAACACATATGTATTACCTACTTCTGTTCGATCATATACGTTCCTTAGAATGGACATTAATAATAAATAGACCAGTATATAGTACTAAGTGCTGAGCCAATTTGCTTTATCATCTCAACTGAGCCCCATTAATCCTTATAAACATAAAATTTTATTTTTTTTTTCCGTTGTACCGAATTAACCAATATCCATCAATATGGCCGTGACAGAGGAGCCAACTAAACGAAAAAGAATTTAGAAATTTGCCAATATTTCGAACCATCATATTGTTTCATAGATCAATAGATTCTATTTGGCGTGGCACATTGCTTGTTTCTGGAATAAGGTTTACACATTACGAAACTTAATAAGAACAATAGTATTTAATTAAATCCCATACAATACCGCCGCTATCCGTCTCTATAATTGCGGCTAAATTATAGTTTTTTCGCTTAGCATAATACAGTACGAATTTGGTGCAAAAAAACTAGAAGCGACATCTGAACTTCAAAAAAGCTTACATCCAAGAACCTGAAATCGATAAACCTAAGCAAACATATTAAATGGGCTTCGGCATATGTCTCAATTCTTTGTTATAAAATTGGAACTTTGTTACGGATGGAACGGCATAATGGATGGCCTAAAATTCACAGATATGTATTTATATCAAAAACGTAAATCCCACATAGATGTACTATCAGTTCATTAACAACACCATAAAACTGTTGTTTTTTTTTTTCATTTCATTGATTTCATATTTTTGACTATATTGACAAAATATAATAAATAATCCGTATCACATATTTAATAACCACTTAGTCACATAAAAATTTAAATAGAACACAATACCAACTCTATAATACCATTCACATCTCTCATTGATATATGTATACAATGTTAATGTAGATACTGCGAAAGCTCTTATCTGCAGCAGTATAAATAAAACCTTAGCCGTATTCATATATTCTAAAGTCCATTCATCGCATATCTTTTGTCCTCAACGTCTACTAATTCCCACAAAAAGAAAGGAAATATATGAAGTGAAAAGAAATCATAATCACATACATATAAGTACCTATACCTACAGACAAAACAAGTGCACCATCTCTAAAATAAACGGTCCTTTTTTTTTAAAGAAGAAAAATTCGTTTTCGATGGATCCTTTCCTTACAAAAACACCATGAATTCTCATAAATAAAAATAAAAATCCCTTATCCCTTATCCCTTCATAATTAAAAAAAAAAAAACAATTCACACACATAAATAATATAATATTCCTGCAAATCCTTGCTGACCAAAATCCCGTTCCTGTAAAATCAAAAAAGAAAAATATTTCGAAAAATAAAAATAGAATTCAATTTTATTCATGAGTTTTTTTTTTGCCCAAAGAGGAACTTCTGCCGCACATAAAAATGTGCCAAATAAACTCATATCAGCATTTATCCTGACTATCTGCCGCTTAAGGGGATATTTCAACAGAAAATAATATAATATACACACGTATGAATAGTTCACACATGGAAATGGGGATAGATGGTTGCTAGGGGTAGTAGTACCTGTGAATGCAAATTATTATTCACGGTATATGGAGTTAAATTTAATGGTTTTGGTGAACAAAAGGATGAAATATGAAATAAATATGTGTGTGAGCCTATATAGGGAGCTCGATAAAACAAATATTATTTTGTTGAATAAATCTGGTAAATAACGTTGTGTATTTAAAGTCCTTTTTTTTTCCTTTGAGTGAAACGTTTTCGTGTATCTATAATCTTCTTCCTGAATAAAACAAAGAATCAGTCAGAAACATTGAAGAATTTAGTAGATATTCCATTAAAAATAAAAAGCTTTTAATAAAAAACCAAAGAAATTTTAAAAATTTTACAAACAAATTATTTTTGATCCAAACGGTACAACCCTACAAGAACATTTTCAGGAGCAGGTATTTTTGAAAATTTTATCAACATCGGTTTAGCGGTACCAAAGTATTTAAAGAACATACTCCACTCCAGCTCCAGCCATGTGCATAAATTCAGTTTTATAGGTACATTCATTGTATAAAAATTATTGGGCATAACGTTGTTGGAAAAATCGATTTTTTTTTTTAACTATAGATGCACGATTTTGATAAACAAATATTGTAATATAGCTACTTTACTACATATTTTAAAATTTATGGCATACAACAATTTTCTCCTAAACTTCTGGGTAGTTAAAAATTATTTTTTTAATTATTTTGTACTCTTTCAAGAGGTTAGGTATAGATACTATAACTATAAGACAAGTCTTGGATTCGTGCAAAAAATAGTTTAAAGATAATTTTCAAACATGACGTTTCGATGATAGAGAAGACGAAAAAAGTGGGTCTGTATGTAGGGTTTTTAAGGAAATACGCCTAGAGCTTTTTTGTATGTCACCTAATTCCTAAAAAAATAACGGTACCTGCCATAACTATTATTAAAAACCTCATTTGTTTCCAAAACGGCTCTAATGATTTTAACCAAATTTTACGTGTGTAACAACGCAGAAAAAATATATCAGATAGTGAAAACCAAACTTTCAAGAAAACTCGTTCGACCGTACCTTCCATATAACGGTATTTTCAAATTTCGACTATCTCAATAACGATTGAAGCGATTTAAACAATTTCAATACCGAAATTGTCGTATCTGTTTTAAATAACACATGACATAAAGATTTTTGTCATAAATGTTTTTGTTAACTTTTAAATCATTAAAAAAAAAACTGTTTTTGTGAAGTCAATATTTCAAAAAACCTGTTGACCGCTCCAACGATTTTAACATTTTTTTTCGTTAACTCCTATTTAGTAAAGTATTTTGTTTGTATCATTTATATGATATTTTGATAAAATTTTGTACTATTTTTTTTTTGTATTTTAATTTATTTCAAAATTTAAAGTTAAACCCTCAGGTAACTTGACACGGGAGCAAGTTTGTGCTACCCAGTCGTGCACTTTATTTGTATCTATTGAAATATTTATTTCATGATTTCATATTAAATAAAATTAAAAAAATTATTAAAGAATTTATTTCATATAAAATAATTTCGTGGATGGTTCTTTTAAGCTGTTAGGTATATCTTGTCACAAAAGAGCAAGTTTGTGCCTTTAATTTTCGCGCGAAACGTTTTCATTACTTTACAAGATTGCAGGTTCAGATTTTTCCGTAAGCTCCACATTTCATAGGATTGAAATTCACACAAAAAAATTGATAATTTTTTATAATTAATCTTTATAATTAATCAAAGTAATTTAAACAAACATTTATCCAATTGAATACTTGAATAGGTACAATATGAGCTTCAAGGTCAAGGTCATTAAATTTGACAAATACATTTTATAGTTCACATTAGCTTTTTGTCAAAAAAAATTATGTAAGCTGAGCTAGAAAAATCTTTAAATTGCGTAATGACAATGTGCTTTTTGCTGGACGTCATCTGACGGGTCCACAAGCTAGCACCGGGCGAAACGCAATGTTTTCTTGGACTATAGGCCGCTAAACGCTTTAATTTTGAATAATAATTCAGAAAAGTCCACTATAAAATAAACTGATGCTAAGTCTTCTAATTGGTTGATTATTCTTAATATAAAAAATATTTTCATATTAGTATATAGAATTTGTATCATTAGTTATTTTATTTCTTTGTTACACATACATTTACTTAATAATGACAGATTAAAATACGCTGTCAACAAATTGCCAGTTGCATGTTTAAAAATCAATCACTATATTTACATTCAAATAAATAAATCTATTTTGAACTCAAAAAGAGTATGTTCAGTTCGTGCAAGTCATTCAGTTATTTTTATATCACATATTCATTTAAGTCCACAATATATTATTTTATAATCGAAAAATATATCATAAAACTGATGAAAGAAAATACCTATAAAATAAACCATGAATACCGAGAAAAACAAACACAAAACTCAATTTTCTGGATTAAAATAACATAAGTTCCTGTTGATGATTGCTTTCCGGTTAACCCAGAAAATATTTGAAACGAGTAACCCTAACTACTTGACCCAGCAAAGCACTCAATTTCAATAGTGCGCCAAAAAGTGTTTTAGCTTATTTACTTAAATTATTGTGAACACTCATGATATATGTCATTTGGACAACTCCTTCCCCAGATACTACATGCCCCAACAATTTGTCGAAAGTTCAACTAGAAATTCCATATACATAAGTCCTTTGGATTTGCCTCTCTTGACATAGACAAGACATAGGAGACCACCTCCTGACAGCGCCATTATCTTATCAGAGGAGTTAGCAAAATAAAAAAAAACACTCTCATTCAACTTTGACATGAAACAGATCTTCCAGTGGGGGTATCCTGCTGCTTTTACAAATAACCGGAAATCAGGATACAACGATACATAAAATATTACCATTGATGGTCCGGACTATTTTGGTCAAAGGACACGGACACACACACAACCCAAACCATATCACTAGAGGACTCCCCTTGAATAGTATGTTCATAATGGTTGTGTGTATATATATTTCCTACAAAATGTCTAGACAAAATGCTTTACAGATTTCTAGTCAATTCAATATCCTTTTTTTCTCCATTCGATTGGAGCATTGGAACGACAACGGCAAAAGGGACAAAACGAACAAACCGATGTGTCCTCATCTTCTTTCAAAGCACCATCAGGGAATGGGTAAACTAAAAACCAGCATCCAATTGGGAACAAAATTGTGAACAGAGAGTATATTCTGTCTTATTTCTTGGGTCATTTGCTTGGCCCGTGTTTGGAGTACAGACAGCTATACTGTGTGCTTGACTGTCTCTTATCCTCCCTTGGGGATTTAATCAGAAAGTTAATATTCCAATGTGTTTTTTTTACCACTATACGGACGGTTTTCAAAGCCATTGATTGGCCTTTCGCCTCCGCCTTACTATGCACCCGCCCAAGGGTTAAAAGTCAAAGGAACACCATAACTGTCACATGGAGTCAAATTGGATGTATGGCTATTTTCAAAATAGATCCCTGATGAGGACAGAGAGAAATGTGGAAGGACAGAGAAATGACAATGCCTTCTTACCCTTCGGGCCATCAATCAAACGTGCTCTATACGAGAAACTGTTTCGCAAAAGGAGATACTCTGGCAAGTTATAGGGATTTGAAGGGTTCGGTTAAGGATATTCTCTATGAATTATTAAGTCACTATGTCCCTTATCCATTTCTTTATCCACGACAAGACTTTCATTTTTCAAATCAGTGTGGTAAATGTATTGATTGACTATTTCGAATTTGATATTTCCAAGAAAATTATGTTCCCTCCACTTGACTTTATTTTCAATTTTAGTGTTAATTTATTTATTTGATATTAATTTCCATATATCATCGCCCTTGCTGGACAAATATTGAGTTAATAATGGACAACTATTGATTAAGAAACTATCCTACATGTCCTTGGACTTTCTATGTGTCTGTAAACACATGACGATAAATTATTGTGACTTTATTTTTAACTCGCCCATAAAAGTTCACGTTAACCAAACAAAAAAAAAAGCGAGAAACCGCCATCATTTCATTGGTTGTGGATTGTTCGGTCTCCCTATTAGTTGACAGAAGTGCTTTTACCATGATGACAGCATAAAAATGTGCCAGGCAGGATTGTAAATTAATGTTGTCATCTAACATAAGTACCAACACTAGATGAACTCATTGGACCTGACAGTTGCTATATAGTACCGAGTACGTTGATCGCTCTTCCTCCTATTCCTAGAGAATTAATGGTACCGCGGTGTGGTATAAACAGTTTTTTTTTTGTGGTCTAGCAGTTGCATATATATACATGATATTATTCTGGAACTTGAAAGACTTAACTTCATTGCCATTTCCTTTTGCCGCGTTGATTTGACACTAACTAATAGAGAAGGAGAGTGAAAACTTAGATTAATGATGTTTGTCTCGTAGGGCTGGCTAACTGGTTGACTAAGATAGCTTGTGTTTGTGTTGTATCAAATATCATTTGCAGACTTGAATAGGATAGGTATACAATTTTTTGTACCAACTAAAAAGAGGCTAATGACATATAATATTTTGGTATGGATGTGGTAGAGTCGTTTTCAAAATTTACTTTGCTCAAGTGTTTATTTAAGCAGTTTATGAAATAAACATTATGAAGGATAGGTTTCTGATGGGTTGCTTAATTTTTCGTTTTTGGGAACATTTACTGGCCAGCAAAATCACCTGATTTGAGCGCTACATCTTTTTTCTTTGAGTTTGTTTAAAGTACGAGTCTATAAAACAACTTTACTGAGACTTTAATAGTTCTCAAAAAGTAATATTTAACAAGAGTGGAAAATATTTCACCTATGAAATTAACGACAAAACTATAAAAAAAATGAGGGAAAAATAGTTGAATATCATAAGTGAAGAGTCCAGGGGAAAAACGGCGCAAGTACACTCATAATGCCGGCTATATTTAAAGGAAAACAAAATAAAGTAACAGTTTTGTTGCACATGATGTTCTAAGACCCAAAACATAAATTAATTTTTATTTCATGACTTAATGCATTTAATAGAATTTTTTTAATGAATAAAGTATGTGAATTGTGTCATTTTCCATGGGTAATAATAAAGCTTTTATCAGAGGAAATTCATAGTCACTTTTTTGCATTTATTGGTGATCGTATATGAATTTTCCCGTACATGGTATGTTTTAGTTTAATTTTTTGCTAAAATAAGAATCACATCATTTTTTCAAAAAGTAAATATAAGATCATATAGTACCTAAACACAATGGGCTTCAAGATGTCATCATTAGTTTGATTTAAGATAAAAGTGGAAATGTGCCGTTTTTCCCCCGATGGACCTTTCAAGTACATTCAAACAAAAATCTTAAAGAGATTATGCAGTTCTATTTAAAAGATAAAGCAAAACGTCGGCTGATCGGGTGATTGTTTTTGTGCCACCACATAATATAAGTTGAATTATTTGCCTAGTATGCATTTTGAAATGCATCTGAATTCACTGAATTGTACTCTCTCCAAAGTTTGAAGTGAAATATATTCATCAAAAAGATCAATATCACGACAAAGAAAAGGTATTATGAAAAATATCATATTAAATGTCAACGATATCTTATGAATGTTTATTCATCTCAAATATCTGTCTAGTGAAAGGCATTCAAATATTAATGTAAATTATCTCACTGAAAGCAGGTGCATCTTTGTAAACATCATGCATGACACTTTCTCTATATGAAAAGTTATAGATATGTTTTTCATTGTATTTTAACTTTGTTGTAGCTTTTATTTGAATTGAATTTCGACAACATCAAAACACAGTTGGATTAAATTCCGAGTTTAATTCAATGTTTGATGAGTCTAATAATGCGAATGGGAAGTGTGAGAGTAAGAAAGGACTGAACTATTTTTCAACTAATGAAAATTTTAACTTATTTATTTATTATTTATTCATCAATGGATTTAACAATCTGCTAATAACAAAATGGTTTTTATTTACAATTTTTACAATAATATTATTAAGAATGGAATAGATTTTGAACAATATATTTAAAACTAATCTCTGCTCATGAAAAGGTCGACTTCATTACAGATAGAGTTATACGATGTTAAAAAACGTGTTACAGGATTATTGAAACCATAATTAGTACGATGAGTGGAATAATAGAACAGATCATTGAGAATTTTAAGATTTCTTTCTAGAACGTACTTTACTTTTTTTGTACGATTTCTGTTCTCTAAATAGCATTTTCGTAATATGGTGACCAAACAACACAGCAAGATGGGCAGCACTTATGAGAAAAAAAAATGCCTTCAAAGTATACACCTCCTTAAAAACTTCAGATGTCCGTCAATGTGGGCCGAAAACGATTGTTTTGAATCAAAGATAACACCAAGGTCTTTCACCTCAATAACTCTTACGAGTGGTTGAATTCTAAATTTTTATGTAAACGTAAACGGAGTAAAAGTTATCTACGCACTTTATTTTACATTTAGACGTGTTTAGCTCAAGATGAAAATGAATTTGAAAATGAGTCAACACAATCACTGACTGAACAATTTAACATCATCTGCAAACATCAAACAGTCACAAGAACTGAGGGAATATCATTTACAAACAAGTTAAACAAAAGTGGTCCTAAGTGAATACCTTGTGGAAGGCCCGACTGCACTTCGGGAAAAATTCTCTGAGACTAAATTAAAGCCCATGAAATTTTTTTTCAAATTCTCAGCCAAGGGAAAAAATTACAAAAAAAAATATTATTACTAGAAATAAATATTAATTTTCAAAGATGATCCAATATATTTTTGTCGTTTGTATCTATGTATATTAAACGATTTGTTTTATGAGCTTTGGTTATAATTGATTTAAGATCAATGAATGAACTGAAAAAGAAGTTAACTCAATTTGTTGACACTTTTTCACAGGAAAAACATACCATGTTGTTGGTCATGATAAGTTTCGGTTGGACGGGACTATTAAATTAAATCTATGCTATTTATTTTCTTGGAAAATAGACCTAGAAAAGCTTATTATAACTCTGAAGCTTAAAGTTAAAAAAGAAATCAACTCCTAGTCTAAAGTTTTTTTTTTAACTTTCCTCTTGATAAATTATGAACCTATAAATGTTAAGTATACGCAACAGGTTCCAGTGCAATATCTACATAAGTTTTTAAGCTCTTTTTCACAAAGTAAAAATGTTTGCTTTAGTATTTTTGTTATGTTAATATTTAAGATAAGTTAGAGCGTGTAGAAGAGGAGATGATGCAACATTTTATTGTTTTTTGCATAATAATAATTATTATTTTATTGTTTTTCAGTTTGCATATCCTTTGTTGCAATTAATTTGAATCCGATCTTAAAAAAGACTGCTTATTTTTTTATCTTTAAATGAAAGTATAATGTAATAATAATAGTTATTGCAAATGCTTCACAATCTACTCTTCTACAAGCTCTAACTTATCTTAAATATTAATTTAACATAAAATGTTTACTTTGTGAAGTTGTCTATAAATCTGCATTCAAGATCTTTTTATCTTAAATGAAAAACAAAAAAATTCTTCGACTCCAAAAACATAACAAGTAAATTTTGATTTTTATTTTTTTATAACTTTTGAAACATTAAAGATACATTAAATAACTGTACATAAAAAAGATAAACAATTTAAATTTCTACAAATTTATGTTTGGTTGATTTTTTGCAGGACTCAAGATAATTAGATTTAAGACTATCAAGACTATTTTCAAAATGGCGGCCTATGTATACGATCCTTAATCCCAAAAAATGTTTTTTTATACTGAGAGGGAACCCCCCTACAAGATTTATAAAAAAAACCCACAAAGAGCATACAACTCACCATTAATTTCCCGTTTTCCTGTATAATTGCATTTGTGCAAATAATAACGCCCTTTATTTTCGATGTGCAAATACTTTTTCTCTTTTTCCTTGTATGGATTTAACAGTTATATATGGAATTTCGATAATTTTTTTGATATAATAGTTTAAAAAAAATGTGGAAATTTAATAATCAATAAACAAACATGTGAAATATTACATTGTTTATAAGTTATACCGTTTTATTCAAGAGATGTAATGTAAAAAATACGTTGTGCAAATAATTTTGCCGATGTGTATACGAAATACAAGCAAATTGCACTATAAGGAGGGGGTCTATTACTCTATTTCCTTCCGTTTAGCCGAGAAAAAACAAAAAAATATTTTTTTAGAAAACTGCCCTTCCTGGCCAATTATTGGGAAAATACACTCCACCCCCACAATAAAATAAGCTTGTATTTCATTTCCATACAAGATCCAAGTAAAGTAACGAAAATTATGCCTAAACCAAGTTCTCCACCATGCTTTATAAATAATTCGCTTTGTAGGGAACTTTTGTATCTATCACTTTTTTCTCATTCTATTTCACTTTATTCTATAACACGTTTTCATTTAATATTCAAATTACTTTATACACATATTTTTGGAATATTCTTTCACTAGAAACAGTAAGACAAGTCTTAAATTATTCCAACCCATAAACATTTTTGTCATTTCTTTAACTATAATAATTTTTAACGAAATTCCAAACATTTATTTTAACACCCCATTAATATTCTCATATTTCATCAATTGTTCAGCCTTAAATAATTATTTAAATCCAACCGAATTCCAAGCAAATGTGCAAAGTTTCTTCAATAACTCACATTTTTATCTTTTTCGAATGATCTCTGGATCTCTGAATAGAAACCCATCAGATAACCTTTTCTCATTTGGCGAACAAATATCTTTCTATATAGCAAGCACCCACTCGTTTTCTCTAAAAAAATAGGCCGGTTTTCAATTAAAACCATCGTGAAATATCATTTCATTTTGACACATTGCATCTGAATAGAGATTCTTTGAAAAGATTTCGAAATTTTCAACACGCCAGATATTCTATATAAATTCAGCACTTTCTTATCGCCTGTCATCTGTTGACCTATTCCCATCACAGAACCAGAACATGAACCAGCAAAAGCAAAATCATCAGCATCTCTTGGCACTGATGCCACCCCCAACGCGACTCCATTTACCATTTGTAGTATGCCCGCACAGTGATGTCAAACAAGCAAAAAAAAAAAAAAAAAAAAAGAGGGGAAGCAGCACTTCTATTTGAATAGCTTTCAACAGATTCCAATTGCAGATTACTCAGATGGACGTCTTCCAGCTATGTAAACAGTAATGAATCACAGCACCAGAAGAACTGCCTCAGCCCGTGAGACTGAATTCAATGAAACGAAAAGCATCAAACTCATCTTAGCTAGCTATGTCCTGCAAAGACTTTTAATAAATCTCACATTTCCAAGAGTCCCTCTTGCCTTTTGCCCCCTAGAGATACTATATTTCGGACAGAAAACTAGAGTTCACAAAAAGGGTATTATGTAGGAGTATATATGTATATGTATTGAGACTTTTCTAATGGAAGAAAAAAAGATGTTCTCAAAAGTTTGCCAAACAAAATGCCAGATATAATTGTCGTTTCCGGTTGAGAAGAGGTCTTTTGTGTAAGCGAATCGAAAACCTGTCTGTCATCTATTGAAAACAAATTCATGGTAGTTTTGTTATTTTTTTTATTAAGTTTTTGTAAGTAAGTTAAAGGTACTCTTTGGTCGTAACAACTTGCTGATAAATATAGAACCCCTATTAATAAACACTAAATTACTAAAAATATCAATAAGTTATCGCTAACATATAACTTCAATTAATAAATCTGTCATACTCTCAAACTATGAAATAAAAACAAAATAAATTTAACTCACCGAATGCGGCAGGATAAAGAAAGGATAACTTTATAACATGAATTTCTGTAAATGTTATCTCTTTAGAACACATTCCAACAATATGCTCTTTTTTCTCATAATTTTAATACGATTTGATAAATAAAGAGAGAGAAAAGAAAAATTAAAACGGGAACGGAACAGGAAATTATTATTTTTTTTATTGAAAAGAAAAGTTTATTAAACGGATTAGTTCTGAATCTGTATGTTAGATAACTCATGACTAAAGAAATAGGGTTTATTTTTATTATAGATGGAGTGTTTATTTATATAGCAAGCAAAAATTAAATATTTTTACTTGTAAATTTTTTTTAAAACTATTTCACACTTAATCTTAAACCAGCTGACATGTTTCATGCTGGCATTATTCATGTATAGTTTACCATAAATTATTTCGTAAGTCGTAAGATTATCCACAGCCTTCTATGCCACTTCACTACGCACCTGTTCCATTTTTTTTGTCGAGGTACATAAACATACGATTCTATCAATGATATATAAATGACAAATTATTGGTACACAGAAGACTATCGAACGTGTAAGGATCTCTTAAGTGAGAGTCAATCTAATAATTTAATAATTTATGAATTCTTTTTGATATGATTAGGTATAATATTTATCGAATGATTAATCTTATCGGTTTTCGAACTACCAATTTCCAATACCTATACTGACTTTGTTGTTGAACATCGTATAATATTTATCCGATAAATCGTATGTTCTAACGATTCACAAAGCAAAAATATGAAAATTATTTAAAACACGGTTGAAATTGTAGCCACAAATTTGCTCGTTTCTATCATACCAGAGAGAAAATTATCATACGCAACCAATATTCTTGTTTTGAAGGTAAGGCGGCACCTAGCGGCACTTAACTACATCAGCAAAACTACACTACACTGCGCGACAACATAAAATATTCTTTGAATGCAATCGTATGATGTAAACAGCACTGGCGGCAGTGGAAGTGACAAATTTGATAATCTGAATAATCTGACAACTTTACCGCGTATAGTGCCGCTTAAGTGCAAGTTTCACTGCTGCTAGAAAAGTTTGAATCGGCACGGCACTGCGCTTCATTTCATGACATCTAATTTGTTTCATTTTTTAGTGTTCACTTTTTGTTAATTTTTACTATTTGGTTACTTGGTAAAAAGAAAACAATACATTATAACTAATTTTTCTGATATTTGTTGTTCAATTTTCTTTTTACTCTATGAATTCTTAATAATTTTATGTTTGACGCGTACTGCATCGTACTTAAGTTTTACAAATAAGAAGAAATACAAAATTTTTGCAAGTTTTTTTTTATTTTATTTTTGTATGTTTATGTATTAGATACGTATTATTTAATAGGAATACAATATTTCTTTAAAATATTTCATAAACTATGTGTAAATTAAAAAGCTTATACATTTGAGTTATTTTTAAACACACAAAATTATAAAAATAATAAGTACATTTGAATGCTTTTTACATTAAATTAGTAGAATTAACAATGTCATCATTTGGAAAATCTTTTTCCTGATCGTACATAGTAATGTTTAGCTTTCGAATCATTGAAGAACTTGAGGAGTAAATTGTGTGCAACTGCCACAAGATTTCATATGTTCTTTTGCGAGAAGAATATGCGTGACTGAATTATTATTTAAAGCATTTCTGAGCTTGGTTTTTATTAAGCCCACACGACTACAAATTCGCTCACAATCAGCATTAGCATGGGGCAAGCACAGTATGTTAAGCACGAATTTGGATAAATTTTGAAAAGGGTTTTCGTCGTTTTCGTTTTTGTACTCCCGAAGGTTACTCCAAAACACATTTGCTTCAGTTTCTATTAATATATTCTCTGGTAGTTTGCAATAAGGTAAAATACGCCATTCGTCGTCTAAAACTTGGTTGCTTATTCCAATTTCTGCGCATCGAGGCAGTAGTTTTATATAAAACAGTAATGATGGATAATTGGTTCTCGTTGAACAATCAATGGCGTTTTTTGGGGCAAAAATGTGCTAGCTTTGCAAGACTTTGTCTGAAAAATCGTACCTTTGCCGAAGTTGATAACAAGCAACTTGTAAAAATTTGCGGCAGCGGTCTTTAAAATCGGAAATCATTTGTAGGTCTCTTCTTTTTAGTTCTGATTGAGGACTAATGTGCTTACTTAAAATTGTCTGTATTTCCTCTAAGACTAATGAACCTAAGTAAATCTGGCTGTCAGATAGTTGATATGAGGACAAATTCGGATCAATGTCGCTCAAATTGCAACTGTTGATGTAACGGCTTTCCAGAAAGGAGGAAAGATGTTGTTTCTATAACGAGACAAACAGACAGAATTGCTGGACCCACTTATTTTGTTTTCATTTTCATCGTATTTCGTAAAATGTCATGCTTGATTGATATCTTAAAACTTTTTTTTTACGAATCCAAGACTTGCATTATACATATATATATATCTATATATATATAGTTTTATACACTGTTGAATATTCAGAAGAAAGTCACTTAGTGAACGCCAATGACAGCCCCGTGTTAAATTCACCAAAGGATTCCTCTTGAAATCCCTCGAGGAAGTTTAATTTTGGTTGGATATGGCTTCAAAAAGACTTTTAACACATTTATGAGCTCCTGTTAGTGTTGAAATGGCTGTGGTTTTCTGTGAAGCTCATAAATTCTCGATCGGTCTAAAATCTTTGTTGCCCAAGGCAAAAGTTTAAAAAGAGCTCCTTGGTTAATACGGGCAAAGCCAGTGCCCGTATGTGGGAGATCATTGTCTTGCGTAAGAACATAACCATCGCCACTTGTTTGTGAAAACCGCGGGACGCCAACAAAACGTATTCCCTTCTATCGTAACTGGCGGGGGTAACGGTACCCTGATCCAAAACTATTAGCTCTGTTCTGCCCAGGAAACTTATTTCAGGCAATACCATAACACTTCGGGACACTAAACAGTCACTTCCCATGCATGGGTCAACTTGTCTTCTCCGCACACGTACTCGTTTGTAATCACTAGAAAACTTAATCTTCAACTCATTTGTAAAGAGAAAAAACTTCCAGTTGTCCACAGTAATATCTGAATGCTACCTTAATGGTGTTACTGGATAGTCTGCTGGCCAGTTTCAGCTGAATAGCATGCCATATTCGTGGAATCTTTTATTGCATATGGTTTGATCACTGACTTGAGTGCCAGTTAATTGTCGCAGTTGAATTTGTAGGGCCCGCGTGGTTACGGTACGCTCCCAAAGTGCAATTATTCAATGTATCAGTCTACTTGAGGATCTGCGGCCTTGGTTCTTCCTGATCTAAAGACTCCTTGCTACACTCTCGATTTGAAGAAAGCATTCCCAAAAGTTTCGGATAGCTCGCCTCCACATAACGATACGATTTGCAACAGTCCTTTGAGATTGTCCTTGCTGAAGCATATTTACCGCATCCAGTAATTGCGTTTTTAGTACAAATAATGATGCCGAAAACCGGGCATTAAGAAGTTTTAATCCCAAAGAAATAAAGAGAAACAATAAAGAAGTAACACTCTAAGAAGAAAAACTCTTCCGGTATATTTATTTTTGATTCGACTCCGATCTTAATTTTTTTAAGTCTAAAAATTTTACGTAGGTAATCTGTTTTAAATTTTTGTATGCATGCTCGCATCTTATGTTATCCTTATCAGTCTCAATTGTTTTCATAATTCCAATACATTAAACTTCAGTTGTTATATATTTCAAAATAATATGTTTGTATGTATAGCAATATTTGTGAATGGTTTTGAATTTATTTTTTCTTTCTTAGCAAGTTCAAAAGGATGTTCTACAAAATCACTTTCTTTTAATTTGTCTTCTTTTATTTGGCAGCACTTTTGTTATTTCAATAACGCTGTCAATCCTTAAAAAACACACACAAAAAAACCGCATTTGATCTTTTGTTATTACCCACTTCTGTGGTACCTACGAAACACTATAAAATAAAATGAATCCTCGAAGTCCTTGTCATGAAAATTTGATTTTGAATCTGTATTCTTGCTTTCGCTTAAGCCTTTTAAAATTTCACAGTAAGGTAGATACGAATATAGGCTCAAAATATTGTACGCGATGGTTTTGCTTATACTACCTGTATGTAGTATAAGCACTATATTCAGTTGAAGGGATGAATTTTATCAACACACGGCTCTTTGTACACATATACATATTTAACATACATACATGTATACAAAATGTAATATTCGAAAATTTTCCTAAATCCTCTTGGGAGTGTGTAGAGAGTGTAAATATGGTTTATGGGATGTGCATGTTTGAAGTTAAGCCGCTTCGTTGGTCCTGTGTTTTTTGAGAAATGGGGTGTGAGGAGAATAATATTGAATTGTGGCATTGGATTATATATATAGAGGTATAGGTATCTAAATACTGTGGTTTTAAGAGGAAATGCTTTGGAAATACTCATTTTACTTAAAAGCGGGTTGGTATAGTATTTTCGGAGTTGAATTTTATTTACCGAAGCTGAAAAGCGAATTAAGTTAAAACAAGAAGAGTGAATCAAAATTAAATCGATTGAAATAATTGGAATGAATTGAGTTGAAATAAAGTTGAAGATGAATTAAAAAGGAAAAGAAAGGTAGAAACGTAGGTATATTATTTGTATAAAAGGGATGATTTTTTTAACATACACTTAACCTAGTTGTTAGCTTTTGGATTGTTGCAAGGCTAAAGTAGAGTGATTGTGAAATGCAATAAAAAATGTTAATATGGATTTTAGTTAGTTAAAATTTTCACAATTTTTTATAAAAGAATCATAATAACAAACTTAATGATTGTTAGACATGCGACTATATAATGCACATATATATGTATCGTTTTGTTTATGTAAAGCTGCAACTTGGTTTGCAACAATTTTTTTTTTTTTAAATATTTTTTTTCGAAATATTTGTTTGGAATATTTATAAGAAATTGCAGGTCTAACGGTTCTATGGAAGATACCGTTTAAATGGTTTTTCGAATTTTTTTTCTAATCAAAAACTTTATCGTTGTTAACAAACCACTCATGCAAAATTTTACCAAAATCGGCCGTCGCGAAAAATTCAATAGTCGTTTACGTTTATATGGCAGATACCGTTGTTGTAAGGAATGGCTTACGAACTTTTTTTTTGTATACGAAATCTATTAAACACTTTGCTTTTATTATTTACAACTACCAATATTTTTTATTCCATTAGAGCACTTTCTATTTTTTTATTTGCAGCACTTAATCAATTTCAGTTTTAACAACAGCAAATAAAAAAAAACACTCCCATACTCATTAATATTCCCAACATTCTTAACCACCCAGCACAAGATACAATCACCTTTTTCATGCTAAAGGATAAACTTAAATCTATCAAAGAATTCCTTCTCTTTCGACCATCAACCCAATCTTTTGGTCTTATGGAGGTAATTGAAATTACACTCGTAATCGAAAACCTCTCCAATGACTTTTTCATCGACATCTATAGTGGCATCCCTATCCTGATCCTGATCCCGTTGCCGAGCGCCATGGCACCATGGAGACTGAGTCGTTTATAGATTAATTTCTTTACCTTCCGCTGTTCAAACTTCTATCTATCCATCCGTCTATCAGTTAGTTGTCCATCGTCCTTGTACTATCAACCCAAGGGGATAAGTGCTTCGTTAATTGCAATGGAAATCCGAAATGATTTATTCTTCATCCTTTCTCGATTCCTTTGGCTTTGGACAGAAAGTTCTATCTTGTGGCCGTTCGAACGAAACAAAAAAAAAAATAATAATAAACAATTCCCCAAGGGTTACACAAAAAAAAACAATACTCTATATCTATAGCTTTGTTTTAATCCTCACTGTTTCTGCTCGAACAAGAAGAGATAAACGCCATCCATCGCCTTGATATTTCGCGCGGAAAAGTCCTGGTCCTTTTCTATGGCACAATCGATTATTACCTAGTAATATCAAAAGCGATTGCAAATTTTCCTCTATTCTTATACAAGGAACTTTCGCAGGACTTCGCTTTTCTCTATCAAAGTACTATAACAAGAATCCTTGTGCCTTTTAATTGGAACAATTTAGCATTCAAATATTGCGGCAGAAGGATAATTGTTCGTTTGTTCCTTTGTGCCCGGTTATGGTGAAAATAATTCTCAAAGTCTCGATGAAATGTTTTTTTCCTTCTTCAACTCCTGTTATTCCCTTCAATAAAAAAGGATTTTACGCTGTTTCTGCGTTCTGTGTCTATTCATGGAATCTTAATGAATTTTAATCTTCTCCATCCTCGTAAGGATTTCCTTCATCTGGCAAAGCTATAAAGGTGTATTATAATGATTGCGTCTTGAAAAAAGGATTACCAACATAATATCCACGAATTATCATCCCTAATTCCTCATTTAATAACGGTAAATACTTAAATAAGACGTCTAGCATTGTTTTAACGATAAAATATTTTAATTATACGCCCGATTATTTTCAACATTTTATTCGTCCTTATCGAATTTATTGCCAATTGATATTGGTATCAGATTACAATGACAGGCGTTATCGGAATTTTTGTGATTTATAAAGTGTGCCGTAGGCATCCAGGGACCAAGGACTTTTTTTTTGTTTGAGTAACACATTTGGTGGAAATCCACTTTCTTCTATAACATCTTGCCATCATGCAACACCCGCCATTTCCATTGCTATTATTGTGATTTATTCGATTCACACCTTGGCGAATGCGACGTTTTGATCCTTATCCAATTTATACATTTGAATACACGCTACACTACGCCTCCAGGATCAAGGACTTTTTTTTTATGGCTCTTGCTGTTTATCGCTTTGTTGATTTTATTTTAATATTCTTTTGTTTACCTTTTGTTGGTTTGGAATTTCCCTAGAGGATGTGAGAATTTGTGTATATGTATATAGAATATTATTCTTGGCTTTATCCCGTTTGAAATAATGGGATGAAATGAAATGGTCATTTAAAGGAAATTATACTGTTTTTCTTTTTTAATGTTTATAAACAAAACAATAAATTGAAAAAAAGTTTTGATTTGCCAGCGTGCGGCTCATAATGCCTCCTATATAGAAATTCTGTTGCCAGTCATTAAGTGTTAACTGCGTTTTTCTAGAGTCGAAGGATTAATGAAAACTTTTATGTCAAGACGGCGACACCCACACAGTAGCAGTCTTTTAATTCTTATTTAGTGTAAATGGGTCTAATTAATTAGCCTCATAAATCTTAAGCTTATTCAGTTTTAAGTGCCTTCGATTATTTTTAGGAGGCCCAAAAAGGATTATAAGTCTTTTTTGTGTGTTTTTTTGTTTTATAGAATGGTGGAAGTGCTTTTGTTAAGTTTTGCTTAAGACGTTTACATTTTTAATTGCTTTTGAAGTGTCTCGAAGATGGAAGAGGGTTTCTTATGGAATGGACTTTTAAATTAAACTGTTGTCTTTTTTTTATATTAACGGAGCTCTAAATCTTTTTGTTGTTGTTATAGAAACAAAAGCAATTTATCATTTTAATTAACTTTTACCAAAATATTTTTCACTTTGCTGGTGGGGCACCTGTTGGGTTCTTAAATTAGAAGTATTCAGTGAAAATTAATTACACCAATTCTTTTCAATTTTGAATAAAAAGTAAATTGCATCTGTACCCTACTCATTATAAATTAAATAAAATGTCTATTTAGTTGGCAGAGCTTTAAAACGTTTGCTTATTATACTGTTGATTCCGTTTATAGTCCAAGATAAACTAGGTCCTTAATTTACAGCTCCACCTGTTGAAGGAATTATGTCAATTTTGTTTGTATATTAAGTTTACATTTAAATTTTCTTATAACTACTTACTACCATAACCAACTTAAAATTATTGCCTTTCGGCGTACATAAGGGTTTCTTTAAGTGCTACCATGATTGTTTTCTACTAACGCCTACTTTTAAAGCTAAGGACACGCCTAAACCTTGCGTAAGTCAACCAAGACAATAAACTCAACTAGTCAACTTTTATTATAATTTTTTTTTTTTTTTTCAAATTTTATTAGTTGAATGATGTGTATAATACACCATTCAACCATCAGAACTGGCGATTTTGTTCCAATCTTTCTATCTGGTCCCTTTCGGATAAAGCCCTACTTTACCGATGGCGCTCTGCTCCCTCTGCGACGACGTCACGACCATAAAGGAGTCGCCTATCCACAGTTTTCCAGCCGATGTGGTAGATCAGCGGTACCGCCAAAATATCCTGTATCAGCCCTCGAATGTCTAAAAAGAGAAAATCGTCGGTTTTGATAAATCCGCTTAGACCCGAAAATCAAGCCATTAGTTGAAGTCATAGCTCTTGAAATATGACCCCGAATCAGCTTGATTAAAAAATTATCCTGTTGTATAGAACCTCGTTGGAATAATATTTTATGTACTCCGACTCTGGTGTTCTGTGCAATCCAAGGCAGCGTCTAAGACACTGTCTTTCAAATACCCGAATCTTTTCCATTTGAGATGGTGCAACGTTGAACCACACAGGACATCCATAGGCAGTCATCGGCCTGATTAAAGCCATGTAACAAAACACCTTCACCCTGCTATCAAGATGGCTGCTATAAAACAGGCGTCTTGTCAGGGCAAAGGCTCCCCTATAGCCCTGGTCAGAGCAGCATCTCTATGTCTGTCGAAATACAGATATTGATCCAGCCAGATGCCAAGGTACTTCACGACACTTTTACTTGCCAGTAGCTGTCCAAGGGGTCCAACGATCATACTTTCGTCAACGAATCGGGTTGAAATGTGACTGAAATTCCTGATTTCAGCTCGTTATTTTTCTGAGTGTACAGTCAAAATAGGGAAAGGTAATGTTACAAAACTTTAATTTTCATCGCTTTAATATCCAGGCTATTTTCTGTCTCTTAAACTCTAAACGTAGTTTAAATATTATTCGTTGGTTATAATAAGCCAAAAAAATGGAACTGTCTGGAACTTTTCAGCTTAAAACGATTCCACTTAAACTCTTTTCAATGTATTTTATTTATTGTTTATCTCTTCCCTCTAGCAATCGTTTTCCAAACTCTTAGAATGCCTCATCATTGTGACTTATTTAAAAGCTGAGAAAAACTTTATTTCCCTAACCATTTTGAAAGTACTTACTTTAGGATAAATAAGAAAGAAAGACAATTTTATGTCATCCAAAAGAAAATCCCAAGTTAAAGACGTGAAATTGCTTTTCCTCCTATAAACTATATTAATATATACCATGGACCACAAATTCACATGAGTCTGTGTTTTATTGCTATTTAAATATAAATAGAGAAATAAATTCAATTTTACTATATTTCTTGACTTAAGGAAATATGTACATATATACATACACCTCACTATAAAACACTGTGACAGTTAAGCAATATTACCAAATTGTCCTTTTATCCTTCCTCGTTCAATTTTCTTCCATTATTGCCCTCTTAATGTTGTTATTGCTGGTTATGCGGTTTGACATCTATGTGGTGTATGTATTGGTCTTAAAATAATTTTCATATCATAATAAATGTGAGTGTGTATGTGTGAGAGTCCGGGTAACATTATATTGTTATTCAAAACTTCACATCAAGCTATGTTATTAGTTATAATGCTTTCATATCCTTTTTCAATTTATATAAAGTTTTTATTTTAGAAAAAATAAATTGGGTAAAAAAAACTCCAAAACTTTTGCTTCCCTTTTTAAAGCTGTTTGCCATTGCGATTGCCACTTTATTTTTATATATATAGATACTCATTCTAAAGAGTAGCCTCTCACTTTGACTGAAGAGTATTTTCTTCTCATTTTGCTAACCATCATCATTGCCATGATCCTGTATGACTAGGATTTGCTATGTCGGATGATGAGGAAGGTGATGAATTTTTTCCTGTGCTTGTGCTTGGTATAGAGATTTGCTAAACTCCTACTTATGGAAAATAAATTGCGGATGTTAAACTTTTCAATTGAATTCATAAAATAGTTTCAAAATTAAAGAAATAAAGTGTTGTTTCGAGTTGTTTGTTAACAGCACAATATAAGTGAGTTTTATTGCAGATTATTTCAAAATTGTATGTTGAAAACGAGAATGTTTATAATTTTCTTTGTTTTTTGACTCAACTTTTATGATGCTCAAGCTATGTTTACGAACTATTATGAATGGAGCATTTAACGTATTTTGTGTGTTGGGTGTTTATCATAATGAGGTTTTTGTAAAAAGTTTTCTCTCCATACAAGAACAGAGAAAATATATCTAAAAAGTGATGTGGTGTGACGAAAAGGTAATTTTTGTTTTTGGGTTTTCATTAGAGGTGCTCAAGTGTGAAATGAGAGGTAGGAAATGACTTGAGCATATAAAGGGTGTCCCAAAATTAACGCAAGATTTGAATTTGCCGCCATTTGTGCAGTGAAGTGTTGGCAACCCTGAAAAAAAAAGCAATTTGACAGCTAACAGTAGGGTTATTAAAAATGGAGCGTTACACGAGAGAACAACGTGTCTTCATTATTAAAGAATATTTCAAAAATAGTGAAAGCTTGGCGGCTGCTGGACCCTGATTTTTCGAGCAAAATCATCCTAAGCGATGAAGCACATTTTCATCTTGATGGCTTTGTCAATCGCCAAAATTGCCGCATTTGGGGTTCGGAGAACCCACATGTGATTGTCGAAAAACAAATGCATCCACAACGCGTGACTGTATGGTGTGGATTTTGGGCTGGAGGCATAATTGGGCCATATTTTTTTGAAAATGATGCTGGTCAAGCAGTGACTGTTACTGGTGCTCGATATCGCGACATGATTACACAGTTCTTTCTGCCAAAATTGGATGATATTGATGTGTCCAATATGTGCTTTCAACAAGACGGTGCCACATGTCATACAGCCCGTGAAACAATTCAATTACTGCATGAGACATTTCCAGGTCGTGTACTCTCTCGTTTCGGTGATCAAAATTGGCCTCCTAGATCGTGTGATTTAACACCATTAGACTTCTTTTTATGGGGTTATTTGAAATCACAAGTCTATGTCAACAAGCCCACAACCACCCGTGCATTAAAGGAGGAGATTCAACGCTGCATCAACGAAATTCAGCCACATTTATGCAGAATGGTCATGGAAAATTTCAAAAAAAGAGTGCGCATGTGCATGCAAAGCCGTGGAGGCCATTTGTCCGATGTGTTATTCCATACATAACCCTATCCTATGTACTTTACGAGTCAATAAAAATATAACTATCAAAAGACTAAAAACGGCGTTTTCTATTTAATTCAAATCTTGCGTAAATTTTGGGACACCCTTTACAAAAGGAAATATATTGTTTTTAGATGCTGATGGTTTATTTCAAATTTAAGTACCCGTACCTATTGTAAAACATTTTAAAGATTTTAAATATCTATAGAACAAACAAAAAAAATAAATTGTTTGTAAAATCATACCCTTGACTACCTATTCGTATAGCTGTAAATATTGTGAGGTGATAATAAACAATATTCATGATTGGGTCGTACCCAATTTGTTCTTAATTCAATTTGGAAAAACGGATCTCTTTGTGAATGAAGAGAATTATTATACCCGCTGTAGTACAGTCAATAGAGAAATATCTTATACAAATTTGGAAGGTCTCCAATTTTGAATGCAGTTTTGTATGCGGGTTGATTCTGAGTATAAAACTGAGTTTGCTGTAAATTGGTCTTGTGCAGCAGCCATCTTGAATTTAAGATTTTTTCGTGGTTTTGCGTTTTTCTACAAGGTAGTACATTTTCATTCGTTGCTCCTAACGATATCTCTGTCAAAGTTCATACGAAGTTTCTTACTCAGGTATTTTTCATTGTTTTATGCTGGAAGTTATTGCTGATTTTTTCAGCCATTCCACCGTCAAAACCACACTTTTGACCTTATTTTGGATTCTGATAGTGTATAGAATTTAAATTTGAGAAAACCCGCAGAATTAAACGATTTTTCTCAAGTGTTGTTGCTTCAGCTGTGTTTAAGATTCAACATCTTCTCTGACAAGTCATGCAGCTATGGAGATTTTTTTATAATCTTTAAGCTCTGCGAGGAAAAAGGATATTTTGAAATTTTAACTCTCTTTTATTGTCAACTTAAAAACAAAGTTTAATATAGTAATTAAATGATTTAAGAGAAACAGGCAGATTTACCAACGAAATTGTTATAACCACATTTTCGATAATCTGTAATTATGATTATCGAAAATTTGGTTATAACAATTTCTTTGGTAAATTAATTGGTTCTTTAAATCAGTGTATTTCAAACTATTTGGTGACCCCCAACATTCTGGTATGACCAATTTTGAAAATAGATAAATAGAAAAAAAACAACGATTTGTTAGGACCAATTTTGAAACAGAAAAACGACTTGTTATTATTTTTAAAATAGTATCTTTTATTTTGAAAACGATTTTGAACTTATATATAAATTATTTTGGGGCTAAACGAAACCGTATTTAGTGGATGATTGAGTAAGACTGATTCTAAGATTTTTTAACTTGTATCTCTTCAATGAGAAATTTATGCATTTCATATTTTAATAGGAAGACAAAAGGATGAAAAGGGTATAGGAATGAGATGAAGATGTCATTGTTCTAGCTGTGTGGTTGTGAATATATTTGATAACACATCATAAACAATTCTTTATGATTGTTAATAATACTTGTGTGTGGCGATAGTCGCTGTGGATGCGTTAGATATGAAATAAGAAACTGATCGTTTCTTTTATGACGCTTGTGTGCTGGTTTAACACTCAAAAATGTATGCACCTATTTCAAAGAAAAAATATAAAGAAAAAATACAAACAGAATCATATATCAAATTGTATTATAAGTGCTAAGACTTTTTTTATAAAGACTCAAGAAAAACATTATAGCATACAGAAAATTCCGTTGGATATACCTACATATAAAAGTTTTTGCAATAATTAACTTCAAATTGTTTTTAGAGAAATTTTTTAACTTCACTAAATTTTTTCAAAATCGGTGCAGCGATTCAATGTTAACAGGTTACGTCAATAAGCTGATTCTGAACAAAATTCACATGAAAAATATGACCATATACTGGCAACAAATCTCTTATAGAATTTTGTAACGACATTGATCGTATTTTTTCGAGAAAAATATGGAATTATCGGTAACGCTAATAAGGTAGGTAACGTTCAAAATTAAAAAAAACATCCGGGGATATTTCTCTAAAAATAGTTTGTACCAAGTTTAAAGAAAATCGTCCCAATCTTTAAGGCTATATAGGTGTCGTTATAACCAGATTGACAGACAGACTAAAAACCCATTTTTTAACGTTTTCTCTAGCATCGTAATGGCATTTTTGATTGTTATACCTAATTTTTTTTCAGAATAATCCATAACTTGCCTTATTTTACATATAATATCGCAAATAAAAAGTTCAAACAGTCCCTGCAGCCATTTTCATTTTTCGAATTATTCTAGAATCCTACAACCTTGGTTCAGCATAGGTTCAAGTTTATAACTCGAAAATTTCCATAGCTCATACACCAAAATAGTAGTTTAAAGGAAGATACAACTATAAAACCAAATTTTTATAATTTATTTAAAAACATATCGCCTTATTGAAAAATTGTATTTTTAATGTTTTTCAATGAATTACTTATAAACTACGTTTTGTTATCTAACCGGCTTACGACCAAAACCCACTGAGAAATTCTTGGTTTCGTGACCCACAGTTTGACAAACCTTGCTTTAAATCATATTTTTTTTTACATAGGCTTAACTTCCCTTAAAATAGATATACAATATTATAAGAAAACATTTTATTTTGTAGGTTCGTTATCCAAATCTAATTCCCTGATTGTAAATAGGTCTATAAGAATAACAATAAATTGAGCAAACCTGCTCACATGGAAAATTACTTAAAAGAAATGCGTGGGAGTTGTTAGAAAGAATTATGGCCTTGTACCTATAATATACTCCCAATCCTCCCAACCTCAATTTACACAATCTGCCAAAACGCTTTTTCTTTCCTCATATCTCAAATTCCAAATTGACTTCGAGATGACTCCAAATGTCACCAAAAGAAAGGAAAGCACTCTCACTAAAAAAAACTGACTATACCTTCATTGAAATTGTAAACGAAAAACGACATCATTCCTAGTGGGAGGTTAGAAAGGAGGATGATGGCAGTTGATACCAGTAGAAGGAAAAATCGCAGCTTAAATGTCACAAAATGGGTGCAACCCCAATTTTCAGGGTGCCGCGACCACATTTACGGGAGTTAAATGAAACGTGAAGATACAAACGCGGCTCTCGGTAAACGTTCTGTGAAATATTTACACCTTTTCCCGTGAGATGCCCTTTTCCCCCCCAACAGCTCCACCGCCCGCACACCGAGCCGCACACATAAAAACAGGTAATTTACTCGCATGCTGAGAGGGTTGTTGCCGTTGGAAATTGTACTATTTATGTGCTCCTTTCGTAGTACGAATAATGAATGCGAGTGTGTGTTTGGATGTGGATGGGGGGGTGCTTATCGTCCTTAAGTGGCAATAAATATTTTCTCAGCCAGTAAACTTCTGTTTGGGTACTTTGAACAATAATAATAATTATACGTGGCAATATATATGTTTGTTTTTTGCCATCGTCATCATCATCATCGTTGTCCTAAGAACGGGTACCACTACCAGCATCCGTCAGGAAAGCACTTGAACAAAAGGAGATTAAATTAATTTCAGGAAATTTTCTTTGGCACTCTTTAGAGAATGTCATACGAGTAATAGCCAAGAGTCCTGGGGAAGAAGTAGGTATATTGTACATAGTTTTGCACTTAAGATGGTCAAAAAAGGGATATATTGTTGGGTTGAGAATGGAGCTAGTTTTATCGTGTTTGCTCGGTTGAACAATAAGCCACTTGAGGGGGTCGGAAACCAGCTTTTGGAGCGAATGGCGCAAGTTTTATGGTTAACCTAGATACTTTGTAATTTTATATTGACTAAATAAGTTTTCAATTTTTTTTAACAGCAGAATTTAAAGAAATTTAAAATGAAGGCACTGTGCAACCTGTGAAGGTAGTAAACTGTATGTTTTCACACAAATACAGGACAAAAGGATTCCTAATTGCGAGATGGATTCATGAGAAAGTTTTACTGGGGTGAAGGAATTAGATAGTTTATGATTTAGAGCGGCTATAGAAGTATTGATAATATTGTCAAACTATATGTATACGATTTTACTCTAATATTGATGTGCAATAATTTTTAAAAGCAAAATTAATATTTAAAAAAAAAAAGATTATATTTATCTAATGCAAATTTTATTATTGCAAAACAAATGCGCAAAATGAATAGGTATATGTTTTTGTCGATTTATTTCTTACATATACAAAAAGATTTTATAAAGATATGTATAGGTAAAGGTATACAAATGCTTTGTATCTCTGACCTCGGGGTATTTTAAGTGATACCGCTGAAAACTTAGATGATTAAGGTTATATGTACATTAAAAAATTTAAATAATCTTTGCGGTTGGGTTTTTTTTTCAAATGAAGTCAATTCAATAATTATTAAATTAATACTAACTGTACACCGGAACATACTTATTTCGTAGATAATAACAGTGTCTCTTTATTTATTTTTAGTTGGGTACAACGTAATAGTATATAAATCTATATACATATGTTTACTATTGGCTTGATGGGTTTTTTGTATGTTTATTTAAAGATGCGATGTTTTGTGGTCTTGATATAGGCTAATTATAAAAAAAAACTACATGTGTACATATAAAAACACATACATACGTACACACGTACACAATTTATTCTTAGCAAATAAAGCTTCGACAAAGTTTGACCATTATTGTATTTTAAAATTTATATGAACAAAAATATACTTATAACGGTTGCCAAAAAGCAATGTAAAATGTTTGATGAATTTTGTTGCATTATTTAATTTAATTTTTTCTAATTGCGATTAAAGATGAGTAGATACATACTATAAAACAAGTGATGCATTAGTGCAAAAAAAAAATGCACGACTCGGTGGCACAAACTTGCTCTTGTAGCAAACTATGAGATTACGAAAAATTCAATGTATTGAACTATGTAAAAACGCAAAAGATATTGAAAAATGGCCTAAGCGAGAGGTCAAGTTTTATGGTAGCTATCATAAAACCCTTGTTTAGCCAAAAACTTATGATGTCATCTTATGTCAATTGTCTAATTTAAGTACCATACCAAATTTAAATAAAATCGGGTAAGCCGTCATTAATTTATGGCCAAATTTGTAAAAACCGTTAACAACAATTCTTCGTTATGTGAATTTTTAGCCAAAAACCTGAAATGCAGTTATTTTAACAACAGTTCAAATATAACGTTTACAAAGTTTCATCAAAATCGTAAGAGCCGTTTTCGAGTAAATTTGGAAAAACTAAAACCGTTATATGGGAGGTACCCCATATCATAAAAAAGTTCTAGACACGATGTTTCAAGAAAATCCGTCAAACCGTTTAGGCTGTAGTTTGGTGATCAGACAACCGCACATACGCACACCTGCACATACTCACAAACGCACATCCGCACATATGCACAAACGCAAATACGCACATCCGCACATATGCACAAACGCAAATACGCATATGCACACAGACAGACCGGCGGACGGCATGACGAAATCCTACTCTTTTGAGCTTCTCTATCATCATAATGTCAGGTTTGATTAAAACCTCGAATTTTTTTTACACGAAACCAATACTTGCCCTATTGAGAAAGTAAAAATTGAGATAACAGTCAAAAATAACATTACGTCTGATTTGATGAAATTCTGTCCGATTTTGGTAAAATTTTATATTTAGATAGCCCTGCAATGCTTGATAAATATTGCATGAAAATATTTTGAAAAAGGCATGTTTTGGAAATAAAAAATCTCTTTTTTTTTAACTGGATAAATTAATTTTTAAGTCGTTAGCAAGAAGGTAACTTGACGCAAGATCAAGTCCAGTCCCACTGCGACCCAGTCATGCTCTTTATTTTTGTTTGTGTTTGGATTTCTTTAAGATTTTGAATAGATCTTTAATATTAGAATCATTCACAGTGAATAACAGATTTATCAATTTTATAGACAATCGTCAATTATCGTATATTTGTATTTTTAATCGTAATCTTTATTTTATTTGCAGGCTGCTTAAATAAATATACACTTGCAACCTTGAAAATTGCACTTCAGCTATTATTGGTGAGTAATACGCATTAATTTATTTGTTCACCTAAAAAATATAAAAATATCACCTAATGATGTATATAAGTATATAATTTAATTGTATTAGTAATAACAAAAAAAAAAAAAAACAATTTTTTTTGTATCGCAACAACTATTCTCAGAAACTCGGTTAAACCATCATAAAGCCCCTTATTTATAGATATCTCTTATAAGGCACATAGCCTTTTAGATGCAACAGGTGTTGCACGACACTAGTAAGAAGGAGTAAACAGATAGCAAAAAATTGTTTTGGTACAATGGATATAGAGAGTTAGTTAATTTTTGTTTTTCATTGCAAATCTCATCGAGAATAAGCCGGGAGGTGCTCAAAAAATAAAGAGCACGACTGGGTCGAACAAACTTGCTTTGGGAAAAGTTACTTTCATTTCACTGGACACTTCATTTCACCAGTTTTTTTTTTATATTTTAAGGTTAACGGCCGTAGCTTCCAAACAGATTATCGCAATTGATCATATTTTTTTCGAAAAAAATTAGAACTACTCATCTGTTTTTCAAAAAAAAAAACTTTTTAAAAATCTACTTTTTTTCAAAAAAATTTTTGCAATATTATTCAAATTAAGCTGTTATTTTAGAAAATATAATTTGGTCAAAATCGGTGCAGTCGTTCATAAGATAGTTGTAATAATATATAACGGTTCTATGGCAGATACCGTTAATAAGCTGTTTCTGAAAAAAAAATTAGTAGCGGACATCACTATTGGCGGAAAATCACTCTTATAAAATTTTATTGAAATTGATTGTATTTTGTTTCGAGAAAAATGGATTTATGAGTTACGCTAGGTAAAAAATAAAAAAAAGTCCGGGGATATTTCTCAAAAAATAGTTTATACCAAGTTTGAAGAAAATCGACTTATCCTATAGGGCTGCATGTGTCGATACATTCAGACAGACAGAATTGTCGGACCCACTTTTTTCTTCTTCTCTATCATCGTAATGTCATTTGAAATGTGAGAATTGAACTGGCAACAGCCAAGCACTCCATCCATTCTTCCATGGCCGCCCACAATCTCATATGAAATTTAAAAAAATTGTTTTAGCCGATTTAAAAAAAAAGAAAAAAAACCGATTTGTCTGCCGTATTTTTAGGCTTATATAGTTCCAATTACAAAATTACTTTGGCATACTTTCTACGAATGCATAACTTGACTTATAAGGTAGTTTATGTACACATACGATATACCTATATAATCAGAATTGATTTATTCACGCTTCTACATTGCCACCAGCAAATAACTCCACGATAAATAAATCGAATGGAAAAATATAATATTTTGCTCATTTAATTTACGGGTTTATTTGTGTTTTTTTTTTTTTTTTTTTGAAATACTGATATTAATTTAAAAAATACGAATGATGATATTTTTCATTCGAATAACTGTATTTTTAAGAACCCTAAAGCTATTCGATGATAATTTAATGTCCTGTGCTTTTCCTTTCGCATAATCTTCTTAATTGCACTTGCCTCTTGTTTGTGCGAAATATTATTCTGTGCGTTTTCAATTCTTTGCATTTCTTTGACGTTCAATATATTTTGTATATGATTATACATATTTATCTGGAATTAATTTTATAATATTTTTAGTATATTTTTTAATTATCACTTTCATATGTATATCGAATATTATGCTGAACGGAAAACATATATGTATTTAAATAAGTTTGGAGGAAAACAAGTGCAAAAGCAAACTCAAGTAATGCATTGTATGTGGGTGACTAAAAAAAAAATAATATGAATTTCGATAAAAAATGTATGGACTAATTAATGAATTAAAATATTAACATATTGTATTTTTGTGAAAGTTAATATGAATAAAGACATGGTTTTTAAATCCGATTTCATTTGTTTGCAGAATAAAAAAAAAAATATAAAAATGGAAATTCGATTTGCAAATATTCGCTTTGTGCAAAGAGACAGAGAAAGGAGATTTTCTTACTCAGTACACACAAAAATGCCAAAAAAAATTAACAAATTATTCTATCATTTACTAGATAGTGTTAGATTCTATGGCGAGAAATTGTAGTCCATTTAACTCGAAGCTAAATCAAATTTAGTTGGACACTAGTCTAAAATTACATTTTTGGCAATTGAAGACAAGTTAAACTACACTTTATCTTTAAAGACTTGCATCAAAATTAAAATCATGAAAACCCTATTTTAATTTTGGTAGTGTCCTTCTTGCTTCTCTCTTACTCCTGCCAATTTGTCATTTTCTATAAACCAAAAAATAAATTTGCAAAATGTTTTCGGAGGACTACATGAAACTGAAATTGTATACCCTTTATTTCGTAAAGCGGCATTACAGCATCCTTTGATCAACTTTTCAATGATATATATGTATGTATGTATTTCTAAGTTCTTAAAACATTAAATTCATTTTAATTTCAAAGAGGGAGAAAATTGAAATTAAACAGAAAATTATCATTTTATTGACACATGATGATGACATTTGACGACAGATAGAAAGGTGTGTTTGCTTTGTTTTCTCAGCGAACTTGAACTGTTTAAGGCGTGTTCCGCACAAATAAGTTAGAGAAATGTTTTAAACCCCACACTAGTTTTCAGTACTTCAGAAAGAATCTATAATTACTTTAAATCTAGAGAACTGTTTCAAAGTTAAAAAAAAGTTAAGAAGTGTGGCGTTAATTCCTTAAACTTAGGCTGACTATATTTTGCGCCTATGTGTTTCTATGAAAATTTGTTAACAATAAATTTTATTGAATGTTTTTATTTTTGGGCACTGATAGCGCTGGCTGTAAGTGTCTCTATACTAGAGGAGTAATGCGCATATAGTGATTAGATAAGTAAAACCTATAAGGGACTTTGTTCCAACTTAGTAGCTCCACCTTGCGAATAAAAGTTTTAATTTTTCTGTTGCTCAAAAAAATGTAGACTCTTATTTTGAGGCGATACGCATACGGAAACCGTAATTTTATTGTACTTTAATACTGTTAGGACTGAGGATATCTTAAAAATTGTATATTTGTACCCAATGGGCCTCCACAAACGAGACTAATTCATCCGGGAAAAAACCGGTTTTCTAGAAGATTTTAGTCTGTTTCATACTGTCCACTTTACTTCCCTCTACTAGAAAACCGTAGTATGTTCAAAAAAAGTGGATCTGGAAATTCTGTTTTTCTGTTTGACTGTCTCGTCACTTACAGACTAAACGGGTCGACATTTACTCAAAATTTGGTGGGTAGGATTTTTAAGGTAATACATTTTTTTTGTAAGTCACTGTAGGTCTGAAAATAACGGTACCTTCCCTATAAACGATATCGAAAACCTTATTTCAACAAATTTTTGAAAGTGTAATAAGGTCAAGGTGTCAGAGTTCTATCAAATAGTGTAAACCAAATTTTCAAGAAAATTCGTATATAAAGGTAAGTTTTAAAATATAAAATATTTAAGACTGTTTTTTGTTAATTCAATATTTCAAAAATCTGTTCACAGATTTTTGAAATACATATTGAGATTTTGTTTTGATAAATATATATATTAAATAAAAAAAGTGGCCCAGAGTTACCTGCATTCTTCTGCACGCGCCGGTGGCGATGCACTGAAATGTGTCCTGTCAGTGGTCTGGAGCCAAATTACGGCATCAGTGAGTATAGATATAAATTAAGTGTTAAAAACTTGGACACTTACTTTTTTTTAAAATGTTTTCAAAAAAATATTTTCAAAAATCGTTATTTTAAAAAATCCGCTCCAAAGATTTAGATTTTTTTTTTCTTAAACTCATACCTACTTAATAAAGAAAATTTTATGCGTTCATACTATGATATGGATTCATTTTTCGTATGTATCCCGTTTGTATTTTAATATATTTTGAATGTTCAAGAACAATTTCATCCGACACAAATTCATACTACAAGAGCATGTTTGTATGATCTAGTTATGCCCTTTATTTTTGTCGATGGGAGGGTAATAGGACACTTTCCTTTATAAAAGGAGAACGGACCATACATTTTTATTATACCATATTATAGCAGTTAAAAAAAACGAAAATGTAAACAATTTTTCCTGTGCTCATTAACCGTTTAATGTGTCGTTTGGGAAATAAAACGCCCTTTTTTACAAGAAATTTGTCTGACTCTTTGATAGGCCAATTATAATCATAGTCCACACTCCACCAGGATTCTTAAAACTTTTTTGCTTGACTTGTATTACTGAAGTTACCTAAACTTTAATTAAAAAAAAATGATTCAAGAACACCAACAAATAAATCACTCAATTCGCCTAAAAAGATTTTTATGTCCCAAAAATAAAACTTTCACCAAAAACAGAAATCACAATACATATACAAAACCCTTGTGTGTCAACAATTTAAAAAAAATTGAAAAAGTTAATATTTAAGCCCTAAGAGGATTGACAATGTTTTTTTTTATCTTGCAAATTTTAAATTGCGGCAAAAGGTATATTATAAGATTGGTCTTAAAAAAAAAAAAAAAAAACTTTTCCAAGATTTATCAACTTAATGTGAATGACCACTTTAACATTGTTCATTATTGTGAAACTGAATTAATAAAAGGAAGTTTTTTGTTTGTGCCCTCCATCTTTTTTTCCGCTCATTTAATACATATTTTTTGAAATTGTTGATAATGATAACGACAATGATGACAATAATGAAGGTGATGACTTACGATATTTTTTCCAAACACATTAATCCTTAGCATCATCATTGCTTTGCTCTATGAAGCAAATGTCCTGATGGCAAGAGAACTTATGAATTATTAATGACTTCCAAAGGAGCAAAACACAAAATCCATATATATAGACATAATTTTCTTCATAAATTTGTGCCGGATATTTCTGAATAAAAAAAAAAACAGTTATCTCTATTCATGTATGTGTATGTTCGAGTATAAAAGTATTGATGAGCCTTGGTTATGAAAAGCTTTATTGCCTGCCGTTGACAATAGGACTGTTGATAAGTATTTTTGTTTTGTGTGTTCTTGGGTACGAATATAGTAAATCTATGGTAAGTAGGAGCTTAGGAAAGCAGTGTTGATAATAGGGTAGTGTTGGGGATGGGCCGACCCGCAATAGAAAATTAATTTAATCATTTATCATTGTAATTGAGATTCAATTTTCGCATTGTCAACAAAAAAAAAACTTTTTGAGTTGTGTGACATCGAGGTATATCTACATAGATATTGAACAATTAATTACCAAAAGCGCTTTTAGGGTATGAATCCCGTTCTTAATATTTTAAATTAAACTGAATGACATTGTTGACATTGCTCTCAATAATATAATGTTGTCTCATTTTCAAAGCTTTCAAAAGGGCAAATATTTTATCAAGAGAAGGAAAAGTCATATACAGAATATGCTTTACGATTTATGTAACTTTTAATTAATTAATTAATTAGGTTGTTATTTTTACAAAAACATTTCAATGTATAACTGAATCATAAAGCTTCAATATCTACATATATAGCCCCCTAGAAAAATCATTTTACTTGAAATTTTCGCATAGGTTTCTTTTCGAACTGTCTTAAATTTTTTTGAATATCAGTTTTTTCTTCTAGTTTTTTGAAATGTTCATAAAAATTATAGGAGAGTTTTTCTATATTTCAATAGTCTTTATCTGAATAGGTATAGGTGCGGCATATTCATAGTTGTTTTTAAACTACAATTTTAGTTTAAACAATGTAATTTAAAAAAGATACACTCCAAGTTTTCGCAAAAACAGCTTAAACAGTAACTATGAATATGCGCCAATATGTTTCAATGAAATAAAAACACAATTTCATGGAACTCCTGCTGTTTATTCAAGTTTAATAAATTGAATAAACAAGAAAAGTCTTTAACACAACTTGAAAATAAAACAACCCTTTCACTCTCTTTGAGTGTTTTCATCCAACGGAAACTGCTTAATTTTAGCTTGACAATCAATTTTCATCATTGGTGGCCAAGCCAGCACCGAAAAACCTCCCTAGTGTAAATTTTGTTTTCCTCATGAATAAATTTTATATTTCATGCTGTTGCTTCGTGTAGCATTCAACCTCGAAATAAACTGCACCTACATTTTGATGCCTCAAGGCTGGCAGCGATCCAAGTACTGTACTTTACCACACAAAATATCCACCTGTTTTACACGGGCACGCTTGTCTGGTCTGCATAAAATAACAAAACGCTATCCATCTCTTTTAACTTTAGTACTGTTGTGTACATATACTATACTATAGATATACGGACTACTTATCCATGTTAGAATATCATTTCACCTGAACTCAGGACGTCCCAACAAAGCTGAAAGGGATACCGAATAAAAACTTGTCCTTAACTCAGTCACTCGCTCACATGCTTCATCGCTCTTTGGTCAACTTGAAATATATGTATACAAACTTTTTTGCAATTTTAACTTTAATACTTATTTTGTTTATGGTTATGATGAAAAATTTAGCTCACTTAATTTTTATACGGAAAGATGCATTTTACAAAGATGTTTTTTCGAAAAGGTCCTTCAACGGAAACATGATCTTAGTGCAGCTCTATTTCCATATATGCGGATACTGGATAGGTTATACTATAGATTAGTTTCTATGTGTTTCTATTTAAATTTGTTCACAATAAATATTATTTTTGAATACTGATGTCTATCCTATAAGATGTGTCTATACCTAGTATAGAGGAGCAATTCGAGGTTCTTAAAAAAACATCTCAATTAGTAGAAATCACAATTCTCATTTTTTAATTGGTATTGCATTTTCTATATAAAAATATGGTTCTATCGAATGTATATTGTTTTTTTTCAATAGAATGCTTATATGATCTTATGTTTCTTATTGTAATATTTTTGTTAATTAATTTTTTTATGTATCTTTTTCATCTGTTAAAAAGTTGATTGAATCTAAGGATTACACATAGTTATATCTTTTACATGGATAAGTTAATTAGATATTTTCTTTTCTCACAAGATTAAAACCCTCCATCCCATGTTTTCCTTTTTACTTTTTTTCTAAAAGACCAACATAATGATTTAGTTAGCATGCATAATAAACTTCTCCACAAACACATCAAGTAAACAAAAACATCTTATAACGCTACCACAGGATAAAATGCAAAAAGAATATCTGAATGCAACACTCTGATGGGATTACACAGAAAGAGTGCCACTATTGTTAATGACGTTGGGGCATTTAATTGACTCGTTTATCCAACCTCTTCATATACAATGCTTGCGCCATTTGAGGAAATATGCCTTCAAGATATATCTAGAATCCACACTAATCCATTGAATAGATTATTTGTGTGTTTTTTCAATTATTTGCCCTTTGAGTATATGATGCCGCTGTCTGTTCAGCAAAGTCGAATGGGGTTTCAGGAAAAGATCTCGACCTTGTGTGTTGAGAGATGAAATCATAATGTATAGCCATCGTTGCTGTCATATTGCACTGCTGCTGATGATGATGCTTTGAAAAATGCCGATGCGTGTTTTAAGAAGATGGAAAGAGATTTCAACGGGGCAAAATGGACAGTGAAAAACACCTTCTGTGTTGAGTTTTCATAATGGTTTCCATTCATGAAAGAATCTGTTGAGTATAATGGATTGAGTATTCCTATATACGTCCTCTTTTAAGACATAAAAAACTTGTTTCTTCTCTTAATAGCCTTGTAATACACATGATGATATAAAAACGTTTGATATCGAAATTTTTATAAATGCTGGTTACTGTAGCAAGATAGATTTTTTTTTTTAAATTTATATTTCTGATACCAGATTCTCAAAAATCAATACAACATCAATAATATACCAGGAAAACTTCTTTATAAAATTATTTGTTTTCGTCATTAAGCAGAAATTGTGCGTTTTTTTTTTTTAAGTCGGAAAGATTAAAAGATTTCGTAGCCTTTCAGCGCAATTTTTCTATTTCCAACTCTGCGTACATATCTTCAACTTGATAACTCCACCTGAGATGGATCGTTTCTCTTTATATGTTCCCTGACGCTAAGGCTACTATAGTCGTAGAATTGGAGCGTCGACGTAAATCCTTTCTACGTATAACGTAACCATCTTATACTTTGAACCTCTAAAGTACATCTCATCTAAGACGTTCGGACTCGGCAGTAGATTTAAGGTTTAGTCATGTAAAAAAGTATTGGTTGCAAGAATAATCAATATAGTCATTATTTTTGTATCGATGCGATATAAGACCCTTTAGTCAACTAGTGCAGTGCATAGGTTGAAGTCTTGTTACTATGTGAACTGTAAAGCTACTTTTACACGGTTGGTCATTTGACATCAAACTGTAATATAGTGTTTGTAAAAATAAATCCGTTTGCGTGCATTTGTTTGACGGAAAATCAAAACCCTTTTAATTTTGCCTGATGACTGATTATATGTGTACATGACTGACGTCCTCTGACTGACCGTGTAAAGGTCACTTAATGCAACTTTTGTTCAACTTACAGACGACCAAATTTACAAACAACTGGTTTTTTTTTCCATAGAGTATATTACTAGGCTAAGGCTAAGTTATATAACCAGCAAATTGCTAAGCTCCTTTGGCATCCTATTAAAGCCTTTAAAAAATTCTTTTTTCACGTTTTCGCATCACAATAAGCTGGACGAAAAAGATCTTCATACATAAAATGATGAACCCAAAATATTCGACTTCCTAAAGTCTACTCATGCAGCATGCTATCAGTTGTTTTGTGAATGCATTCCTTAAAATTAATTCATTGAATTCAATTAAAAGATTCCATTCATTGACTTACACTGAGACTTCGATTTCAAAATTTGCAAAAACCATTAATTTTAGATCAAAAAATTTGCAATAATTTTTTCCCAAATTATTTTACAGCTTTAATTTGAGAATTTATGCGTTCTTTGCCCTCTTGTATTCTTTTCCATTCTTTGCATTCTTTTTCATTCTTCGCATTCTTAGTTATTTTGTAAAAAACAATACAAAAAATGCAAACAAATATGTAAAAAAAAAAATGCAAAAGAATATGTAAAAAAAATGCAAAAGAATGCAAAAATTCAAATGGTTCCATTCCATAGAATTCAGTAAAATGAACGGGCAAAGTGATCAAAATGAAAACGATTTTTGATGTCAGTCAAATGAATAGTGATTGCAAATTATGAAGTCGAAGTGTCATAGTGTATATAAACGTAGTCAATAAAAGCAATCTTTGTATGGAAGTCATTATGCGTTGTATCAACGAAGACGAAAGATCTTTTATTTAAACTAATTATTTAATATCTATCTGAAGGACAAACAATATCACTGCTAATTAAATCAATATGAAATGTTGGCAAACCGAAAAATATTATTCAAAAAAACACAAACACAAACTTCTCTCTTAGTGATTTTGATTTAACAAACAAAAGTTCTGCATTGACATCCTGCTTGCTGCCCGCACACATCCTTTTTGTTTTTATTTTATTTTGTGTAACATTTAATTTTTCATCTACATTGCCATAAAAGAACACACCCATAATTGTTTATATTTTTAATAACATTTCACGAACTCATTACCAACTCCTTGGCTACTCGTAATGTAGGATAATTAAAAATGCGACCCAAAAACTGGAAACGAAAATGAAACCACAAAAGCTATAATAAGCAAAGAAGACAATTTTTACTTTATTCATGTCTCTGTCACACAGAAAGATATAGAAAGAGAGGGGTAAAAAAGACAAACATCAAAAAAAATAATAACGCAAAAAAAATATAATAACAAGTGCCAAGGATAATACTCTTACAGAAAGGGTAAAAACGAGGCCAGCAAATCACAAGCCCAAGTGACATTGTTAAGCTGTAACATGATGTTATCAAGGGTTTACATGACTGCAGGCATAAAAAGCAAATACTTTTGTCTCAGTTTTTTTTGTTTGTTTTGTCTGTTTTTCCGTTCATTTTTCAATGTTATATCATTGTTTCCTTATTATATCCCTGTGACTATTAGAATGGAAAATGTATTAATAATGCATTGTGATTTTTGAATGCTGTTTTCATGTCCTTAAAAAAATTAATAGGAGATAGAATTGATAAGAGAGCAATGAAAAGCTAAGAATTCATCAAATATAAGTTTATTTGGCAAGGAGATATTTCTGTTTCTAACTCGGGCTGTGTTAAAGTTTGTAAAATGTATGGACTTATTTTTCGAAATATTGTTAAATGAAATAGGGTCGAAATATTTTAAGGAAAGGTTGTTTTGAGCTTTATAAAGAAGGGACCAAAAATAGAATTGGACATCATAAATACATTTAACGATTTATGATTTTTATATAAAACAAAAGTTATAATGTTTTCTAAACAAGAACTTGGTTATGGTATCCTGGTTTTGATAGTTTTTTTGTTTTATTCTTCTACATTTTATCGTAAAAAAGATGTCAGTATTTTTACAGGACATTTTTCAGTTTAAACTCACTGGTGCATATTCATATACATACATGGTTTAGGCTGTAGTTTAAAAACAACTATGAATATGCCCCAATGTAAATTGTACGAATAAATTTAAAATGTTCATACATCCAAATAACATAGATTTTCATTCTGAGAAGGTCTTATTTCTACTGTGGTGTTGCAAACAGACTTAACAAGAAAGGCAGTACTGATGCGCTTAACGCAATAAAAGACCGATCTCACGTTTACCTTTCAAAATTGAACGTAATTTCGAATTCAAATTCGAATATTTTTCGTCACACACATTTGGCAAAAGTTTATAATTAGCTCCATTTCTTCAGAAAATTCATACTAAAAATCGCATTGCAGATACTCTTTGTGACCTCGATTCCGGGAACTTAGATTCGACGACTCTCTTGGTTGGAGCATTCAGTACGAAATTAAATAAATCACATGATAATACATCATAGTCATATCCACAGTGAAACATTCTATTTCACTCAATTCGTATAGGTCTGAGAAATTATTTATAGGTACCTATAAATATCAATAAGATGAACTAGCCATTGAAGATTCCGTTGTGATTGTTTTTTTTTTTAAGAGAGAATTCGATTTTGCTTTTAACGAGATAGAATCAGGTGATCTATAAACCCGTAAAATTTTGTTAGTTCAAGTTTCAGTGGGAAAAATAGAGATAGGGGGTCGATGAGGTACTCAGGCACATGTTGGGTTGATTCTGCGGTAAATTTTAAAATCGATCTTTACCACCAAAGACTACACATCGTCTGCATTAAGTGTAGTCAGGTTCAGGTGGAGTCCTTTGGTATCAAAGGCAGTGCGTATACTAACTTGTACACATGTGCTTATGTATTATAGACTAAATTTGTATATTTGTTTTACTTAACGTGTGTCTATGAATCTAATACAAACATATCACTTTTGATTAAAATTAGATAGTGAACAATACAATTAAAAGGGTGAGTGAAGTTATTTTTTTTTAGTATGCAGTTCGTGACAAAATAATGGTTTAGGTTCCTGGAAAGTTGTTGCAGTGCTTTTCTATGCGAAACATCAAGAAGCTGTGCTATAAACAAAAACAGGAACCCCTTAAATTAAACTACATGTAAATATTATACATATCTACGTCTCACATCATAAAGTGATTCATATGAGCAAACTATGGAAATAATACACATATATGAATATATATATAAATATATATATAATCCACGGACTACAAACGATTAACCTACTTACAAAATTTAGATGCGCACCTATCCGATACAGGGAATTCAAATTGTTTTTTTTTTTGTTTAATAACTATATTTTTTTTTGCGGTAGTTTTTGTTGTAAAATTTAATTTTGTGATTTTAGTGTAAAAACATCGGCAGACGTAATAAGACAACTTCTAACGATACCGAATTGTGTTCCCCTTTTCTTTTCGTTCTCGCAGTTGGGTCAATTTGAAACCCACGTTTAGTACGCTAACATACCCTATATACAGAGCTCTTTATAGGTGGGCATGGGCATAGCAGTTTGCAGTAGTTTTAGAGTACATCAAAGTTTACTTTTTGTGAAACATTGATTAAAATTGATAGGGTAGGATATCCAATGTTCGGTCTCTGTTGGTTTATGATTATTCATCTTTTGTTTGCCAATGATTTTGTTTGTTCTAATAATTTTTTAGCTATAGATAAAATTCCGATTATTTGTCATCTCATTAATTGATTATATTTCAATGAGGATATTTTGTTTAAAGGTATTTTTTTGTTTATAAATAATTTTTTGTTTCGCTGCTTAAAAATTTATTTATTTTTGTTAATTTCGTACCACATTCTTCCCAGTTGCTGTTATAATTTATGTTTACGGAATTATTTGTCTTTGTTTATATATTTAGTAACTTCCTTTTTTTGTACATTAATTGAATAATTTAAATCATTAAATGCAGCATGTACCTATATAGCGAATAAGTACTTAACTATCACTTAATTTAGGTTATTTCGGTTCTTTTTGTTTGTTATTTAAATACATGCAATAAACATGTTTTTTTTTTTGTAAATCACGCCAATCCTTGTGTTTTCCTTAGCTTTATGAAAGTTTTGATAAAGTTTTTAGGGAGATTTTCAGTGGGGTGTTTAATGATTGGTGAAATCCTTTAAGAAGCGGAAATGCTCTGATTATGTTCACGATGACTGCGTTAGGGGAGTTTGGGATATATTGGCCGACCAACTCCAGGAAGGGCGGGGGAATGGCCACACTGCATTAACATCAGCAGTGCCCATAGTATGTGGAGGTGAGTGTATGTGTATGTGTTGTATGGTGATGGGGTTTATATGTATTAACATCTATGGCATGATATATGTTTTTGTTTGAGGTGAGGTCTAGCGCAGGCATAAGATTCCCCCCCATCCGACGAGCTCAGTCGTGCCTCGCTAGCATGCCAGGTCCCTTCGGCTAGATATTCGATTCCCAATCCATTTCGTTCCCGTCCTGGTTCCAACTTTATTTTTCCTACCTTTTCTTTTTTGGTTTTGAACCGTTCCCAATCTCCCTACTCCTCTCCTATTGCCTTATTACATTCCATCCCGATGGCTAGATATTTTTTTCTCGATGACTTTGTCTCACAATTCAGGATGTTCGGAGGTGCACCTTCTGTTAGTCTTAAGATGATTTTTTTTTTTTTGAAAAACAATAATTCTATTTTTCTCAAAAAAAAGACGATAAATTTCAATTTATATAAATAAAATACAAAAAATCTTTCTTTAAAAAAAAAAACTCAAGTGAATTTTCAAGTCGTCACACGAAAATAACTTGACGGGCTTAAGACTAAATTTTTCCGATAAATCAATGTAGGTGCACAGCATATATATTTTAAATACATATAATGTGAATTATCGTTGAAAAAGTGCCCTGATCGTTTATCAGTTTGCTTGATTTTAATTCCGATTATTCTTACCGACATTATTTATTGTTCTATTATTATCTGTTATTCCTGTTTGAAACTTTTCGATCATAATGAATGTATGTTTAACCCGAATTAATTTAGATGTCAACTTATAAGCCATTATTGATATTAAAATGAACTTTATTAGCAATTTGGGACGACAATTTTCCAATAACCACAACTGTCCCCTTTGTGCGTTATCGATGTTATACCGCAATAAATATGAATTAATGGTGCGAACAAATTATTTATCCAAATAAAACCAAATATGGAAAGTTCACATATGTCCGTCGCAAAACAAAAAAAAAATTCCATTAATTATTTATAATCGACGTTGCAAATGCCATCAATTTTGTTATATCTGACTGCATGAACATATGAAATTCCCTAAAGTTTATAATAGAGAAGGAAAAACAGGAGAGAACATTAAATCAGGTACATAATATATAAACATAATACCTGCATACAGTTGTGTTTAAAAATAATTGGACAACGGTGTCTATTTTTTCGGAATGCAAAGTGCGGTGAAATTTATAAAAGCTTTGATAATTAAAATTGGATCTGAAAATGAAAATTCGGGTGGAAATTGAAATCATTGTTTCCACTTTTTTTTATTTTATTATTTGCGCTCCCAATTTTTTGCTGTTCTATTGTGTCTCGGCAGTTCGGCTGCTCCTGACAGAAGCATCATTATTTGGAAATGGCAGAAGCAAACACTTGCTGCGCGACCGGGAAGAAGCAGACAGTAACTTCAAGATTGAACTTATCGCAAGTAAAAACAGTGGTCATACTTTACTTACCGGTACCCACCCAAACTCGCACCCACCCCAAATCTTATAGTGAGCCAGAGGGTTACAGAGGGTTACAGGGGTTGTACCACCACTGTTGGTGGTACATCTGGACTACACAGGTACTGTTCAGTGAAAGTTAAATTATTTCTCACAGTCAAGTGGGAAACAACTCCACTTTAGAAAGTGAACTACTTTCTCACTTAAAAGTGCAATAAATTCCCATCTTCAGTAGGAAATTAATCCATATTGAAAAATGGAGCCGATTCCCACTAAAAGTGGAATAAATTCCAATGTGCAACACTTGCTCGAGGAGTTATTTCCCTGCCCTCATCTAACCACTTTTATGTTTTTTATATTTTTATTTTAATATTGGTTTATAACAAATAGTATACAAATTATTGCTTTGCTTATACTAACATGTATATACCTACATGAACTAGTTATCCTGACTACACGGATATGCTTCGTTACTATATCAGTGATCTCCTCCATATAATAGTTCTCTTTAAGTATAAAAAAAGTCGACAGTTCAATATACTTCTATAAGAATTGTGAACGCCCGCCCCTTCAAATTTGACGGGGTATCCACGTTAGTAGGAGTTTTAAATGATCTCGTCTAACTAAAAACGATCTATGGAAAAATACAATGACGGCGATCAACATGAGGACATAACCCACTTCCTCTAATATTTTCTTGATCTCCGCCAGACAATAAATAAAGATCTAGGCAAAATACTTGAAGAACTATCTCAGTAGCATAATAGTGACAAATCTTTACAGATTTGCAAAAGAATGCTCCATGATGGAGTATGATATACGATGTGGAATTGGTAAACCCTCAATCGTGCATTACAATGATTCTACATTGATCTAATAAGTGTGTTGGAGTTGAGCTGGCTCTTCCCCATCAACCCAAAAACCCAACTTATATTATAAGCTCTTGTCAGTATATAGTATGAAAGAAAGGAGGAAAACTTAATGGGGTATATTTATAATTAGTTTTAAACTACTTGGTTTAAACAATGTAATTTAGATAGGATAGATTCGAGTTTTTCTTAAAAACAACTTAGACAGTGTCTATGAATATGCCCCAATGTCTTCTAAGGAGCATGTTTTATTTGTAAGAGTTTGTAATTTGTCAGACATTTTTTTGACCATACTGTATTTCAACATGTATAAGTATAGATATGTGGGGATAAAAAAGGTTTCTCCCAGCATCGCTTTTAGAAACGCAGAGCTTCTAGCTGTATCAATATCAACCATGGAGCAGCATCCGTTGTTGCAATGACGGAAATCCAAATTCAATCTAGAATAAAAAAAAAAATATTGCATTTCCACTCCCATTCACACACAAATAATCAAAAATGCAAATGTATATAAATAAATAAAAGAATAAAAGTGTACTGCCACAAAAGTGTATACACAATGAAAATAACGACAAGATGCAATTGAACTAGAACAGCAACACGACACGATACCTATCTGCATCTGCATATTGAAACTTCGAGAGGAAAACTGTTTCGTCTACCGCGGTTTACTAATATATAACATCATAAACAATATAGCAAGTTTGAATCTACAAATCGGATTGTCTTACTCGAATTATTTGCTCAGAAATAACTTTTAAATAAATGAAGTAATAATATTGTCCTTACAGGTTGGTGAAAATCCATAGATTTACAAAAAGGCGAAGTTCGCCGGATAATTTTAATTTTATGAAGTATGTATATAAATAAATCTTTAAACTCTTTCCTTATTCTTTGCCTATAGATTGTAGAAAATTTTACAAATTGTTATTAACAAAATTTGTGGGAAATTTTTAACAAAACGACTAAAAATAAAGTTCTGGAAAATCTAAGTTTTAATTTATAAGGGAAATAACTTGTCAAATTGAAACTACACACACTTCCAAATTTCTTATTGTGATTTACAAGTAGTAAAAACGAATTTGTAATTATCAATTGAAGTGTGCAATGAAGACTGGGATATAATATAACCCTTTATAGAACAAAACGTTATAGCATGTAATTTTTTACAACCTCCGAAATCACCATAATAATTGAAATTCACCTTTTACGAAGGCGACAATATTGGAACTTGATCCTGAGATACCATTCTCTTCAGGAAGTTGGGTTTTCCTTTTCAACCAAAACATGCAAAAGCTATAGTAACTGGCATTCTCCACACTAACTTCATCCATTCGGTTGTTCACTTCGTAATTTTATCCGATTGGGAATTAGATCAGAGAGCAAGTTGGATGAGGTTATTTTGTTAATGTCGTTGTCGTCGTCTTCATTGTCATCATCAACAAAGATAGCAATTGCAGCGCTCTGATAATGATGATGTTGGCTCAGATTCGCTTGATTGAATCCTTTAGTTAATGTGTTCGCCTAGGTGACTATATTTATAGTATCAATTTTCAAATCATGTGTGCGGGAATAATAATTTTGTTGGTAAGTGACAATCAACCCACTGAAGTGGTAATGAATATGTACGACTTGTTTTGTATATATCTTAGAGAGAATTTCCACTCGTCTGGATAATGATGGCATAATTTCTGGATGTGATGATAGGGCAGCTCTTTGTTTTTCTGATATTATATAGATAGTTACCGTAATAGGTTTCGAAATGGGATATTCTTTAGATTATGATGTGTAACGATTAGTTATTAATATTTTGGATTAATCTGTTTTATAGTTTGTATAATAGTAGTAATGTTTGTCCTTTGGTTTGGAGTTATCGGAAACACAATTAAAACACGTTAACAACTTTAATTCGATATTCGTTTATACTAGTTGTTAACTTTTGTTTAAGTTTTAGTGGAGCAATCGAATCAAATCCAATAAAGAAGATTTAGTAGGGAACTAGCCTCCTCCGATGTGTTTCGCCCGAGTGTGAATGTTATGGGCATCGTCAGTCAGGCCATCCACACTCTCTTGTCCTAAGTTACATCTTTTATTTTGGTCGATGTTAGTGACAATATAAAATGCAAGGCAAAAAGTGCTGCGAATTATATTTATAGGTTTTGTTGCCTTAACTCCAAGTATTGCGTTTCGCCCTAGTTTGATGGTTAGTTTATCAGCTAGATGACATCAAACCTTCTCTGCAATAATTGTCGATGTCGATGTGTCTTAATAAAAAATTGTTTGCCATTAAACAATTAGTACAAAAAGTTTTACAAAATTAAAATTGGACCACTAAATACGGAGATACAATGAAAACAAAATATGATCAATTTGACGGCTATTTTTCAAAATGGCGTCCAAACGACCATGATTTCGACCATGTGACCCATTTTGATTTATACCCCTATGGCTGTTTAGTAAAATCCCATGACAAAACTGAGGGAATATAATAACGGCACACTTGACATGGGCTAGCGCCTAGACTAGTATATGTGTTGCAGACTAGTATATGAACGCAGGGACGGTTGATCGCATGAAAAAATGTTCGTTACAAAATTTGTTGGAATTTCTATGCTCTATAATTTTGTAATGGCTGTTAACATCATTCGAGCCATAGGACCAGACTGGACAAAACTTTCTAATTATCTGAAAGAAATTTGCAGATTTAGGAAACTGCTCATGACAGAATATGATTAATCTGCATTAGGTATACCTACACTGAACCAAAAATACAAATAATAATATTTTAGTAATGCTTACTTCTAATTGAAAACAATTGTCGTTATTATATTTCCCTTGGCAAACACATTATATTGGTTGTCCTTATATGACAACACGTTTATTTGTAAAAATTGAAAATATCATTTGGATAAATTAGTTTCTTAAATAACCACAATTCAGCACAATATATTTAACGTTTTTCTGCTTGCAAAAACGACTTTTTTTTTAGGGTGTACCTACATACATAAAAAATAATATGATAAAAAAAAATATCAAATCAAATAATACAGTATATTTAAAATGAAAAAAGAAATCAAAGTTGTTAGTCGAGCTGACGGCAAAGCCAAAGCTTTCAAATTCAAAAAACCAACGTAAATGTTAATTAAAAATTGTAATTATATGTTTAAAATTTAGTATTGATTTGAAGTTTGGCATTTAACACAAGATATCATTTACAGTTTTTTTTGCTGAACAACTGTTTAATTATAGCTATTGTAAAACTTGATCACACGTTTAAGCCAATTTTGGATTTTTTTTTTTTTTTTTTTTTAATTTAATAAATTTATATTTTTATAGTCCCATAGTGTGCTACAAGAGCAATATTTTGCGACCCAATCGTGCATTTTATTTGTACTTATAGGGTTAGTCACGGCCCACGGTAGGTTGCGTTGTTGTTGTTATACAAAGCAACAATTAATTAATCGATTATTATTGATTTTGATTTTAAATCACATTATTTGTCTGTGTTAGAATGTATATTGAACAATTCATTTTAATCAGCAGGAAAAAATACGTTTGCGGAGATACAACACAATTGTCTAAGACCACAACAAGTTGACTTTATCCTGTATAGGCAACTTCTATTGGTATAAATTTTCTTTTATAAAATACACCAAGAGCTATCTAGAAACAACAAGACCACAAATGTTAAACAAATCTTTTGATTTAATTGGATAACACAAGTAAAATGATTCATTCATTCATTTGGACATTCAGCTCAAATAGGCTCAAAAAAGTATCTTCTAATCTCAAATCTACTCTACAGAATTTTGGCAAAGGAATCTCATGAATAAATATGTATCTAACTGACCGAAGATTTGCGTTTTGCATTAAATATTCTGACTACTGCTACTTTCCAGCCACCCCTAACATATCAAAAAACATATGCAACAAGGATAATCAATTTCATTTTGCATCACTCTCTCTGTCTCTGTGATAACCTCCTGGAACGCCTGGTGCAAGTACAAACACAAAGTACAATATTTGACGTTACCTTCTGCCTGCTTCCAAATGACTGCCTTTCTTAAAGGTTTCGCTAAGAATAGAGTGTACAAAACTAGGAAGCCATGTACAGAATATACAGTAAACCTATAAGCAAGCAACTAAGTGTATCACAAAGGATTTGTTATGTGAATCAAATTAACAAGGATAACTACATGTGCACATATTTACATGAAAGATCTCCTTTTTGTGGTCGGGGCTTTAGGAACATTCATATCTCAGTGTGTATTCCCAAAAGAGCTTAATTTGAATGTAAAGTGTTTATGTTAGGGGAATTTCACAGGAAATTTAGTTGGAAATATAATTTTGTTTTTTAAGACTTTTTAGTAAAGTTCATACATTTATATTATGGGTTACAGTATCCAAAAAAAGGTTGTTAAGAAAATTACGTTCGAAGAATTGATTACGTCCATTTAGCTGGCGCTCAATTAGTGGGAATTTTATATTTAGAACTGTTTGAATAAAACAATAACAGTCTATGTACAGACGCTGGAGTCTACGCTACATATTTTTATAATTTATATTTTGCACTTGAGAATATTTGTTCCATACTTACGGTATACAAACAAATCATTTACACCGACATTTAAATTTAGTGCTGTTCGAAAGGTTGTAGGATTCTTATGACATTTATTTTTATACCGGTTCCTTCGCTTCACCTTCAAACATTTTGCATTGCTCGTACATATCCGCATGAACATTTCCTGAACTTTTCGTTCCTCTAGCTAGGGTCACCGTTTATTCATAACAAATATTATTTAAAATTTGGCTTGCTTGATCTATAAGCCCTAACACAATGCAGCAATTCCGGTGCAAGCGAAATTTATCAGCTGTAACTTATAGCGAATGTAAGCGAATAAAACTCGAGTACTTCACGCGAATAGAATGATTCCGGTGCAAACGAGTTTACTCAAAGTGAAGTAAGCGAATTTAGTGGGAACGAAACATTTATCTGCAGGAAGTACTGTTTAGTAGTCATGTTTTAAAGTTTTACGATTTGGGAAAGTATTATATCATGTCAATGTAGTTTTATGAAGAACAATTTTTATAAGAAAAAGCTTCATGAAATACAAATACATTGAAAAGCGTTGTGAAATTAATTTAATTTTTAAGAAAAGATTGGAATGTGGAGACTTTCACAATCTACACAATTCGTTGATCAAAGCAACATTTTTTGGATATTAAAGACTGACTCCAGACACATTTAACTATATATATCTTGACAAGTATAGAACCTATAAATGGAGAAAATATTAACAAATTTTGTTGCGCCCATTTTACTTTGAGGTTAGATAAAAAAAAATCATAAAATATAAAATCCCTTTAGAGCACCAAATGCATATATGTAAAATAATTTTGTTATAATACAAATTATATATACCTACATTGAAAAAATTAATAAATAGAATAATAAATACAAATAATTTCAACTAAGTAGAAGACTTAGCATTATATTTAGTGGACTTGTTGAATTATTGATTCAAATTAGCTTTGTATGGCCTTTAGTCCATGAAAAAATGGCGTTTCGTGCGGATGCTCACTTTGCACTCATCAGTTGACTACGAGTGATCATAATTTCCCGTTTTCCTGTATTATAAGCAGTGAGCTTCGCTCTGCTCGTGGGAGTAAAATAGAAATTAAACTATTGAACAATTTAATCGCTTAGTTCGAGCGAGCACTCATATTATATTACAACATAGGAAATGCGTACTTTTTAATAATTTTAGGGAACTTTGCGAATTTGCGCGATTGATATTCGCTGAGGTTCACAATTAGGCACTGGAACCGCAGCCTAATTGTGAAAAAAAAAACTGAACGAAATATTCCCCTGAACTAAATCATTTAACCAAATTACAAATCTCGATTCTTCAATCTAACTCTTCAAATAATCTATAGGAAAAAATTTAAGTCTAAAAAAATGTAGATAGTATCAATTTTTTTCAAATGTGAAATTCACCATGTCTTATCATACCGAATACTCCTCAAGTAGTATGCTAGATAGACATCCTGTTGGATGCTTATATTGTTGGTGGCATACTGAATTTTAGGAAAACTAATGTGCGGCACGGAGTATGACTCTGTATAATACCTACCAGAATATTGTAAATACAACCAAAGCTTGCAACCGGAAGATGAAATACTAAATTACTTGAAGGGGATTCATAAATGAAACAGAAGAGAAGTTTTAGTTTAACATATTCAAAAATATGAATCTCATAATCTCTGGACAGAAAGGAAACCAAAATTGCATTAGATATGTTTTTTTGAAGTTGATGATCGTGTTGTAACTCTGTCCTGTTGGTTATATCTTTCGGCGTGTCTGGTTTATGTTTTGTTGTATATCTGCATTTGTACAATAATACGATTATCATCTTTGGAATATCTTTTATTATATATGAGAAATGATTTTAATCTATAATAGTGGTTTTGCTGCCAGACAGACAAACAATAGACAGACTGGGGAGACAGTGTTATATAAATTCTTGTGTGTCTGTATATTTATTTACAAAAGTCTCATATAAATATTGTAATTGGGACAGCTTTTGGATGTAAATTGGGTAGATTGTTCATATTAGGAGCGCACATCTGTTTTTGAACCAAATGACAAATCTTATGAATTAAATAGTTAGAGTATGTTTGTACAAAGATTGTTTAACCCAAAGGGCAAGTATTCTCAAGCAAGAAAGCAGGAAGTTGTATACAGCTATGTACACCAACACCAGGCTCTTGGGACTAGGTTAATTAAATTGTCTTATTCAAATCAAAATAAGTTTAAATCAAATGTTACAAGTTATAACAAAAGGCTTTTGATGCGCAAATTATTAAAGTAATATTCACAATAATTTTAGTTTAATTTAAGATTTTCAATGTAGTTACTATATCAAAGTAGTAGATGATTTTGCATTTTAAAGTCGAGTAAATGCAGATTTTTATTTCTCATTCATTATAGATACATAATTATTCTAACTTCAATGATTTATTTGTTTTTTTTAATAGCAAAATAATAATAAAGTGCAAAAGATTTTAAGATGGTGTAGGACGTAGGTACGGTTGATATAAGAAATGAACTGCACGATTAGGTCGCACAAACTTTCTCTTGTGGCAAATTACCTGAGGGTTTAAAGTACAAACGGAATATACTAAAAAATCGTATGAAATTTCTTTAAAAAATCTAAATCCATATCTTACAAAGATTCAAACCAAAATCAAAGTGTGCAGAAAATTTTCTTTACTAAATATAAGTTTACGAAAAAAAAAAAAATTTTTAATCATTGGATGGTTTTTCGAAGAATCGATTTTTTCAAAATATTTTTTCGCAAGTTTTTTGAACTTAATTTATTATACATTAAAACTAAATTTCATAAAAATACGTCAACGGGTTTTTGAAATATTGAATTCACAAAAACAGTTTTTCAAAAATTATTTAAAACTTAACAAAAACATTTTTGAAATTTGAAAACACATTTGGTTGAAATCGTTAGAGCCGTTTGCGAGAAAAATAAAATTTTTGATAACCGTTATATGACAGGTACCGTTATTTATAAATTTACAGTCCCCTACAAAAAAAGCTCTGTCCGTAGGTATTACTCTAAAAACAATACCTACCTAATTTGAAGTAAAACAGTATTGTAAGCCCAAAATTTTAGTATCATAATAAGTGAGAACCCAAGTATCATCAGACAATTGCTTATCAGAAACTTAAGGTGTGGTGAAGTTTAAATCAGCTTTAAGTTGCACTTAAGTAAAATTGAATATTTATAAAATTTTGTTTTTTTTTCATATATTTGAGCAACATTCGTCGTAAAGTTTTATGAAATTAAGAAGGGGTACAGGTAAATTTTCTATTTTATTTTTTTAAGCCAATCCATTTAATACAAAAAAAAAAATCAGTTCTTCGACCTTTTTTCCAGCGATCTTAGGTTCACGAAAGGAATCACAACTTATCCTCACTATGTAAAGCTACACCACTTCACCTACTGATCTGCTGTGTGCTTCTTAAAGTCGTTTCTAATCTGGAGACCAACAGAATGATGGTGTCGGTGCATTTGTTTTTTTTTTAACGAGTTGTTGGGTTAAGGAACATTTGTTAAGAAGCATTTTATTCGAACTGTATCATAATAAGAGATAATAGGCAGAAAGGTTAAACATTGAAAAAGAAACATTGACCGAAGAAAAGCGATGTGACGGAACATTTTTTTTTACTTTATATTCGGGTGGATTCATACTTCACAATCCGGCGAAAGCAGTGTGATGCAAGCAAAAAACGCTCCTATAATTTTTCCTTTCGAAGGTGAAGAATAACAACTCATATAGGTATATATTCTCTTGATATACATACATATCTGCCATAATTTTACTCGCCAATTTAATAATGTTCAAGAGATTTGAGATAAAATAACTGAACAAAGAGTACCTTTTTTTAAATATAAACTCTTAATAGACATTAGCCAATTTGCCAAATTATTTTTTTCAAAGATATACTCGAAAGAATTTAAATCCGCATTTACAATACTTCTATCATTTTCTATATGTATACATACATTTCTTAATAAAATAAATATGAAATCCCACTGAAAAACGATTTGAAATCAATTTTTTCTTATTAGAGAATACCAAAAGCCTCATAACCCAAATAAGCAATAAAAAAGTCATAAAAGTCTTTTATTTAAGATACATATTTATCGGAACCAATCAAATTCATAAATTCACAATTTTCTCCAAGGTTGTATATAGAAATATATAATCGAAATCTATATTGAAAATTAATTCAGTGCTAGAGGAAGGAAGTTTCACATTACCCTGGCTATCAATATGAATTTATCCTTCGAAAACCCACTTGAATATACAATTATTTTCTTTTAGTAAAAAGTATGCGTACAGGGTGCTTTCAGTTTAATTCAAAAAATTTACTGAGGGAATTATATAAGGGCTTAACTCAATAAGTTAATCCTCTCAACTGAAGTGCCAGGAAGTTCCAGAGTCCGGTGACTTGACCAAATGTTCAGACGTCAAACAAGTCTAGACCTTCTTCTTCTTCTTCTTCTTCTTCTTCTTCTTCTTCTTCTTCTTCTTCTTCTTCTTCTTCTTTTTCTTTTTCTTCTTCTCCTTGTTCTTGTTCTTTTTCTTCTTCTTCTTGTTCTTGTTCTTTTTCTTCTTCTTCTTTTTATTCTTCTTCTTCTTCTTCTTCTTCTTCTTCTTCTTCTTCTTCTTCTTCTTCTTCTTCTTCTTCTTCTTCTTCTTCTTCTTCTTCTTCTTCTTCTTCTTCTTCTTCTTCTTCTTCTTCTTCTTCTTCTTCTTCTTCTTCTTCTTCTTCTTCTTCTTCTTCTTCTTCTTCTTCTGTGTGTGGTACTAACTTTTTTAAAATATGGATTTGTAACGATAGATGATTATCCATTAACATTAAAGGGAAAAGGAAGGGTCCAAGGATTGAGCCCTTTGCCACGTGTTGACTGGAAATCGGTGTATTTTCTTTTGCAAATATGTATTGATTTGTAAATTTCTTAACTCAATCTATTTAAATTAGAATCACCCTGTTTAATACGTCATATTTGTACCCATACGCATAATAAAAAGAAATAAATCGAAAACGCTTTTATGACACCCAATTATTTTTAAGGCACCTTTCTTGAAATAATTAAAAAAAAAAATATATCCTTGAGTTATAAAATAATAATTCATGTGCATTCAAAAGTAAAAAAATGTATCTAACGTTTCTTATAAGTACAAACATTATTTGATTTATTTATTTGAAATTATTTTAGGTTTTTCGGAAAGGAAGCCCTAAAATTTTTTGTTTTTTTTTTTTATATCTGTTTCTAGAAAAGTTGCCAACACTCATAAATTCATATGAAATCTGACACTTCACAGCTAATTTATATGGAAGTTTGGAACGTCAACGCCGGTTGAAGAAGTTTTCTTAAATTGTTTATAAGAAAATATAGTTACCCAAGTGAGATATTAGGCCAGACGGGAATCCCGAAAAACATTGAAGATATCGAGTTTCGATCACTCACATTTTTTATCTTCAAAATTATTAGCGGTTTCAGTGGAAGGAAAGCTTCTTCCTACCATAGGGTGTAATATGTTTAAAAATGCAATGACACAAAAATTTAGATATTTGGCATTAGAAATGCAAAATATCTAAATCAGGAGTTTTTTCCTGAAGTATAGGTAGGTATAACTTTTACCTTAATTCCTTTCCGTAAAGATTTAAAAAAATGACTTAACAAATCATTAACCGAAGAAGAAATAATAAAAAAAAAAACTATTAAATATTAATTCTTACTTCTTCATAATGTTACCGCGTCACATCATAATATTGCATACCTAAAATGAATTCATTACATCATCCCAAGCAATGAGTTTGAAGGCACATGTAGTAAATGGCATTGCTATGGCACGCAACGGTAATATAGCCCTCGAGACACGCACATGTTCCGCATATGGTATTTGGGAGAAGTTCACAATAAAAAGGATTCGTTTTAATATCCTTCACATTTGTGTTCGTGTGCTTGAAGCTTTATGAGTTGGAATATTGTGTAAACAAAAGCTTATGAGAATTTATTGAGGTAATACACATAAAGAGGAACACCTCAGTTTGGTCGTCTTATCGGATGGCTTGTGTAGATAAATATAATTAAATTTAATGACACTAAAGGGGAATTAACAGGATGTGTTTAAATTCATTTGAAATCATGTGTCAACTTTATCAGTAAGGGTAGATTCGAAATTGTTAGTTGAATTCAAGAATTTAAAGGAATTTCAAATAAAAGCAAAATAAATCATCCAATAATGTATATTCTACCTTCTTTAGGTACTATTACTCAACGAATACCATTTCGATATAACTATAAATATAATTTCAATTAATGCAATTAAATATGATGCCAGCTTAATTTCGAGCCTCATTTAATTTCGGAAAAAATATCCTTAATGAATAAACGAAATAAAACTCATTCACCATATTGATTTTTCTCCCAAACATTTTTTCACACCACAATTATTATCGTCATCGCTTTGCCAATAATAACACAATTTTCATTGCGATACTTTATACGAGATCCAACCATCAAAGCCCTTTTAGCCATTCTGGAAAAAAAAACGTAATTAATAGTATGCAACATGAAAAATGTTAAAACACTGCAGCAGTTAAATCCTTCTGCATTGTTTGACACCTATGGATTCGTTCGTTGGGCAAAGGCGTACCGATAGAGAAAAAAAAAAGATTATACAAATAGCAACAACAACGAAACATAATGTGGCACGTCGCACCCTCATTCATCTTTGTTTAAAAGAGGAGTGTCATCCGTTGCTGCCTGTATGGACAAACGAGCGGACAAATTGCTCGAAATTCTTCCAAACGAAAACAACTCCACCGACGTGACACTCGTTCATCCACCCGTTCAACCCATTCGTTGTTCCCGGCGACAGCTCTGGGAGCAGCAATTAAAAACCGATTAGACTTAATTATTTCGACCTGCATATGCGGTTCTGTGAAATGACATTACCATGCTATTTCCCCAGCCTCAATCCCACTCTCTTATATGCGGTCCTTTATCAAAACAGGCTGCTTTTCACGTTATATCCTGATGGAATTTTCGCTAGGATACACATGACAAATCAATGCCATCGTATACCTTTAAGGCATGTACTGCAACTGCACCAACGCTCTACTACACTATTCAATTAAATGCATACATAACGATTCGCACCCGGGCGCCATTTCTAAGTGCAGGCTCTTTGTTTAAGCTTTAACTGTAGGCACCCCAAACCAAGTTCTAATTTGCATTTACACTCATAAATTCATATCAAAGTATAAAAATCTTTTAGAACTTCGGCTTTGCCACCCTTCAATTTGCAAAAAAGAAAACACGAATGGTGGCATTCTGGCTTGGCGTTGGCATTGTGTATTGCATACATTTTGGCGCATTTTACGCGACCGTAGTTTACTGATTGAGAAATTAAATGTTTTGCATGAAGCTATCCCTATAAGCTTTGCCTCATATCCTTCATTCATTGCTTTAACGACCAAGTTGCAGGTTTGTTAACCCTACTAATGATTGCTAAAAGGTATTGAAACACAAATTGAGAGTAAATTTATAACTGTGCATGTGTGATGTACTCAACGCGAAAAGGGAAGTGAGCTGTAACTGTATAGCAACAGCTAGAGGTTTACGACCTGCACAGACCGGGCCTAGCAAAAGCAGTGCAACATAAAATAAATTAAGACATTAAGAATGGCCCAATGGCATGTTATTGTCTATGAGAGTGGTGTACACAAACCATGTAACTAAATGGCATATACGTGCAGTTAAGTGGTAGTGGATATTACCAGGAATTTTCGGACTTACATTTATTAAAACTCTCTTCTGTTTTTTTTTCCAAATTTTATGAATAAGCTTTCACTGATATACGATACTCACCGTAAGCAGGCTTTATAGGTTATTGAGGCCAGTTGCTCATAATATTAATAACTGACTCTTGATGCCTCTCTGTATTCATTCGAAAAAAAACCTCAAGGATCGTTCGAAACCAATACTGCAATAAGAATATTTAAGATATATCTACTACAAGACTTCCATAAAAAAATACAAAGATACAAAGATACAGTATAAGGGATGCAAGTATTGCTATTGTTTTTGCAATTTAAGTTTATCGAATTTTTAATAAAGTCTTAGATATTTTATGTGCAATTTAACGATTGAATGAATTCTGCAATGTGTGGAAAATTATTAATTTTTTTCGGGATTAAAACCAAACGAGCAGTTTTAATATGGTATTTTATATATGGTTTTCGTTTTTAAGGGTTTTTTAAGTCAAAGAATGTTTGCTAGTTAATTCAGGACATGCATAAGTGTGACTTATTTTTTTTATAAGAAACGAATATTATATTTACCCTCCTAATAAGTCAATAAGTCTAGTTCTATAGTAGAAAGTTACAAACACCATGTTAACGACAACGTTATCACCTGTTGATAACTTTGTATCAAATTATAAGCACTTTATTAACTTTCCATTTCCAATTATAATTTCCAATGAGAAATTTTGTTTCTTTGTTTATCTTTTCGAGATATTTATTTTCTTGCATGTATCTTTTAAGATTTCCTGCTTTTAAAGTAGAGTACGCTGTATCGATATATAATTTAAGAAACTGTATATCAAGTAATTCATTCTATTTAGTATCGTGTTATTTTGAGCCAATTTTATTTGTCAATCGTTATTGTATTGCTTTGTTTTTTTTAACAGAATTATTATTATTTTTTAGTAACGTGAACTTTCGAGGAGATCATTGTTGTAGTTGACGGTACAACGGATAAATCAGCAACGTCCACCAAACAAAACAGATCAATGATCAACATCCTATTGTATAGTTTAAAAAAACAAAATCCTTAGAAACCAACTTTACCATATATGGCTGCTGAACTCGTTTTTTTTAGGTAGTTAATACGATCTCAGCAAGATGGCGGCTTCCGGTGGAAATATAAAAAGCAGGTTTTTATTTAATCTAATAGACTTGAAATGAATACAATTTTACTACCTCAATTTAGTTGTTTGTTTCAGATAGCATAAGGTAATGCTAGGATAGGTGAAGCTGTAATGCATTAATTATAATAAACCAAAATAACTCATATTAACAATTTAATTAAAAATAACGAAATATTGACTTTACATAGGGGTGCAGTGGTCGAGATATAAGTTTTTGTTAGTGCAGGAATTTCGCAAAATTTGAAGTTGAAAAAGGCCAACAAATTGGGAAAAAACTCTTCTAGAATCATCGAGACTATAATATTCATTGCGTTATAACCAGGATAAAAGCTATTTTAGAAAAATAAATGTTCTTAATTTTCTAAAAAAGGGACATTTAGGAAAATAAGAACAAAAATTAACTTACCCAAAATTTGAAGGATTTATTATTTAATTGTATAGTAAAAAATATCTTTGAAACATATACTTACTTCAAAAGCCAGATTTTCAGATGATCATAGTTTCAGAATTAAACGCTAGTAAACAACAGTATAATACGCATGCTTTTCAGTCAACTTGACTTCTCCGTCTCCTCCCGTAGTAAAAAAAATTTACACCCACTCTTCTATACGTGAATACATGTGAGCAGCTACATAAATGCAAAATTGTGTGAATGTATTGTCTAGCCAAATTTGACAGTCCTATTTGAAATGCATGCGGCACTCATATAAAGTAAAAATTCTGCAGTTTTGAAAGTTTGTAGGCAAAAGTGGGTGGAGCCTCCTATGATGATGTTCTATTTATTATAGAATAATCTATGCTCTAAGCTTAAGAGTTAAACTCCAGTCGTTATAAATGAGTTATCTTTTGTTACATTGCCACCAGAAAGAGAACAAATAAAACTCGAAATACCTACAGCACCCCTGCATAGCGCGTAGAAGTGAAATACTGTATCACTAAAATTTTGTTCATATTTATCGATTCAAAACATTCATTAAAAAAGTAGTTAATGAATAAAATTTGAATCTAAAAAGACTGAATTATAACGAACTACAGATTGATACACAGACAGACAGTATTTTCTTTCTCCATATCATTGTACCAACAATCAAGTTTTGTTTGTTTTGCATTTATTATAAAAAGCTTAATTGGTCTCTGTTGACTGGGTTCAATTATATATAATATAACAATTCTTTTCTACATCATTTCTGATAACGAAATATAAATTTATTTCTATTTCTACATAATAATAAGCTTAGCTGTCAAAATATAGCCTAAGAACTTAGCCAGTGTCACAAACAGACCACGCTTAGTCGCTTAAGCTACACTCATGCATATTTAATTAACTTCAGCCATCTGACCGATCCAACCATTCTTTTTTGTCTTTACAGTCTAAATAGTCAATTGTTGTTCAGCTGCCGTAGCAAATGTTTTGTGAAATGTTATTCCCATAAAAGTGCTTTTGTTCTCTTGTGTCATTTGTCCCGCTTAAATTTTGGATTCGTGATTCGGAGTTTGCACTATAGAAATAAAATAAGAACACGGTTTTAATTTTTTGCTTTGTCAGTGGACCGTTAATATCAGCATCCGAATGTCCCAGATCTGTACTTTGTCGCGAGTCATTGTCCATTTCATTCATCCATTGTACAACGCTACATCCACATTTCCGCTACTTTTGTCTTTACTGCAAATACGAGCTCATAAAAAGGGAGAGCATCTCTGATCCACTGCTCTTTTAACTGTTAAGAACTTACAAAAAGATAGAAACAGAAAAATAGCACACACTATGGGACTGATGAGGCAACTTGGGGTTACACAATTTACAAAAAAATTAGGAGAGCATATCATTTCGGTGTTAGGACTTGAAATTCTAAAGAGTTCTTTTATTATTTTCTTTTTCTCACCACCACCACAACCACCACCCCCAACATCATTTTCCTTTTTACTTTTGTTTCAGTTTATGTGGCCGTTTTTATGCATAACTGTCACACAGAAATAAATCAAGTGAACACAAAAGAAGTACGAGGAAATGGTCGCGTCGGTCGGTATCGGTACGTTACTGGTTATACTGCCATTGCTGTTGCTAGCTGCTGCTGCAGTCATAAATTCTGTGCATAAGTATCCCTCTCTGCCATGGTAATAGGAATGAATGTGACAAGTGCAAGAGTGGGTGCTTTGGCGGGAGATGGCGCTGCTGGGTGGTTTACTTGGTTTGTTGTTTGTTCCGTTTTTGGTTTTGACGGAAATGAGAAACATAAGGGTGCATTTGTGTGTTGGATGTGCGGACCTCTTTTTGTGTCATCATCTGAACTGAATGGCATAGCATTGTTTTGAGTTAACTTCTTTTGAAAGTAATTTGCTGTAGGGATTTATGAGGATGAATGTGATGCAAAAGATATTTATTTTTGTCTTTTTTCTATTATTTATTTCTTTTTTGCTTTAGAAAAGAAAAGAACACCATAGAGAAGATGATTTGTGGTCTAAGAAGAAAAGTCATTGGAAAGAAGCTTCAAAAAAATGGGTTCTGGAATTAGCATAGATAGACAAGAATTTTTTTTTACAAATTTTAGAAGATATTCAAATAGTCTTTTATAATTGCATTATTTTTACTTGATTTCATAGGTACGGTGACCATTTTTCAGAGGCAAAAAAGAATACAAACTTTTTCATAAACGCACAACAATTTAAGAAGGAAACATTTTAATTAAAAGTGTTGTAATTCATTTTACATATCAAAGTCAGCTCATGTATAGTACATAAAAATGATACTCTTGTAGAAATTGTCACTTCCTCGCAAGAGGCGCAGTGCCACTTAAAAAACATTAGGTGATGTACTCAGGGATCGAACCCACCCCTATGGCGTAATAATCTTTCCTCACGCAGTGAAATGTTCTTCGAGATTAAATTAAAGCTCATATTCACCAAGTACAAAAAGTAAAAAATTGTTACTCGAGAATGTGAAAGTAATTTAAATAAAGAAACTACTTAAACTTAAAAAGCGGTTTGAAAGAACAAAGGAAGGACACAAAAAAAGAAGAGAGGAAATGGTACAGAATGTAAGAACTGTCCTCTCAAAAAGAGGTCGGATGGTAACCGTACTTATAGGCAAGTTAAGTACATACATATATGTATGAAATGTATGTATATTCCTGCAGACAAAAATGAGATACCTACGCATCGTATACGATGATAGTTTAGTCGAAAAAGTCAAGATATTCAGGCTGTCAGTATGTCTGTCACTACCGCTAACTTTTCAAGTTTCAGAGATAAAAAAGTAAACACTAAATCACTTACTGATGCAATTACTGTCCTAATACTTATAGGACATAAAAAAAAAATCTAGGAGACCTACACTTTTTCAACTAAGGTGAGATGCACTCTTCATGACAATGATACATTATATAGGTGTAACTACTCAGGGTTTGAGCCCAGACCTCCGGGGTGATAGTCCGACACACGAACCGTAACGCCACGGGGCACTGCAGTAATATTTAGAACATATCAAAAATATGTGTTTTTTTTAAGTTTTAAGTCGTGTTTTATTTTTTATATATTAATATTATTTTTAACTTTTCAAAAAGGTATAGCATGTAAGTCAATTAAAAAAAAAAATTACCCCTCCCCCCTAAACGGGGGGAAATACACGCTTTTCCTCCCATAAGATTTTTCCTTCACATGAGTGATATAGAATTAAAGACCATTCAGATAGTTCAATCCGTATTTCCCAAAAAAATTGTTTTAGTTTTGTTGACGTAGGCCAAGCGCTAAGCCTCCCGGTCACATTGAAGGTAGTTGGTAGTAGTAAGTGATTTTATTAAAATTTAAAAGATCTAATTAAATAGTTTGGTGTAATTTTCACAAAAGAGCATTGGCATCTGCCGTCAGCCGGTATTAATCGGACGACGGTAATGAAATGTTTTTAGTCCCGTTTTTTTCCGAAGAAGCTTTTTATAGGTAGATATTATATTTTTCATCGGAATACTATTTCGAAAAAAACTTTCAAATGGTATTTCTCAAAAACCAGTATTTTTTATACCGCCTTTCAAGTCGACTTTCTTATTGTACACTTTTTTCTTTTGTTTTTTTTTTTTTTTTTTTTTTTCTTGAAAATTCAATTTTGAATTTTACTAAAATATAATTTATTTTTACCTGCTGTGGTTTAACTTTTAAATTGTGGTAAGTCTAATTCTAAAGTGACTTGATTATATAAGGTATACCGTATACCGTACATAATTATAACTGAAACGAAATATATCCGGTCAAAAACCTTTGCATGTATTTTGATAGTGAATTAGAGCATGTTAAATTATTTGTTTAACAATAAAACATTAAATTTGCATACTATTATCATATAATATGGCTTAAGCTTAAAAACGCTTGACTGTAAAAATTTGTATGTTAACGTTTTTGTGAAAAAAAGGTAATTAATGAACAGAATGTACGAATACGACAACGCACCTTATCTTAGCGAGATATTTTTTAACATGACGCAACTATTATTTTAATTTTAAGTTAAATGCAAACTAATTTGTTACTAAAAAAAAAAAACTTGTACTTATGATTAATATCAAAAGTTATTATGCAGTAGTCTGACGTATTTTTACTGATCTTCATTATATTTTGGTATCGAATTTACAATTATAAGCACCCATATCTATATTGTAATTGTATACTTTAAATTGCTTTAAAATAAAAAGCCCGAGACCATGTTTATTATTCTCAGAAAAAAAGATTCATGTTATCGGGTTAGTGGAACATTTTTTTTTTTATTTCTTAATGTGATGCTGGATTTGCCTGTTAGACAAGAAGAACCATTCTCTTTGCGCGCTGGTAATTGATGTCTGGAGCAACGTATGAATAATCATACTTGAATTAAAGCAATCCACTGTTACAGGTACACTGAGATACATTGTCATGGTTGATGTTCCTCTGCCAGAAAGCTACTCATATTATTTATGTGCTCACAAAGTTTTTTTGTAGTTAAGTCATTTCTTGCATCTGAAAAGGGTAAAGCTAAATCTTAAGTAAGAAAAAAAAGTATTAGTCAGCATATGATTGCCATTGTTTCTTTGCTGGCCATGAGATAATAATTTTAATTCTATGTTATCCCATTAGTGTCAGTTGCAATAGGTATACATCATATTATTTTCATAAAATAAATAGTTTGAGAAAATTAGATATAATATAACATGCAAGAGTTGCATTTTCATACAGGGTGACACAAAATATATCATATTTCGGATAATGTTATATAATTTTGCCAAGGCGCCAAAGCCGACATGCAAGATATAAACGTTCCAGACTTCTTTCTTTAAAATGACGAACGAGGTAATGAGAACACGCTTTAGACTCGGAAGCTCTTAAAAAAAAAACTCACTTAAAAAAACTAACTTTTCAAACAAATTTAATCAAATGGTCACCACTAGAAAATGGCGGCTGGGTAAATGCTTTTAGGCCACCCTGTAGTATATGTTCTTCATTTTTACGTTCTCCTGGCTCATCATGATTAAATTATGATGGAATAATGGTTTAAAAGGAATCAGCAGATCCACAAGCATAAAATTTTCTATTTTCAATTAAAAAAATAATTTCTAAATTTGAATTCAATAATAGTGAGATGGGTAATAGACCGGTTATAGGTTATTTGCTTGCCTAGTTATAGGACAAACTTTTATTCAGAATATAATTGATCTCAGCATATAGAAAATGCATGATGCATTTTGAACACCTAAAACTTAATAATTTGTCTTTATACCAAAGCAGTATTTTTGTATTGTAAATCAATTTCCTGCAGACTTGCAGAATATCAAAGGTCATGTGCTTAGATTTCTGTAAGTAACTAATTGAGAAATGTAAAAACAAAACAAAAAAAAAGTAATCATTCAATAAAGTGCGTCGCAGTTGTTTCAGGAAGGGGCGACACAAATTTGTTCTGCCCGCGTATACCACAAGAAATTGCTACTCCACTGTCCTTTGAATTTTTTTTTTTTTTGAAATTATTAAACCAAATTGACCATAGACTTTTTAATATCATAGTTTTTAACATTCTGATAGAATACAAAGATTGATTTAACTTAACTTCAGTTACATCTCAAGTTTATTTGAAAGTTTAAATCGATTTCATTAACAAATACAAAGATGCATTCCAACTCAGTGAATTTTCAAAGAAAGGCAAAACTAATTGAAATCTTCTTCTTAAACAAATAGAATTCCTTTGGTCTATTTATACAACCTCAAGTGCCTATGTATCGGAGAATCTGTGTTGGATAATAAATAGTAAAATATATAGTTAAAAACTTTTCTTCAAATACCACTTTAACTAACATCGAACTTGAGATTCATTTATGGCAAATTTCTCAATATAACCCCATACTTTGAGACTAAAAACCACATCAATTATACGAAGAAATATGCATCTCGAATTCCATCGCACAACGAGACTTCCTAAGGGAGAGAGAACGATACGACTTTCTGTTACAACTCTTCTCCTCATCCTACTTTCCATTAACTTGAATTCCTTTTTTTTTCTCATACTCCTAACAATATGCAACACTTGCGTAATTGAATGAAAAATTTCATCCGTTCCATGCTCATAAGCAATTTCCTTGCATTTTTGATGAAATTTAATTTATTTGAATGGCGCGAAGGATTTTTCTAGCTGCGGCCTAACTCGTTTCTTTCTTACCCTTTCACCCCTTCAACAACTATGAATATGTAAGAATTTAAAAAGTCTGATGTTGCCCCTTGGTGTTCTTTACCATTAGAATGGAATTTTCCCTCTTAAAACCCAAACCGACAAACTAACTTGAAAGAATGTTCTTCTCATGAAGTAAAATATTTAAGAACCAAAGAATAAAAAAAATCTAAAAAAAGAACTTTCAAGAAACATAACTTTGTTCCTTGCGATTTCTCAAGAGAATTTCCTTTGTTAGCCATAGAAAAGTTTTTGCATTCTATATGAAAGAAGTCTTAATTAAGAATATCCTATAATCGAAAGTCCTTTGGTGTATAGTCCTGAAAATAGGTACCATAAGTCCAGCATAAAGACACTGTACCAGGTGGGTTCAAGTTTAATTAGAATTGTCTGGCGTTGCACGTTTAGTTTTCAATCACAAAGAGGATTGGAAAGCCACTGGAACGCTTTGGTAAAAGCTTACTATTGCCTTAAGGCCTTAAGGCATTTTTGAATTATAAAACAGAAAATTCTATGCTGAAGGCATGTTCTCCTAATGCAGACACGACACCTTAATGTAGTCACTTTGCCAACTTGTTTTTCCTCTTGGACACGAACACGAGTTAAATTAAATGAAAGCTCTTTTGTGGGTGACAGCCTCATCTATAAACTGTTGGCTGATGTAATGACGATGATGCGATGGTGTCGTGCAAATATTGGTTAATGTCAACAACTATAACTTGCAAAGTTTTTGAATAGGGAATATTATTTTATAATTGCAAAATTCGACAGTGATGTCACAAAAGTGAAGGTTAGTGAACTTTTTCTGAAAATAACGAAATGCTAAGTTGAAAATAAGTCTTTCAATTTTATTCTCACAAGGACGAACTTTCGCATTTATAATTTAGTTTGGAAAAAATATAATAGGTTATGTTTATGCCAAATTCAGTATTAATAAAGAGTTGCCATGACTGTACTATAAAGTTGAAGCTCTGCACGAAATCAGATCGGTAATAATATAAAAAACTAAGTAATCTACATTTTTTTGAATAACCCGTGAGCACGAACAATATTTTAAGCAAGAATTATAGCTATTTTACGGCAGTCAGCCGATCATGGTTGATTATAATTTTATGTTTTTTAAACCGGGAAGGCACTATCTCCAGAATTTCTCTCACTAACATGTTTATCAATTTATCTTTTTCTGAAATTTTTTGTATATATATCAAATTTTATTCACCAAAAATGTTATTTTATTATATATGTCAAATAATCCACAATATCTTTTTGCTGTGTTAATAAATATCTATTCTTATGTATAAGCTTATGTTTCAGGCTAAGAAAATAAAACAAGTAAATATTTTCAACAGCATTTTTTACTGACTTAACCATATATATGGAAAGCACCACGATAATGTTTATTCATAGACATTTTAGCATCACTTATTGCTTTAAAAAAAACTTGACGCAAGTGGATCTTAGTCGGCAAATTTCTTATTGTTAATTAACCTAAAATCTTCTGCCTTTCCGACAACGTTAACGTTCTCTAGATGTATTTTAAATTTCAATTTTTGATAGTTTACGCTAATAGTAACGTTAAAAATGTCATCAAGCACCTTGAAATTTTCTTCTCTCACAGATAAATTATTTCTATAGTATAGATATTGTTGTTCCAGGAGGTCTATCGCCCGCTTTTTCCTCTTCCCGACATAGTTTGTGATATTTGTAATTTGAAAATATTTTTGTACTTTTATGTTCATTTAATTAGATCAAACGTTATCCCCCTGCTACCTGCTGATATATGAAGTATCTTTATTATTGTTGAACATTGTAAACTGTTAGTAACCTAGACTAGACATATAGTCTTCCACTTCTACTTCCACTCTTCCCTTACGAAGTTCCTTTACCGTTCCACTTACTTTTTCGACTGAGATTTCGGACACTTCTTATTGATAATAATCAAGCTTAATTTTAGAGGCGATTTTAAAGTCATATCCACCTGAAAAAAGTGAAGTTTTTTTCCAGCGTAAGTCTGCATATTAGCTTCGATTATATTGCAAAAATCAAGAAAAAATAAAGTGGAAACATCGTTTTTGAAAGAGTTATTATATTTCTATAGGGCCAACATTTTCAGTTAAATTGATCCATAAAGAAGAATTTTCAAAAAAACATACTCATTGCCACCTAGGCTACTACCTATAGGTATACTGCCGCTAACTTCTTTAAGGCCCTAACTACACTTTCACTTTTCGAAGATAAAGAAGAAAAAACTGTTTCGCCTACCGCAATAAAGAACGTGAAAAATACCAAAAAAAATAAGCTGAATTTGTGCTTTTTTTTTTTGTATATAATATAAAATAATAATACATCAAAATAACAATACCCTGACAATAAATATGTCATAAGCTTAAAAAATAAAATTTTACGAAGTTAGCAGCAGTAAAGGTAAAATAGTTTGAGTAACTCCTTTCAACGTTATATTCTACGGAGTGAACCTAAGATTTAGTTACCTTCTAAATCAGTACATTGCTGCTAAAAGCTGATCATCTTTCTGACATCGTTTTTCCTTAAGTTTTCCTTCAACACCAGTGGACTGATGTAGTCAGATTCAAAGTTTATGGAGTGCTTGCTTGTTATCAGTCTCCCACGAAGTTATACAATGAAAAATAAAAATCAACAATTCTTTCCTATCTTTCTGTTCCTTCTAACTAGTGTCGTGCAACACCTGTTGCATTTAAAAGGCAAATGACCCACATTCATAGATATATTGTAAACTCGAATTCTTCTGAACTGGAGTCTAACGTTAACACTCAGGTTAGACACAGTTGTTATGCATAGATGTTTTGTCAGCTTTGTTTAGTAAAACACGAGTGGAACGTGTCCCAAACTTGGGTTCTACATATGGAGTGAGTGGGATAGATTGATCTTTTATTAATGTCGAATTCCTTTGAAATAAAAAGTTGACTTTTTTCGGACTAAAGTCGCTTTTTTTCGGACTAAAGTTGCTTTTTTTCCGAAAATCATGATCCATAGACAAGAAAAAGTTGCTTTTTTTCCCCTCAGATCAACTTTTCTTGAATCTCGAATTGATAGCAAGATTCACACATATTTGCACACATACTAAACAGATTTGATTTCTTCTGTCAGACGAGCCGTTTAATTGTGTAGTTTGGATTATTTTAATATAGATTTCTCAAATGCAATAATATTAAAATAATCTATTGGACGTGAGCCTTGTTGTTAATAGTGCAATATGTTAATAAAGTGAACTTAAGTGAATTGTTTAGATCGCGTCTATAAAATATACACCACACAATCACAGAAAAAAAGCAACTTTGTTGTTTCAACATCCATAGGAAGGAAAAAAAGTCAACTTTTCCGATCAAATCTGAAAAAATCTAAGGAATTCGACATAAGTAAGAAAAATAAAGGTTGAAAACATTGGATGATAGGTTGAAACAGAAAATTATAAAATTTAAATGTCAAATGAAAATTAAGAAAATGTTTAAAAAATGCTGCAGTATCTAGTTTTTCCATCTCGATTATTATATTGCACAATGATATCCTCATTTGCTTGAATAATATACCTATTCCGCTGAATGTGTCTTATTGTAGGTTGGTAGGTATATGTATGTAGAAATATTAGTAGCTATTTCTGTATTTGGTTTGGTAAGTGGTAATTACCAACATTTTATTTGCAAGAAAAAGAAAATCACTCGCGACCCTTAACAAATTATTTCATTTGTGTACCTATTTCTGACGTTTATCAGAGTTAAATACAACTTAAACATTGGTTCGGTCCAGTTTAACGTTAGACTCGAGTTTTTCGTTTAGACTTGGGTTTAAATTTTCTATGCATAGCAAAAACTCGAGTTAAGCTTAAAAACAACTTAATAAGAACTTGTTAAACATCTATGAATATAGCCCAATGTGCCTTACAGACACATAGTTAATATTATTAAAAAAAAAAGATTTTTCAAACTCAAACTACCTTTTAGTCTTTACCCTATAGGGTAAGATACTTTCGTCGACTAAACTTCAACTATATAATTCTAACATGCCATTTGTTCTCAAACCACCCAGAGTATCTATTCAGGTTTTAAAAGTGTTCGCCTATTATTCTAATATATTCTACTTCTTTTCATTCAAAATTTGGGTCAAATAAAAATAGATTTGCCTGCCTGCAAATCCTTGGATAGTAAAAAAAAAAAATTGGAAACCATACATATCCATTAAACGATTTAACTCTATCATAGCTCATATACCTATAATTCACAATTTATATTCTATCTTTTTTTTTTTTTTCTTTCAGTTATTTGTTTCTCTCTGGAATCATCAGCAACTGAAAAAAATTGAATTTTATTAGGAAAAACCATGAAAAGATACCATTGAAAGGCTAGCTGGTAGCTCTTCAAATATAAATATACAAAGGTAAGAGCATCAAAATACATAAAAGAATATAAATCCTGTTGTACAAGTGTACAGCATCACAGCTTCCATTGCATATAACTTAATTTCACGGAATGTTTTTCATTATTTTATTTAGAAAAACAAAATAATAGTGAAATCAAATACCATGTTCAGGAGTATCGTATGGTTGATGTTGTTTACTAGAGCATGATAAAGTTATACAAAATTGGATTTTCCGAAACGTTTTATTTTAATTTTATTTTAATATGATTGGTAAATAAATTCCGTAATTCTAGTGTACGTTTTTTCTGATAAAAACAAAAGCAGGTTTTTTTCAATTTCATTGTCATGAAAACAAAATGTTTATACATATTAGTATAGACTGAGAAACATAATAACAGGGTTTAAATTTTCGAGTGTTCACTGTATAGAATCGAATGTAAACAAAAACTATACATCTTTTAACATTTATTTTACTGCCACAAATCATAAGTTGACTGGAAAATAATAATAATAATAAAATAATAAATAAATAAACGAATAGTAACGATACAGTTTTCATGGAGATATCAAATTTAATTCCTATCTACATCTACTAGTCTACGGAGTAAGGCTTTATCCTCGGATTATCCTCGGACTAAGGTACAATATTATATTTTCGACTTCTGTTCGATTGAAAGTATTTTTGAATATATGAAATACTTAAATTACCCTACTCGTATTAACAAAATAAAAATGATAAAAAATCTAAAACTTCCACTTGATGCACATTACACACACCCTTTAATCAAAAAACTTTTTTTATAAAAAAATTTAGTTGCCAAGGCAATTAATATGAAACTGAAGCACATGATGTTGCATATTCAAATCCACAAACAGACGTAGATATATGTACAGGTACATACTACATTTTAGTTATCCTGTTTTTCAAACTCACCCACGAATTCAAAACCAAAAAACGAAATTAAACGTGTGGAGCGGAATGAAAAGAGGTAACATCAAATTAAGTTACCATGTGGCGGAAGTTAGCTTTTCTGTTCACGAACGGATCACATTCCGGTACTACGTTGAACGTATAAAATAAAATGTAAGACTGTATGCGTCCGACGTTGTCGTCATCGCATGTTGTTAGGTATATTGTGTCGCGAACACTTTTCAGAATCGTTTCAAATAATATTAATTTTTGTCGTCTACCAATGCCAACTGTATTCTGTGTCAGCTCCATGCCGCATCCGTATCCTTTTTTGTGGGAATTTTACATTTTGTCCGCATCCGGCACGGCAGCATGTGTGGTGCATTTGAAATTATCTTGCTGTTGCGATATAGTAAAAAAGAACGGGTGGTATTTTATAATAGAAGGATTTTTTACTTTTGTGAAAAATAAGTAAAAAATTATATCACTATTTCAGGGAAGCTGTTGGATAGCAAAAATCTGCTGTTATACTTTATTGAGTGAGGCCTATTAAGAAGGTGTATTGTCATATTATTTACTTGAGTCCTCAAAATTTTTCAGCATATTTGGTTTGAAAGTTAAACGAGGTATTTCTAGATTTTTTAGTCAGCTGTTCAAACTGCAGCGTTTTCTGTTCGAATGATGGCATCTCCCCCAGTAGAAAAAGAATTCTAAAAATATTGAAAACTATGCCCATGCAGTCTAAAAACAAGTCCATAACAAGAGATATGATACATTTGGTTTTCCTGTTTTGACTTACAAATGCACTGGCTTCTTTTAACCCTTATTTCTCTGAAAGTCAAATCCGTTGGTATTTGACTTTAAAATTTTACGAAGTTCATCATCGATCACTCATTACTAGTAAAATGTTTCCATACAAAAAGTATCAAAAATGTTTACTTTCAATTCATCTGCAAAACTACCTCTGTCCAGAAGTATTCCATCTTTTCTTACGGCCACAAACAGGTTTCTTATTTTCAAAGAAATAATGTCAGCAATAAAGTTATAACTGATGAACTCAAAATAAAATTCGATATTTCGAAACTCTACTTTATTTAATTAATTTACTTAACTTTAGCTGACCCCATAGGTCTGGGCGTTCTTGGCGTCAAGTACCTTATTAGTCGCTGCAGCCAGCTTGAACTTCTAGCCTGCCTTATCCATATACCAATATCATTTGAGATTTCCTTTGTAGGCTTTAATTTGTGTAATAATTATTCTCAGTACATATTTGCACTATCGTTAATATTAACACCGTATTATATTTATTAAATGTATTAACTGTATGATTTAAAACATGACATCATGTAAAGTATATAATATCGTATGATTTTACCATGTAATATAGATATACATATACTTAAACTTTCGTAGGATCATCATAAATTTAGAAATAAAGAGTCAGTTCTTGTTGGCCTCTGAACAAGTTATATCGTTTTAATCTCTCACTTTGCCACGTCAATATAGATTCTACATCTTCTGGTTGATCAATGAACCGAAGTTAAGGTCTGCATTGGTTTCTCGTAAGGTACACTTAGAAAAAAAAATATTTTTAACCGAAGTATTTTCAATTCTTTTAAAATTGTAAATTATAAATTGGTGGCTCAGCATAAAATTCTTGTACCAAAAACTTATTTTAAATTTATTAAGAATCAAATTATCAGTTTCAAAAAAAAAAAAAATTGATAAAACTATTTCTTCAAACAAAAACCGAAAATTGTTGACCCAACAGAAAAATTCTTGTACTTAGTATTTTTTATTTTTATAATAATAATAATATTAATATTTTAACTACATATGTAAGTCACATTGCCTTTAACAATGCAAGACACTAGTTAGTTTCTTACTCCAAATAAGTCCAAATAAACAGCCATTGCCATCGGCTAAAACGTGTACCTCTTTATAACGGTTTTAAAAAAATTTCTCGAAAACGGGTCTAACGATTTTGATGAAACTTTATGAACGTTATATTCGAAGTGCTGTTAAAATAACTGCATTTCAGGTTTTTGGCTAAAAATTCACATAACGGAAAATTGCTGTTAACAAATTTAGCCATAAATTAATAACGGCTTTCCCGATTTCATATAAATGTGATTTGGCACTTAAATTAAACAATTAACATAAGATAGCATATTAAGTTTTTGGCTAAACAATGGTTTATGATAGCTACCATACAACTTGATCTCTCGTTTAGGCCATTTTTCGATATCTTTTGCCATTTTACATAATTAGATATATTGAATTTTTCGTAATCCTATAGTTTGCTACAAGAGCAAGTTCGTTCGACCGAGTCGTGCATTTTATTTGAGTTAACAGCAGTGCCCATGTTTATACAAATACATATATTGACCTCCTAGGGATACGACCTATTTTAATTCTTCGTCTGATCCTCGTTCTTTTTAGATACCAATTTCCGAATCGAAATTAATTTGTGACTGTGGCTTGTCTTAGATTTGTATCTGGCGGTTTTAAAAGATTTAGTATAATCTCATTCGACTTTGACAGTGCAGAGATATTAATTATGTACAAATCGCGTCTGTTAATTTGGTCGATGATAGCTTTTTCAGGTTTTGGGTCGTATTAGTAGTGTCCAGTCAGCTCCTACGTATGTAAGACGCTAAATAAGGCCTTATAGGCGATCTTTACAAGGCTAGTGCCTCTTCAGTTATTGGAAAGTAGGTGGCCTCCTTTTTTGTTAATTGAGCACTATTCTGATCATCGTGAAAGCTTTCCTCGAACCATATTTTCCAGATGAGTTCGATACAGTTTCCCAACCATAAAATCATCTATGGCGTATTTAAAAAAAACTCCACTTTAAGGTCATCAATGCTGCATTTTTTATTTGAGTCCGCTGATGGCTTTTTCATATTCTTATTTTCGTCAGGTATTTGGAACTCTTGGTCATCATTTTAGTAAGGTGAATTATCTAGCGCATATGCAGGATCTGAGATGATATTTCTCTTTAGCAGGTGTTTATCATCGTATACTAGAACGGTATTCCCTTTGTTATCTTTACCGAAATTATATTAAATAGATCGACATACTGATCTATAGCTTGACACTTTGACGCTTTTGTAAAAGCTACGCTCATGTTTCCCGTCAATGTAAACGCTATATCGAATCGATAGCTTGTTGACATTGCAGTCAGTATTCCCCAAGGTTCATATATCCACAGTCGTGGGGTTTCTCGCAAGCTCTAGGAATACTCGATAGACATAGTTTTTGGTGGTTTTATCTTATGGAATTGTGTCTCTGAACATTGTATTTTCTCCTCGCAGTTCTTCTGAGAGTTTCATTTGAAATCCTTGATACATGATTGATTTGATTACAGGTTAGACAATCCAGTGATCGCCATGTGTCTTTCTCGCGAGTTCGGGAACATCGCATGTTTTTCCGCACTTTAAAGTCAATCAGCCTTTTCCGTTAGAGTTGTAGGTTTGGTACTAGGCCATTTGTTGTTGCTTATCCATTTGCTATTTTATGGCCGGGAAGTAACCTCTATTAAGCACCAACCCCAGCGGTGGCTTCTTGGTTGCCGTCTCAATATGGTATTTCAATGGTATTTCCACAATATAATAAAATATTTATTACTTTAATTTTTTTAAACTTATCAGCTGTTGAAACGACTGCTATTATGCACTATTGCCTCTTTAATTTAAATATCATATAACTTTACTTCAACAAACGCATCCACAAATTTCGACTCAAATAACAATAACATTGGATCGGCATTTTTTTTTTTTTTTTTTTTTTTGAAAATCTAAATTTGCATTTAACACCACCAATTTTCAACATAAACAATTTCGCATTCACATCAGAGTCATTTGGTCGGTTGCTTGCAATAATCGATGACGAAATGGTCAAGCGTATATTCTCGTAGGTTGTAATTCAGTGATAATTTGTGCTGTCAATTTCGGGTGAATTGCACAAAATATAACGTGCACAGTATAAATGCACATGCACACCCACCGCGCATCCGCAATTAAGCAAAAAATAGGAGTAAACTCACCCAGCTGGTGGATCATAAATAAAGTCCTGTGTGCACCAAATCAGCAATTCAAATGTGGATTTATTGACCCAAAGGGTCATCGGGCTTTGCATAGAAAGCGAGTGATAGTTTGGTAGAAAGAAGAACTGCATTTCATTGCCTCTTTCCAACGCAAACATCAATTGAATTTCCGGTGAAATAATTCTCCAAAGCTCGAGAACACTCCTTCCAAAAAAGGATGACTCTTGTTACGTATATAGGACTGTCGGCAGGAGTAATTTCGGTGTATGAATGAATTACTTTCCTAGCATACAGACGGTTAGGAAAAGGCTCAGAGGCGTCAGGGAGCATTAATCACATGTGAAAGGTTTTGAAAAGGTTATACTCGCCCATAATTGCACCCTCAATTACTACGACCGCTATATTTACCTATCTGTAATTTAAATTTCACAGCTGACTTTAATGAACTTAATGCATCGTTATCCTGCTGCTGATAATAACCCGCATCATGAGACTTTTTGTCGTTGTTGGTTAATCCGTTTTCAATTATAACTCAAATGTAACCGTTAGTAACGAACAGAGTGCTTAAAATATTTTTTTATTTTTGCTTGGCTTTGACAACCGGATATTTATCTCGCTAGGTATACCAAAACTGTGACTTCCAATAATTTTACCTCAAAAAAAATCCAGATTTATTTGTAAATCATATGTTCACATTTTCAACTTTTTCAATACAAATATCTGATCCGGAAGTTTGTGTTTCCGATGCCATATAAGACAAACCTACATACATACATAGATACATGCCAGGCAGGACATGTGTCAGGAAAGTCAGGAGCAATCCAACATTTAAACGTTTTTTCTAGTTCCTTTTTTATTTCTGTCAAAAGTAATTCGAAAAATATGGAAAATTCAAATAGTTGAGGTGGGTGGTAAATTTTTTCAACAGAATATGGTGCACAAAAAGGATTAATCCTTGTTTTTTATGTGTGTGTTCTTTGAGGGTGTTAGCCATAACCAACCGCCGATTATAAATGCTTGCACATCACAAAAAAAACCAATCGTATATTCACATTTAATATTCGGATCTGCACGTATGTATGACATTTGTGAATCGTACGTGCGTGAATGCGTTTGACAGACATTTTGCCATTATTTAAGATGTATGACAAAACATAAATTTTCCATCTCCCTTTTTCCTACTGTGGTGTCAAAATTGTAATTTATTGTTATTGTTAAATCAACTTTACTGCAGGCAAAGGATATGTTTTTTTCTTTACGAACGAGTGATGTGTGTAGGCTATGTATACAAATATCCCTTTATTTTAATGGGAATAAACACACTCCAGGTTTTTTTAAATATAAGGGGCACGCTGTTTTGTATGATCAAAGAGGTGTTCTGTTGTAAAATTTATTTTGCAGTTAAATTTTGATTTACAATAATGTTTATTTTCATAAGTACTGAATGGTTTTGATATAAATCATAAAAGGAGAAGTATCAACAATGTTTGAGTGCTGGCAAATTTGGTGTTTACACGTTGATATTGAAAATTACCTAACAAAACGAAAAAAAAGGACGACTTGTTTTTGTGGCAAGTTACAAAAGAGATTAAAAGTACCTTCCTCGAAATTACTTTATAAAAATAAATACAAGAAAATTAATAAGAAAATTGTGGTATGGCATTAATTTTTCTTTTTTTCAATATATTCTTTAACAAAATCGTACATTCGTAAAAATTTAAAAAAAATAAAAATATTTTTCAAGTTTGATTTTTAGAATGATGTACTCAAACGAGTACACTGGCCAGATATGGACACATTTTAGCTGCGAAATTTATCATGGAAAAAAACCCATTTTAAATAATTCTGGCAAGTCATTTTGATCAAAGGTCGAATCTTTGCCATCTTATCAGCCTTGTCAATACATGAATATTGTAGGCGAAATTAATGAAGCGCTTGATTTACTTGAATCGATTGCGGGACATAGCGTTACTGCGTTAGCTACCAACGGAATTCTCGTATCTTCGTCTGAGCACCAATATAATGACTATTGGGGTAAATTTTTCAGATCCTCTTTTGTAAATAAGAATGTGTGACAGATTTGGTCCACAACCAAATTCATTAATCATTATATCATCATCGAAAAAGTGTTTATAGATTTGAACTTCGTCTTCCAATTCCAACGGTTCTTTTAATCTAGTTAGGTTTTGCAAATATTTGAATGTTTCAGCCATTTCAGTAGAATAAACTACATGATTGGACCATTTTGGAGCAGTATTCTGTGACTCACATCTTCCCGAGCTTTCGTCTCTTAGATTAGAAAGTGGAATATCGTCTTCGCTTTCAAATCCGTCATTGATTTCAACCTTCTACTGCCTCTGGAATATCAACAGGAATATGGGGATCAACCAAGTCATCCTCACATATATCCTCCTCGTCTGTTTGGATATCAACATCCGGTGGAATAACCACTATATCTACTTCATTTCCGTCATCTGGGATATCATCAATGTATAGATTTGAATAACGCTTTCCATAATAGCTCTTACAATTAACTGTTGGAAAAGCCAATAAATCCAGCAAGAAAAAAAAATTAACACGGTTTTGGACAGTGTACTCAAATGAGTACACCACTTTTGTGTACGACTTACCACGAACATATGTACATATGTAGGTAACACGTTAGTCAATAGTTTAAAATTTAACAAACCTTTTACTTTCGTAAAGACACAAAACGGCTTGAAAAAAAAAATTGCACGACACAAATGACAAAAGGTAACCAAAGAACTTGAAAATAGCTTTCAACCTCAACGAAATTATTCCCAGTGACAAAACACAGAACATGCTTGCTTTTCATTCAAAAGAAACTTAAATCAAAGCCTACTTTTTGAAAAATATCAAACTAAAATGTTCAAAAATACTGTACTCAGTTGAGTATAGTAGCGGAAATGGGTTAAAAACAAGAAGTTATGAAAACAAATAAGTCATCATTCAATATTGAAAAAAAACCGTAATACCTTTTTAACAGGTATTTTCAAGTGGCCAAGCCACTAATCAGACTTGTTTTAATGGTGCTGGTATAAATCTCATGTCTGTTAGAAACACAATTTATTTTAGTTTTGCCGATCGGTGGAATCGAACGCAACACACTTGTTTATACTGTGAAGATACTATCTCTAGTTTTACTCGCACTACGCGATTCTACCACTCAGGATATTTGTTTAAGATCAATTCAATTAAATATAAATAATTAATAACAATAACATTCTTAGTTACACATTTCAAACTTTATACCATAAAGTAAGTTTGTGCCACCCAATCGTTCTAAATTATAGTCAACTGGTTAAGTGATTCAAGTACCCATGCGTATTATCAGTATACCATAACAAGTTGCTAAGCAATTAACTTTTCCCAAAATCTGAATAGGTAAAATTTAATTTAAAATTCAAGTTTTTATCGGAAGCGTGTTATAGCAATCACTGGATCGATTTACACGCTTCACACGTTATTGTATTGGAAAATTTCAAACTTAGTAGTGGGGTTATATTACATATTTGGTCAGAGGATACAGATTGGTTGAAAAACAATACCAAAGTTGCACTTTCGAAAATCGACGGAATAGGTCAAATATCAAATGATTAAATTTTCTCCAAAAACTTATAGCTGTGACGCATAACACAGCGCTGGGCACTTAATCAACAACTAAAGTATACTTTAAATAGCCTGCATACCTTAGTTTAAGGAAAATCTGAATTTTCAGTTTAAAGAAAACCTCAAATCTCAAAATGATTATTTAAGAGAGAAAGAACGTTTGATGATAATATTATAAAGTTTTCACAAAAAATAATCTTACCTAATTACGGTTCAGTGGAAATAACCCGTGTAATTAAGGGTTGTGGGTCCTTCTTAGTTCACAATATAAAAGAAACCACACCCGCGGGCTTTTTTTAAATAACAACAAAAGCCACCAAAAATAACATTAAGGTCCTTTGTATGTACCCAAACTCGCAGGCCGCGGTCGCGGTTGTAGTTTCTTTCATTAGACTTTTAGAGAATCAGAACCCGCGATCCTAAATTAATTATACATATACCAAATATAACGGTGGAGTGAAATAAGGGCCGCGAAATTAAGGTCCGCGGGACTAATTCCCAATTTAAAGGAAACAACACCAGGCATTAACTCCTTCCCGAAATGGCAATTCAATCCAAAGGTGTTAATTCCCAACAGTTTAGTTTGGTAAGGGGGGAATGCTGACCCCTGCAACCCCCTTCCTGGCCCACTATAGGATTTGGGGAGGGTGTGAGTTTGGGTGCAAGTATACCGCGGGTCTTAATGCTTTTTTGTGACGGGTCTTATTGCCACTTTGAAAAGGTATTAATGCCCGCTGGTGTTATTTCCTTTTATAGTGGGCATTAAGACCAACGGGCCTAAATTCCGCGGCCCTTTTTTCACTGCACCGTTATAGAAATCTAAAGTATTCTTCTTCGGTCATGATTATTTTCTTTTGAAAGCAACAAAACCTATAAAGAAGGCTTAGATTCCTTACGAAACATAGTTAAATTTTAACGTATCGGGCTTAAAGGACGGGTTTTAATAAATATCTATCGCAAGTAAAAACTTTTCTTGAATTTTTGCTAGTTCAAATAAAGGTGAGTCCTCCCTTCATGCTTACCAACATAACACTCATATACAAACTACACCTGCAGTAAAACGTGACCAATAAAGTAACACTTGGAATTTGAACCTGGCTTCGAATCCGATCCAACAACGGATCGAATACCATATACCAAGCCAAAGCAACTTGAATCTTTTTAAAGTTTTTTACAATAGCTTGTGTTTTTTATCTTCTCTGATGAACACTTCAGACACGTGGATATTTGCCAGTAGCGGTTTTCCATTTAACTTTTCTGTTCACTTCGATACCTACGTAAAATAATAAAATCTCCTTGCACTTCACATAAATCTAACAGATATAAACAGCACCAATTGGTTTATACGTTTCATTGACCGGAGATTATCTGCTAAAGGAGATCTAGAACTCCAAACAAAATGGCTTGCAGAGGAATATCTTAATTAAGATAATTTGCACAATAGGCTCAACTGATTGTCGGACGCGCCGTGCCGCGCCACTGAGAGTGAAGAGTGATTCCAGCTGACTTGACTATGTGCCTACGAAGTTAATTTCCTCACATTATGCATGACCACTCCAGTGGAAAACATTAATTTCCCGATGTTGCTCCTGCCTGAACTGGTCTCCCTGTTAGCATCCAACATGTAAATGTATAACTCGCTCATCGTAGAATATCAGTGGTTTCTTTTATTTTTTTTTTACTGAATAAATTAAAAAACCTCACTTACAAATGAAACAAAAGAGAATAAAATTGAATGTGCATGAAAGCGAATCCAAAGGGAACGGAAGGGCGCCTCCCTTCCCTTTTCATCTTGTTTGTATGGACTTTTCATTTCTCAATGAGGGCTAAAGAGGAATAAGTGTTGCCAATTGGTTGGATTTTTAAAATGTTTCAATAAAATTTATTCGACTGGAAAATCGGTATAAGACCAAGATGAGTCAGCGTTCCATCATTACATAGTGCCGTGCGAAAAATATTGTTCAACGTGTTTTCTTAAACATTTTGAGAATTGATTTAATGTTCTACCTTTTATATATTGCGTCAACTTTAAGATTTGTTAACATTGACATATAAATATTGACATATAGACTGATTGTATAGTAAATTTTACGTGTTTTCCAACATTACTGCCAGCGCTCTACTTTCACTAGTGTGAAGTATGTCAACTAAGAAATTGGGAAATTGTTTTATTTTAGTCAAAAGTTTATTTATTTATTAATTTATTTATTTAAAGCTCAAGCATTTATTTGAGAACTTCTTCAGTTTGCATTCATAAATCAAAAATTAAGCAAAGTTTCGGCAATTTGGTTTTCTTCACTTACATAAATGTAAATTGCGGTAGTAAAGTAAATTGTGGAATACGAATCTATTTTAAGCATTTTTTCTTGATGTTTTTAATTTTAAGTATATTGTTTTATGAAAATAATAAAGAATATATCTATCTATCTATCTATCTTTTTCTTGATGACTGCTTGAACAGAATTTTGTAGCTGTAGCTGTAGATTGTAGCACTGTCAAAGTAGAGACAACGCCAATCCTATCATGGTACTGAATGGACTGAACAGGTAAAATGAAACCGTTCAGCCATACAGGTACGTCATTGGCCAAATTAATTAAACGGTTCTATTTTATTGCCAGGTGAAATTCTGAATTATGGTTAATGAGTTACCGTACATAGACATAATATGGCACATCATTCGAACCAGAACTTAAAGGCGATTACGATGATTTTATTCCTAATGCAATAAAAAGCGATTCTTCAAAAATTGTTTGGATGACAGGTATGGATTTGGCGGGTGGAGAATTTAAAAATCCTGGAAAATAAAATTTGTGCTATAAAAGGCAAAGCAGAAATTGAGAAGGACAAGTTAAAATTTGGATTAACACATTGAGCAGTCGTCGAAATTATAGAAGCAAACGAATTTTTATTTAAAGTCTACTAAAAATAAATAAAACAATAAAACCCTCTCGGGAACCAAGTTTTGATAAAAATTTAATCATTTTTCTATTTCTTTTTCCTCATTCTTCTTCCAACACTTCATTCAAGGTTCAGTTTTCGTTACAATATAAATATTTATGTTTTTTGTATTTGTTAATTCATTCAATATTTCAAAATTGCAACAACAGTTAACTCAAATCAAGGCTACCAATGTCGTTCGATCTTAGCTGGGAAATAATTTTTTTTGTTTGACTATTTGTAAAGCCAGAAATGTAGCATGGTTATTAAACTTTTTTTTTAAATTTAAACCTTAAAGTTCCATCAAACATTGGTCCTGTAGCACCCTGCGTCACTTTCGATTTTCGAGTTGTTGACGTAAAATTAATATTTCAAAAACAATATACTAAGACAACTTGACTTAAATTTAAAATAAAATAATAGATTTACAATTTTAACTTCCAACTAAAAACTCTGTAAATGATTTTGTAAGGGTCGCCGTTATTTTGTTATATTTTTTTTATAATTTTGTTACAAAATTGCCCTCAGTGAAACAAAATAGGTAAAAAGATTTTTCTGGTATCGGCTTAACCTACTAAACACTTAAGCTTATCGTCATACCTTACGACTTGTGCGATAGCCATCACATTGACCTGCATATTGAAATCGGAACAAAAAAAAAAACATTATTTAAGCGCGAAAAAATATTTAATAACAATTCTTAAATAATCAATTAGGTTGTTTTCGTGTAAATACCAAAATTCGACACTTTTGCTGTTTTCTGTTTCACGTTTCACAGAAAGTGAAGTTTAGTTTGATGATTCTTCATCATCACAAGAAAAAAAAAGAACACAAACCTGTACCTATACCAAGCCCATACATATTCATATATAAGAGAATAAGAATGTACCAGGATCTATACTCGTGCAATATATGCATTCCCTGTATCTTTGTATTTAACTTGAACTCCTAAAGCATCCGCATCTTAGTTAGTATGACCATTTTGCTTTTCTTCCAATGGTATGCATTGTTAATGTAAATAAAATGCACGACTGGGTCGCACGAACTTGCTCTTGTAGCAAACTATGGAACTACCAAAATTTAAATTTATTACATTTTGAAGAAAGTTATTAATATATAAAAAATTGGACTAAACATGAGATCAAGTTGTATGGCAGCTATCATTGAACGGTTGTTTAACAAAAAACTGTGAATGCCATCTTGTGTTAAATGTCAGGTTAAAAACATATACCGAATTCAAAAGGAATCGGCTAAGCCGTTAATAAGTTATGGCCAAATTTGTAAAAACCGTTAACACCAAATCTCCGTTATGTGCATTTTTAGCCCGAAACCTGAAATGCAGTTATGTATACTAAGATTATTTTATGTGAAAAAATTTAAGATTTCTCTTCTTCGACTTTTTGGACTCAATAGTTAATTAATGAAACAAAATCATTAGTTTTCCCTTTGTTTCATTAATTAATTATCGAGACCAAAAAAGCCGAAGGAGAGAAATCTTCAATTTTTTCACATAAATTCAACTAAATTGGTAAAAAAACAAACTTATATATTAAGATTACTGCAAATATAACGTACACCGTTATATGGCAGCTACCCGTTATAGCCGGGCTAAAACAAAAAAATTCGAATTTCTCCTCTAGGGAATTACTAAAAAGTGCTATGTACGAAATTTGAATTAAATCCGTCAAAACGTTTAGGCTGTAGGTCGATGCACAGACAACCAAACATACGCACATCGGCACATCCGCACAGACAGACCGACGGACAGCATGGTGAAACCTAATTTTTTAGGCTTATCTAGTATTGTAATGTCAATTTTGATTAAAACCTCGAAATTTTTTTTTACACGAAACCAATACTTGCCCTATTGAGCAAGTAAAAAAAAGACAGCAAACACAAGAAAATTATAACAAGTGCAAGACTTGCAAACTCCCTGTAAGGAATTGAAGATACTGCCACTTCCAATGTCGGTTACGTCAATGGTTCAAGGAACAACAAACTTCTTCATGGCATCATTACAATTCACATTTATGGATTGGGTGTATATAGATGCAGAAATTGTTGGTGTAAACAATTCTAAGATAAGAATCCAGTTCTGGAAATTTACTCAAAGTTTTTTTATTTATTTTATTTTTTATTTCTTCTCAGTAGATATAGCCAAGCATTTATGCGCTTGTCATTCGATTCGCAGTTTGTTAATCTGTTCGGCTTCTGGAATTAGTTTTAGTTCCTTGAACTTATAATGATGTTGGCTACTGTAGCTGAGAGCCTGTATACACGTTGTGTTCAGTTTCTGTCAATGGTAACACAGCCAGCCATTCTTGTCGAGAGGACTGATCTGTGCTTCATGTTTGTGGAATCATTTGCTTACAATTGAGCTGGCGGTTGCCTAAACCCTCCATCGAAATGATAAAAGGAGAGCATTGGACAGTCGTAGCTCGTAGAATACTGCTTGGGCGATATGAGAGTTTGGTACAAACATCACTTTACAATGGCAACCATTATTACTATGTCTTTACAAGAGGCACTGATATAACTCGTCGTCGTCAGTAAGTGCGGGACAATGAAGAAAAGATAGAAAATAAAATGGGAAGAGTTGTTGAACTACAACGACAGTTAAAGGCAACCATTGTTTGGACAAAAGCTGTGTAAAAAGATACTTTTGTTACATAACAAGCAATTCGTTGGTACTCAGTTTTGTATATGTCAACATTACAAATGAAATACTTCCCTCACCAGCGCTGCTAAAAAGAACACTAAAGAGCTTTAGATACTACACAAGTGTTACCAATTTTTTTTTTTTTTTTTTTGAAAACTTGTAAAAAGGTCTCGAGCTCGGCCTCGAACGAATTTTTAATTTTCACACCCCAAACTGATTTTTCCTTGGTCACCAATTTTTACGCTACACGCGCCCCCTGGCCGAATAGTTCACAAGGTCGGGGGCGCACACAGCTGTTATGTCCCGCAAGCCATCTTTGCTTAGAGCTTATGCGAAAAAAAAACCTGAGACCGCATCCGTCCATTATGCAGGGAAATAGTAGCAGATTATATTTTGTTTTTGTTAGAAAAATGTTAAAGCACATATTAAGTTAATACAATTTTAAGCGGTATTTCCTCCATTTTGGGTATTCTTTCTTTTAAATGTGTTGTTTTGGGCAATTTTTCTTGTTTAGGAAATTTTTTCCGTTAATGACTTTTTTTAAAAATGGATTTAAACACGGAAATAGCACCCAAAATGGGAAAACAATACAACAACAATTTGTTCAGTATTCGTTTGGCCTATTTTTCCAAATCGATTTCGACGATATCACCTTGGGCGCTATTGCCTAACTCCGATTAATCATAATTTAAAATTGTCCAAAACGTTATAACATTTTTTTGGGTGATTTGACATATGGGGTTAACTCAGATTGACAAAATATAACATTACCCAAAATTAAATTAAATTAAATGCACGACTAGCAAACCACAATTGGCAAATTTATTTTGCTTAATTATGTTTAAAGGCGAAAAGTGACCTAAATGTGAGATAAAGTTGTATGGTGATGGTATTACTAGCAAAAACTTTAAATTTCATCTTGTGTTGAACGAATAGATCAAATACCATACCACTTTAAATGCAATCGGTTTAACGGTTATGAGTTTAGATGATAATAAAGCCAAAGTTGAACTACAATGATCAAATCGCTTACAAAGGCTGTTGGTCCATATTTTTAAAACCAATTTTTGCCTTCAAAGGGTTTATATTTGCATCTGATTTTTTCTAAGCTTACGTTAAAAGTCTTGAACTAAGGCGTCCTTGGTGCCGTGAAATTAGAGCCGCGGAATTAAGACGAACGGGTCTTAATTCCCACTTTGAATTGGTAGGAGGAGGCATGCTGCCCCCCTGCAACCCCCCTTCCTGGCCCACTATAGGATTTCGGGTGGGTTCAAGTTCGAGCTTTCGGGTGCAAGTACCGCGGGTCTTAATGCCTTTTTGTGGCGGGTGTTATTACCGCTTTGAAAAGGAGTTAATGCCCGCGGTCGTTTATTCCTTTTGTGAACCAGCGCGCGTCCATACCCCATATCTGTGCTCCAATAAAACGTTTCTGATGGTTTTATTTTATAATTTATATTTAACAGATTGAATAAAATATCCCCTGAAGAAGCAAGGAATTCTTGAAAAACGTTGGGAGAATTTTTTATTCGCATTAAACTTCAAAAAGACCAAAAGAGCCAAAAAATCACCATCTTTAAATTATAAAAATAATTGGTCAAATACACGAAACAAACCATTTCTTATTTTAAATAATATGGAAAAAATAAATCATAACTGTTTCTAACAAACAAAAAGTTTCATAGATTTTCTATTTTCATTGACTGGTCAATTTCTAAAAAAATACTTGTATAAATGCTGGATTTGAGAGAAATTAATTTATACGGTATAAAATCGATAATTTAAAAATCTAGTTTTCAGTTTACGAACTGTATTTTCCCTAGTTTGAATATAAATTAACTGTCTGTTTCATGACCTTCCCAATTAAAAAATACAGTTTTGATGTAGTATGTATAAAATGGAATTCAACTCCACAAGTCAAAAACCAATAAATCATTTTCTCTCTCTCTTATAATCGATGTTACTAGTATTGACCACTACATACATATGTTCATATAATATGAGAAATCAGAACTTCCATTAAAGTTTTTTTTTTTTCAATAAAATAAAACAAACAGTCGAAATATACGGACGTCAAAATCGTTGCATGAAACTGCAGTTCAATTCCAGTGATGTGGTGCATCCATTCAATCATTATTGCATTCACATTTATTCGACCGAATGTATAAAAAAAGAAAAATTCTTCCAAATCGACTATCGTTAGTTTTTAAAACTTTGCGAGGTCAGATATTGGAAAACCAGGACTCGAATGTGAGTTATATTGAACAGAACAGAGTATAATTGCTAAAATCCTTTCCATTGCATTTTCATTTCTAACTGGCTAACCAGAGCACATTAATCGAAATGGGAAAATATTATTTTCGATTTTATTATTTGAATTTTTTTTTTTTATCACATATTCTTAGACAAGAAATGTTCTGTTTGACATTATGCAACAATTGAGGATTTAAATGAAATACATACAAATAATGTAAATATGCAAAGCTACAAAAATATCATGATTCGCTTAAAAGATTAATTAAAGAAAACACTCAAATTTATCTAATGGACGTAATTTTTTTTAATCTAATGAACTTTAAATTCACAATTATGATTTTAAGTCTAACAGAAGAGTCTGCTTAAAAAAATCACTGCGAAAGCATATGTTTTTCTACACGTTTACACCCTCATACTAGAAGAACTTTTCGTTTCGCATCAATATCATCGAATTCGGGCCAAAATATATATATCTATCGGTCTTTATCGATTTCATAGCACTCCTTAACGATAGTGTTTACAATGTCATTGTTGTTTTGTGTAAGTACTTGGTGAACTTGTTGGATAATACGGGTTGGTTACGAAATCTCGCAAACCAAAATCTCGCTTTCGAAATCTTGCATTGCGAAATCTCGCAAATACAAAAACCCGTTTTTCATAATCTCGCAATTACAAAATCCTGTTTCTTGAAATCTCGCAATTACAAAAACCCGCAAACTAAAATCTCAAAAACTAAAATCTCGCATTTAAAAAAATATTGTCAGTTTACGGCGTAAAAACAGTGCAACCCTGCAACCCCCCTGCTTGGCCTCACTATAGGATTTGGGGTAGGTGCGAGTTTGGGTGTATGCAGTTTCTTTTGGATTTAGTATTTATTTAGTGCGATTTAAGTTTGCGGGATTTTGGTTGAAAATCGCGAGATTTTTGTGTGCGAGATGTCAATGCGATATTTTAAAAAAGAAGATTTTGTGATTGCGAGTGTTTGAAAAGCGGGATTTTAAACTTGCGAGATATCGTTTTTCGAGATTAAAAAAAGCGAGATTTTGTTATTCGAGATTTTAAAATTGCGAGATATCGTAACGCAATCCCGGATAATACGGGATATGATAAATTAACATGCCTAACATGATCTTAAGCTAAAAAACAGGAAAGAGATTCTTATATCATCGGCATAAAAATCCAGATTGAATTCGGAAAAGAAAAGTTCAACATTGTTAATTGTGAAAACAAAGATAATAGGTCCAAGATGGGTTCCCTGTGGAAGCACTCACCACGAACCAATGCAATGCCGATCTATTAAGTCCACCATGGTAAAATGACAAATAGGCAGTTCCTGGAAAAAGTTTAGCTAATTTAATAAAAAAGTTATTTAAAAGATAAAAGGAAATAAAGCTTTTACCCAAGTATTTGTTATTCCTATAGGGATTAAAGAAATTTTATTTTATCATGAATAATTTCATAAGAATCCAACAAGCATGGACGATGGACGAACTTCGTGACAAACCAAATAAACAAGTTTTTTTTAAAATCAACAATATTGATCCTTCTTCAAGACAGCTATCCTTTACAATTCACCCACTGATAAAAGTAAAAGTCACGAAATGTGTCGCCTGGTCTAAATATGAGAAAATTAAAAAGAAACAAAAGTAGCAATATGTGCGCCAAGAAAAACAAAAGAAAATTTATCTTTCTTCTGAAAAAAAAAAATCAGCCTGAAAATAATAAGTGAATAAGGAACACAATGCGACATCTTGTCTTGTCAGTTAATCTGGGAAAATAATTACTTTTTTGTTCAAGAATAACGAACAGAAAACGAAGACGAAGAGGTTTTTGATGATGACTCTTGGAGGCGAAACGAAATTGACTTATATTTCAGTTTCTAAGGAGAAAAAAATGGACGAAGTTTGGCCGGTGATAGGATGGGGTTTGTTGAAGCAGTTTGTTATCAAAGAAGAAGATAATTATTTTTCAAATGCTTTTCTACTTTTCGCAGTTTCAGACTTAATTTAAGTTGTTTTGTTGTTTTGTAATTAAATTTTATGTGTAGGTTTAGGTATCTTTTTGATTATGAAAGATTTAAATCAATTTTTGATGAGAAGAATCATTTTCAGAGAAAATAAATTGGTTTGAGTGTTTTATTTTAATACGTTCTTTAAAAACATTTGTTTTAAGCAGTGCTATGCATCTATGGTAGTGTAATTTGAAATTAGATAATTTGTTAGTCACATAGTTAATACAAACCAAAAAAGAAACGAAGCAGTCAGAAATCTATCCGCTATGTGTCGAATAAAACAATTGCGTGGAGGTGATATCGTGATTTTCCCAAACAAATCGCAGTTCGAAATTCCGATGTAGGCCAGTAGGCCGGGGACTGTAAGCATTTTCTAGTAATGTTATATAAAAAGTATGTCGGTGGTGGTGGGTAATAGTCTATGAAATTCTAACCAAGTGTTAGTAAGTACAGACATTTTTGCTCGTATATTTTTGTTGAATCTCTGAATGATCTATCAAGTTGATTTTCTAGCTATATATGGTCCCCTCAAAAGCAAAGTTGCTTATCTCAAAATCTAGAGTTTTGCAAAAAACCGATTTGAAATAATTTTGAGTCTTAAAAATTTATTTTCGTCTAGAGTTTATGCGAGGAGGCAAAAATCGTAGAACAAGAAGAAAAATAGTGTTTTTCCTCTATCGAGTGGTATAATTCAGAGGTAATATTTAACTCAAAATTGCTAAATTTTGAGATAAGGCACTTTGCTTCTGTAACACTCTTTGTACCTTTGTCTTTACCGCAGGTTTTAGTGAAAGTCCAGTTGTACCTAAGCATTAAATGCTATATCATTTGCTTTTCAGTTCTTTTTCTTATGTTAAGATTGCAGTAAGTTTTCTGTTTTAAAAGTGCTAACATGAAAATGTTTCGCTTCGCAATTCAAATCTGGCCAAACACCTATGTTTGCCTCTTGAAAAGAAATGACAAAAGAAGTGACATAGTTCCTTGTATCATATTTTGTTCATTTTATATTAGCCGTTTGGATTAGATGGTAAATAGTAGTTCTTTTCCAGTTCTGAAGGACTGTATAAATCACTAGTCACTTCGTCACTTATTTTAATTCACTAGACATTGGATCTCGCTATATGAAGCTGTCATGCCATACTTAATTATTTTCTAACAACAGTTTAGTGAGAAGACAATAAAATAACAATTTCTTACAATGACTAGGATAACTGTTATCTATGTATAAATTTTACTCATTTAGGCCCAGTTTTTCAATGCGAGTTATAGAGTTTACCTCAACTTGACTCTGAAAATACGTTTTTCGGTTAGTTTGAAAGCCCGACTAGTTTGACATTTTAACTCGATAAGTAAATTATTAAGTAAATTTTATATGAGTTATTTGAGCCAATGGTGATGTCTTTCACTTATATTTTTTTCCCCGGCGAGAAGCGTATTAACATAACCTAGAAGAATGGTCCTTTTTCGATTGCGATTATCTTTTAAACGCCTGAATCGATTTTCACGAAATTTTATATTCTAAAAGTGCTTCTTTAATGCTTCAATCAAAAAAAGTTGGAAAAATTATTTTCTTAAAAGTTAGTTTTTTTAATTCCATTTTTATCGAAAAAAAATCCGATACATTTTTATAAAAGTGATTTGTTGGCAATGATGAAGTCTTCACTTTCATCTAAATATTTTTTTCCGTAGAAACTTATTAACGCTAGACCTGCAGTAATCGGTACTTTTTCGATACTGATTATCTCTCAAACGAAATTTTGTATTCTTAAAGTACCTTTAAACTTGATTAATACTCATTACTCATTAATAAACAAAAATTTAGGTATATAGCTGGAGGCAATACCTCCATTTTTGTCGTAAAAGTTTGTTTAATTTTATATAAGGGCTTTATTATCGTCAACGGCAAAAAGTCGACGAATTTCCTAGTGGTTAAAACGAAGGTAACTTGCCATAAGAGCAAGTTTGGGCGACCCAGTCCTGCTCTTTATTTTAACTGTGTTCAACTGCAGTGTAAATATCTTTCTACGTTAAGTTCTTAAGACAGATCTAACGAGTGTATTCTTTGCTTAAAGAACATCGATGGATCGATATCCTAATAAAATATAATCAAAATAACATGTTCTCAGAACGAGACACGTACACTTACTATTTTAAGTGGCAATTCAAACTATTTATTGCAATGTTTTCCAATCTGTTATTAATTTGTTATCTAAATATCTTGAGTTGCAAAATTAAGTATTGTATAGATTTAAGTTTAAATGGTAAATATATGTATATTATAAGTTTGCTTTATTACACACATTTATATAACTAACCGTTTTGAAAATATATACATATACTCGTATAGTTTAAATTTTCATTATCTTTCACATTGTCTTGTCTCGTCAACGTTTCCTAAAACAAAGATTTACTTTATAATCCCTACAATCAATCTGTATGTATAATGTTCGAGTAAAATACATTAATGTCTGCCTCAGGCATAATAAATATATTCTTACCAGCTGACCTGATCTGCTGTTCTTAATCCTTGGTCCTTAAATCCTCTAACACAAAGTGCTGATACAGCAGCTGTTACCACATTGAAGAAGATAAACCGACCAAATGAAACATTCAATTTGTAGTAACTTATAATAAGCTCAATTGCACAATGTTCTATTGAAGTTCTGAAATTCCCATTCCCATTCCCATTCCCCGTTCCTCATCATTTTCCTTATTTGCCTTTTTGCACTGCTGGGCAAAGATGTTACGATATCTTCTATAGAGATACGATGGCACATACTCCATTGCACTGTGTGCTCTATTTCATTACATTCAATCCCTTCGACTTTTGTTCAATTAAGAAGACCATTAACACGGAAATTACAATTTCCTTAGCTAACACAAAAAGTAACACCCTCTGCGTCTGCATACAGGGATATATTTTTTTCCATTCATCCTTTCTCTGTGGTCCTTTTTAGCAAGGATAAAACTTAATATTCAGAGTCACAACCAGCAGCAGAAGCATCAGTGCCAATGCCACACCGGTGGTGTTCGTAGATATTGAAAGCAGATATTAACAAAGTGAATCCATTTCTTGAGACTAACAAGAAATAGAAAATCAGGAGCTATATTCTCTTTCGTGTGTTCCGTTTTTAATCCACACACATGAACTTTATCACCGCACACTTTACATGAATCTGCTTGGCGTTAAAAAAGAAGCAAAGTTTCCATTTCATTTACTTCTGCGATCCTTGATACTTTAACATCCGACGAGACGCATGCCACCGCCACACGCTCTAACACACCACCTTCGAACCATCTTGTCTCCATTTTGAAACTCAAATTTTATCAAAAAAGATTCACACGCGATACGTTTAATGAATTGAAATTAGTTTGTTTTCAATGGAAATTTTCTTCGTTCGTACAATCACAATGGAATATATTTTCAAGGATTCTGGATATTTTCTTTTTTGTGAAAAGATTTTATTTTTTCTTGCAATTTGCCTCATGTTATCATTAAACTGTGCACACTTTCTTGCACATATGCACCGAAGAAGCACTGATTTCTTTTTTGGCAAAGACAACAGCACAAGAATATCGTCCTCGTACTTGATGTCGACTTCTTCAGTGCGACAGAATGGAAAAAGGTTATAGCTTTCAAAGTTCTCATTTAGAAGTCCCATCTGTTTTGTTTCACGAAAATGGTTTTATTTTCATTTTTGTAGTGTTTTTTTTGTTTCAAAAGAAATGAACAGGGTGTTCTCTTTTATTTGTAAAAAAGAAAAGATACAAATAATAGATAAATTAGGGTGGACAAAAAAAAATATTTAACAGAAATATTAATATTATTTCAATCTTGATTAGAATTGTATTCCGAAAAGACACATTTTTTATATCTTTATACTGTTTTGGTGTAATAAAGAATATATTTTGAATCAAAATATATTCTTAAAACAAACACCCGGCTTAAAAGAAAGTTAACACGCATACATAGCTACATGCAACTGCAACATTGCAAACGATTATTTGCTTTATTTGGTATCGGGTTGGTATCGCTTTCCTTCTCATTTTAGTTTTTCTTTTTTTTTTTTTTTTTGTTTGTTGTTGCAACGTCTTTTTATTTATTTATTTTTTTTTTTGTTCAACGAATTCTTTTTAATTTTGTACAATTTAAAAAAAATGTTTTTCTCCTTGGAATTGAAAATAGGAAAACAAAATATTTTCGATTTATTTAAGTGTGTGTTGGTTGGAACTTTCAAAGCTCGTTTAGGAAAAATGAGTTTTTTTGGTAAATTAAGCAAAGAGAAGCATTTTTGGTAAATTTTTTCGAAATTTGTTTTGGGTTAGGTACCTAAGAATAAATAATCGAAAAAAAAATTTGAGTTTTATTAAAAAACGTGTCTTAAGTAAAAAAGTTTTATTGAAATAAATAAATTGAACCAAGGGAACCAAGGCCTAGTAACTTATACATGATGCGCCTTCAATCCATAATATTAGCTAGTTCTTCTTTACTGAAAGGAACCAGAATCCAAACTGCTAAGATAAGGTGAACTTTATTATATTTTCTTTTTCAGGTGTCATAAAGGGTTTGAAGAAAACCTCTATAATAATGTTATCTCATTACTAAGCTTGTGTTGGAATAAAAATTTACTAGATTGAAGACTAGTAGAAAAAAGACAAAGTCGTCTATTTCTAGTAGAAATAGTATCTGATAGTCCCGTATAATGTTAATGTTATGAATCTGATCAAACATGGTAAAGTGAGTTAAATATTTCAACAAATCGAGAGCAGGTCCCAATGTCAACAGTTTCTTTATTGAAATTAACTGACTGACATTTTTCGTCTGATCAAAAGATTTTGTTTTCTTCTCCACAATCATATTCCTTACACAACTTTGTTGTTCAGTTTTCGGTTATATAAATGTCTAATGTAGTCTGTTAAAGGGCGCGCTTTTTAACATTTCGCAAACCTATTCTTTTCTTTATTATTTGCTGAATTTTGGTAAGCAGAATTTTGAAAAGCAGAATTTTAAAAGCAGAATTTCGCAAAGCAGAATTTTGACCCCGGCAAAATTTCGACCTCAACTCTTTTTCTATTTCATCAATTAAAATGGCAAAATACTAAACTTCTTGTTTAACTTGTTCTGTATGGAAGTGGAAATGTATTTCACATTTAAAGAGAACTTAAGCCACACAGTTTTCTTAGAATTAAATTTCCATCATGATTGGTAACCGAGTCCACTTTAACAAAGTGCAACCAATAAGTCGGAACTTAGTCCCTCGGTGGGCTTGGTTCCCGGGGACTTAGTTCCCTGAATGCGTGTCTTGCGAAGCGATTTAAAGTGAAAATTAATACATCTCCGTCTTGTTTTGGAAACAGATACGATTTCATAAGAAATTGATTTTTTTATTTCATTTATCAAATTAAGTTTAAGTCCAGATTTGCTAAATTCTCTTTTTTATATCTTTTATTTTTTAATTTTTTGTTTTTTAAACCTTAATTTCTTTTATTATTATCGTTATTTAAATAAAAAAACAGAGCTCATCCAGATTTCGTTTACTAACAGTTCTATTTATTATTCAGGATTGTAAATTTTAAATTTGCATTTCCAAAGAACGCATACTGTTTGATTCCAGCTCATGCGGCTAATCTTATTTTGCACGCACCAAAAAACTCCATAAAAACAACTTCGAAAGCATCCTCGATTCTTTTTCCTAAAATATACAAAAAAAAACACAAATTTACTTATGTATCTCATCTTTGGTAAGTACTTCTTCTTTTCAATTTTTCTTCAAGAGGAACAGAGATACCGAAAAAATGTTGTCCTTATTATGGAAGTCAACTGGTTATCCTATGGTTTTCAAAAAAAAATAAAAAAAAAATAAAACACTTTTATGTGTTTAAAAAGGACGAATAATATCTAATCTGAAAAAAAGAAATCTTAAAATACTTCTTATTTCTTAAAATTGAATTTTAATTTAAATGTGCTTTAGTTTTTTTTTATGAGTTGAGTGTATATGTACATAGATACCATCAGGATTGTTTTGTACTCGTTTCTTAGATTAAACTTATTTTATTCTATTTAAGCAGCTTATGATAACACATTCGCAAGGATGATGTTTTGCAAAAAAAAAAAAAAGAATAGATTAAAAATTTGGTACAGAATCGGTAGATCTGTTATAATTCTTTTTATGTGTGGAATAAGAAATAAGGATTAAAAGCGTCTAGCATCTGAAGAGCGTATGTACAATTGGAGACTGTCTGGGTCCTCCACTACCTTTGCTATAGCATCAAATGAAAATTTAATTTGTAAAAATCATTTGAGAAAAACCTGGATATACATATATGTATATCTTTTTATTTGTTCTTTCGTTCTTCGCTTTTATTCATGTGAATGTGAATTTAAATTCATACAGTGATGGATTAAGGATTTTGTGTATTTCCACATAGGATACACATATCTCGGCTCTATTTATCTCCAGATACCTGAAATGTATGCCAAGAGATTTGTAATTTTCTTTTTCTTTTTTTTTGAGATGGGGGATTGGAATGGAACTTTCTAAAACTAGCACACCTGCTGCTGTAACTGGTTCAACCTCAACTGCAAACACCATACACCACGGAATCCCCCTCAACGTCAACAGAGGAAGCATTGTGTGGTTAACGAAAAAATATCAGAATCCGTAACAAGTAGGATTTTTTCAAAGGGATTTTTTTGTCTGTAGTTTTCAATTTCCTTTCAATTTGCCGGTAAGGTAGTTGTTTTTGTTTTGTGTTCAAAAAATGCCCTCATAAAGGCAGTTTGAAAGGATTATATTGAATTATAGGTGAGGCATATAGGCTATATGAGGTGTTCAAGGATAATGACTGTAGTTTTCCGGATATTGAGCAGGTTCGAAAGAAAACTTGATTTCTTTAAATCGATTTTAATAGAAAGGGTGAGTTTTATGTTAATCAGCTTGTATATCTTCTATGTTCACAACGTGGTAGCGCTATAAGTTTCAGTAGAGACGAATATCGCATAAATACTTCGATCACAAATTATTGATTTTGCAAGCAAAAAACCTTGCGTTTGCCTTAAAATTCATTTAAAAAAGAAACAAAGAGTGCTATGAAAAATATAAAGATGTCTTGATAAGTGTTCCAAACCATTTTGGAATATTGCGTAAATCAAAAAAAAAAAAAAAAAAACAAGCAAATTCCATACCTAGAAAATTCTGGTTCAATCTTATATAAATCGTACTCAATATAAAGTCGAAAATCTATGGACATCAGATTTAACGTTTGCTTTGTATTTGTATTTTGTATTTTGTATTTTGTATTTATTGAATTAAAATATAACTTAATATTAAGATTATACATCTTTTAGTTAATTAAGCCTTGAAACTGGAAAATTTACAATTAAATTAACAAAATTTTACTATTAAATTAACATTATTATTAAAAAAAAAAATTTAAATTTAGAAAAAAAAAGCAATAATAAAAGAGAAAATAGAAAGAGAGAGAGAGAGAGAGAGAGTGAAAATAGAAAAGAGAGAAGAGAAGAAGAGAAGAGAAGAGAAAAGCAATTTTAACTACACATATCAATTTTAGTGATTTGAGAACATAAAAAGGTACAATTTTAATGATTTGCAACATAAACTGGTTCAACTTAATAAGTTGTAAAGTACTTATTTAACTTCGTCTGAAATATTTTCAGATTTTCTGTTCTTCTTAATTCGCGTGGAAGCAAATTCCAAACGCGAGCCGCGCCAATAAAGAACTGTCGCTCAGATGTAAGACAAGTAAATCGAGGAATAGAGATAAGGTTGGTTCTATTTGATGACAAAAACTGAATATTGTCGAAGAGCCCAGGTGGTTGCTTGTAATGAATGATTTTAAACAACATGGTCAGTGTTTTAAATTTCAACAGATCGGTGAAATTCATGCCATACAAGCTTTTACTGTAGTTGGAAACATGGTCATATCTTTGAAGTCCAAAGACGTAACGAGCAATATTGTTGAACACAACGTTGAGTTTACTTAGAGACACGGAGTCCAAGCTGCAATAAACTTCACATCCATGAGTTAGGATTGGAACTACTAATGTTTTGGCTAGCATCTTTCTGGTTTCTATGGGCGTAAACTTTTTTGTGACGAATAATGTTCTTAAAGCACCATACGCCTTCCCTACTGCAGCATTTATATGGTCATTCCAAGTTAAAGTCCGATTAAAACAAACTCCTAAGTTTTTCGCCTTATGAACAAACTCCACGGGAATATTATTTAAAAGCACTGTAGGAAAGTATGTTAAATCAAGCGTCTTCTTAGAGATGACAAGGCACTTCGTTTTCGAGGGGTTAAGGACAAGACCGCACCTATTGGACCATTCCAGAATTGCATTCAAATCTTCGTTAATGTTGTATACACAATTTTCAATAAGACCTAGTTCAGTACTTTGAAGATACTGGACATCGTCAGCGAACATATGCACATCTCCGTGCCTTATAAGATTAGGAATATCATTTACATAAGCAGAGAATAAGAGTGGTCCTAAAATGGATCCTTGAGGAACGCCTCGAGACAAGGAAAGGAATTCAGAGACCGTAGTTCCTGATACCACTGCTTGGTGCCTACCGCTTAAATAAGATGATATGAGATTAACTGCTTCGCGACTAAATCCAAAACGAGAACATAATTTTTGACACAAGATATTATGGTCGATCGTATCAAATGCCTTGGAGTAATCAAGAAGAACCAAGAACGTGACTTTATCATCGTCCAAGGCCCTCCTTAACCGCTCAACCACGTCCAAGAGGGCAGTAGTACTGCTATGCTGGGCTCGAAATCCGGATTGCTTAGATGACAGCAAACTGTTAGATTTAAAAAATCGGTTTATTTGGTTATGTATTAACCTCTCAGCCACTTTTGATAAAAATGGTAGAATCGATATTGGGCGATATTCTGTTCCACTGCGATTTTTAGGTACTGGGATAATTTTGGAAAATTTCCATTGATATGGAAAAGTGCTCTTGGTAAACATTGTATTGATGGCAAACGTAAAAAATGGTAAAATTAGTGGCATTACTGCTTTCACAAATGTGGGATGGAGACGATCAAACCCAATAGAGTTAGTTTTAATTGAAATTAAACTTTCTACAACGTCCTCAAGAGAAACACTTACGAAGTTGAAACTAGCAAGAGGATTAGGTGACGAAGGCTCTAATTGGACAAAAGGTCCATGCGGAGATGTGGGCAGGGGAACAGATGATATAAATAGTTTGTTCAATTCATTACAATCAACCTTTAGATCCTGTGATCTCTGCTTGCCAATTCCAACCTCGCGAAGGTTCTTCCAGAGCTTGCGCCCATTTTGTGAAAGTTTGAGATGATTTGAATACCATTTAGTTTTTGCCAGATTTATGAGTTTAACACATTTGTTACGCAGTTGACGGTATTGTTGCCGATCTTCCACAATCCTAAAACGTTTCCATTTTTCATATACACGATTTCTTTGGTTTATACAATTTCGAATTTCAATAGTGAACCAAGGGTTACTGGTATGTTTTACAGTCTTTGTCTTTATAGGAACATGGACATCGAATAATCTTACTAAATTATTTTGGATAAACTCTATTTGTTCACATGGAGACACCATATAATATACATTGTCCCAACTTATAGATCTGATATCAGACTCAAGAGCACTCATATTCAAATTCTTAAAGTCGCGATATTGAAATGTCATTGGAGGCCTGACACATGAAAAATCATATGACAGAACAATAAGATCATGTCGTGAAAAACCAGGTGCGGACAACTGATCATATAACATAACCTTATTTAGATCAGCAACAAAAAAAACATCAAGAAGAGTGCTTGAGCTACGTGAAAAATGCGTTGGATTACTAACGTTAACAGGATGTAGGTTGAATGTTCGCATGTTGTTGATCAAACTACTATCGGCTAAAATGTTGCAGTTAAAATCGCCACAAAGAATGGTATTTGGGAACAAAAAACAATTATCTTCCAAAAACATGTTGATTGGAGATAAATCAATATTTGAGTAGGGTCTATATACAACGCCTAATAAAAGTTTTTCATTATTACTGCTGATTTCAATACACAAACACTGAAAAGGACTAACATCAGGGGAAGTATATCTAACCCTGCTCTTTAAAGAATCCTTAACATATAGTGCTACACCGCCACCAACTCTATCGAATCTATCCGCTCTGTATATTGTATATCCTCTCATTGCATACGTTTTATCATTTACATCATTTTTGAACCATGTTTCTGAGACAGCAACTGCATCCACCTCTGAACCCTCAAACAAATCCCGAAACTCATCAATTTTTCCAAACAAACTCTGCGCGTTCAAATGGTAAACTTTAAAACCTCCATTTTGAGAATTTAAAACATTAATAATAACTTTTGTAACATTGACATTATACTCGCTATTGGAATATGTCGCAGGATTCAGTTCACCCGCCATGATCGCAATATAAAATTACAATAACTACACGAGAACCAAGAAGAACAGGGATTACATAAAAAAGGTAAAAAAGGTAAATAAGGTATTTACCACTTGAGTCCCCCGCTAAATTGACGGAAGTATTTAAAGGTTTTGGAAAATTATGTGATTAAAATTGCTTAAAACACTGAAATAAAAGAAAGAAATAAAGAAAGGGCAAAAAGAATAGAAAGACTTATAGAAGTAAGAAGTAGAAATAGGAATAGAAATAAAAGAGATAAATAATTACAAAATCAATTATTATGACTTAAATCTTAATTTGGAATAAAATAATTTTCAATGAATGTATTAAATATTAAAATGAGAAAGAAAAAAAAAAAAATCAAATGATGAAAATGAATAAATTTTAAATTTTTAGAAAAAGAAAGAAAAAACAAGGCATTCATAAAAGCTCTTACAATTTAAAAATACGCTTGCGCTACATTATCGGCATTACTGCATTATCGGTATTATCTTGGACAACTGATGGTAATACTGTGGTTTCCTCAATGACATCTTTAAATTCCTCTGACAGCAACTCAATATTGTTTATTATGACAGCTTCTCCGTGAATTTGATGTTTTATGTGCACGATGCCGCGAGTTGTAAAAACTGTTGATATTTGCTTTTGTTTTTTTAGATTAAGTGCGGCATGAAGAATTTGTTGGTTTTTCTTAGTAAGGCACTCGCGCATGTAAATAGGATAATCGGAGTCTAATCCCACGTCGCTAAGTATGAGTTGTCGTTTGTGAACTTTTCGGTATTCGGAAATTTTTCCAAGTAAAACGTTCCTTTCATACGATGAAAAGAATTTGATAATAATAGGTGCAGTGCTGGATTTTTTATTGTGACGAGTGCGAAAAATACACCTTAGTGTTGGAGCCATGATATCAAGTGATAGGCATAAGTGGTTGAAAATACTAACAAGATTTGGTTGGTCGATAGGTATGTTGTAAAGAACAGCATCCGTTGAAATGTTGTTGTTTTCAAGTGATTCTAGTGCTTCCTTAATAGATGCTATCTCTGACGTAAGAATATTTGCACTTTCAGTAGCAGGTGTTTTGGTTTTTAGAATTTCAACGTCAGAGATGACTTTGGTGACGTTTAGATTAAGAGTTTCAATTTCGTGTTGCATTTTTTTGTCTCGTTCCTTCAATTTCAAGTGCTCGTCTTCAATTTTTGATAACCGAGATGCGAAATTTTTAATATCGGTTTGAATTTCACCTATTTGTTGATCGATATTTAATAGAGTTGTTTCGATTTTGGATATTTTGGATGTGAAATTAGCGAAATTATCGTTGAGGTTTTTAAGTTGAAGTTGCATGTCCTTGAATAAATTTGCATTATTAGGACTCAACACTTGTGTACGAAGCCGTGGCAAAGGGGAACTTGTGGATTGTTTTGGAGTTCCTTGCAGCTTCGGTCCCGCAACATGTTTCTGTTCTGCTTCAGCTTTTGGTTTTCTTCCTCCCATTGTGATGGAAAATTATATATATATATATATAAAATATGGTGAGTTGATTATTTTGTAAGTAAATTACAAAAAAATTAATGTGTTAATCGAAGAACGAATTTAGTTACACGAAAGAATTGCACTTTGACTAAATCTAGATTGTATTTTCAACCGAGTAGGAAATTTATATATAGCCGTAGAACGTATTTAAAATTGACAAGAATCAATGTACGACTTAACTTGAATGTTTCATTTCAATATTTTGATATTTTTCATTTGAATATTTTGCTTTTATCACAAAAAAAAAATATAGGTCCCTATTACGGTTGTCAAATATCAATACGATAATTGACTCTTATCAACAAAATTGATCCATAGATCAATTATCAAAAGTTTTGATAAACTGTGAGTGCCACTCAAATTTTAGATCTATTGTGATTAGTTTTATTGACTATAGCTTGGTATTATGGTTGTCAAATATATTGGTGCTTATATCAAATTTTCAGTCAAACGCAAATTCGCTGTTGATAAAATTATTTTAGAAGAAATAATTCGTTTTTTTTTTGTAAGAAATCACAGAAGATTGTTCTTTTTTATATTTATTTATTCAATTAATACGTTTCGGTTAACATATTTTTATCAAATTTCACTTGCACGGATATTTGTTTATCTTTTGTTGTTTGGTGTGCAAATAGGAGGTACATGTACATTGTAGGTACATAAATGCACATATTCTTTGCGATTATTTCTAAAATTTGCTTAGCACTTTACAAAACTCAAATATATAACAACTATTCATATTTAACTTTAATTACATACACGAAAATAAATTAAAACAGCAACAAAACACGTAATTCAAACACAAGAATAGAAAACTGAAACGTCAAATCTGTTCAAAAGAGATTTTTTTTTTTTATTATTCACAATAGATCAAAAATTTATCAAAGGACAATCATAATACCGAAATTTTGTTTGATTGATAAATGTTATCGTTTATCAAAGAATTGATCTTTGACAACCGTAATAAGGGTGATATAGAAATCGTACCTACCAAAAAAAAATATTAATTTGTATAACGTTTGGCAGCAAATAAAAAAATTTCAAGTAACTTCTCTCTCGCTTTCACAACTTTTAAAGCCTAGTATGCAGATGAAGCTAAACGAAAATACAAAAATTACACCGTGAAATGTGGTACGCAGCAGCAGCTCCACGGTGAAACGGTAGATAACCGGTTCAAGTCTCCACTACTCTCTGCCTTCTTTTCGCACACAATTTAATTGACCGGGACATTAGCACGAGAAATTTTGACGTTTCTATTTTGTTCGTGTTTTTGTTGTGGTTTTTATTATTATAAAATGGATTTCTGTTATTTTTATTTGTTTATTTGTGTGTTTTGATAAATATTTTTTTTACAAATGGTGAAACTCTACATAAAAATTTGTCTGGTACCGTTTCGTTAACATTTCGTCCGTATTTTTGTAGACGAAGGAAAATTTCATTTCACTTCAGCTCCATACTAGGCTTCAAGTTAAATTGAAAATCAAGATTACTAGGGAGCTCACTTAATCAATGTTGACTTGAGTGATGACTATAAATTCCGTCATCAGTCTATAGTTAGTCATCTTTCAGAATATTCAATATCGTATAAGTATATTATATATTCGGAAACTCTTCAAAAGAGAGGGAAAGTTCGTAAGAGAGTTAATAAAACTTATTAAAAAAACAATAGTTCTCTATTATTGTGAATTACTGGCCAAGGTTAGTGGATTATAAGTCCACAATTGATATGCAAGAAGTCCTGAGAAATTTCGTGTTGACCTTTGTTTGCCATAAAAATACCTTTTTATTTGATATACCTAAGTTGTTGCTGGAGTTTCAGTAAATTTTGTAATTCAAACTAATACTTACGTATACACTTTACTTATATAATGTAAACATCTACAGTCCAAATTCGGATATTATTATACAAAATCTTCATTAAATTATACAAATACCTTTCTGAGTTTCCAACTTAATTACTTCTTAGAATGAACATCTAGGAAAATTCAATCAAATCAGTATAAATAAAATATTTATATAGTAAAATATGAATATTTAATCAAAAATTGTAAAAAAAAAAACGTTGAACTCCTTTTAAAATTCAAAAACATTCTTCAATGGTAAATATTTTCGACCCTAAAAGAAACAAAATTTGCTTTCAAGCGCCAAAGTCAATATTTACACTCTCACAAAATAAATTTATATTTTCAGTCCGGAAAACAGTAACGTATAAGCGACTATTTTTAAAAAATATCGCTTGTAAAAGCAATTAAAATCGCTTACTTGGAACGTAAACAGAGTTTGCAATTAAAACGAAAATCACTTTTCGTGAAAACACATACATACGTACTGCTAGACTTCATTTGAAGGCTGCAACAACGACCAAGGTGGTGGCGTTGGCGTCACCCTTTAATAACATCATATTTTCCCCCAAAGATCCTATTCTCAGCTGGTTGGAAGGAAATACGTATCCTGTTGTGTAAGTCTTGCTGCAACAAAATACAGTTTTTTTCATTTGGTTCTTAAAACATCAAGAAATAGCATCTTTCGTGTGCAATGCGCTTCTCTGTTGATGCACATCGTGAACGATTTTAATTTAAAATTTAATAACGACTGCTGTATAGGGGAGAGACGTGCAGTTTCTTCTCTTCTATCTTTTCTTGTAGACATACCATACACAGGATTCATCTTTCGTTCTTTTATGAAATGAATTTCAGATTGTCTGATTTTAAAATTCAATGGTTTTCATGAGAAGTAAGTTGTAAATATAATATTTTTTTATTACGAGTATGACGACAATCATGATGAAGAAGAGAAATTGACTGTGTGCTAACAAGATGCTGAGTGTATCTGAAGAAGTCACAGAAGCCATACCGAGGAGAGACTATATGAAGTTCAAGGCATTTTCTTAAAAATCAACAAAAATGAATAACGAATAACTCTGTTTCACCTTTGATATACGTAATCTTGTTTTGAATTTGAAAATTCAAGTGAATTGAAAATTCTATTAAAATTAGCAATCATGATTCCATTTTGATTTTTAAAGGAATATTGTTTGTAATGAGTTGAGAGGCTTTTCCTTCGGTGTCCTGTTTTGAAATGCAGTGAATTTTTGTTTAAGTACATTTATTTACAGTAAATAATTTGATTTTAATATACAATTGTAGGTATATATAATATATAATGAAGATCAAATAAGTTCATTTATTGAAGAACTATAGTTCGTCCAGAAAAGATTGTCAGTACAGGAAAGATAGGACGTTTGCATCTCATTTTTTCTGCATCCAACTGCATAAGGCTATCGCAAATGAAAGCTCTATCAGCGATGCCGTAATATGCATAATTAATCGCTTCAAGTTACATTAAAACAGTACCAGCGTTACCATCTGGTGGATAGCGCTTCCAAACCCATTTTTCACAAAACATTAAACATTTCACTTATTACTTATAATTTCACACTTTTGTGTTCTACCAACAAAACCATAAAATTTATTTATTTATTTTGCATTTATTCTGTAAGCTCTTGGACACAACCTATAGAAAAAAAAGGGTAGTTATTGTTGGGTAGTTTAAGAAAGGTAACTCTTACATTATCAACGAACAAAACAACAGATGATCCTGAATCCTGATTGGATGATCATTCCGCACTCGGCAGTGTGGAAAATAGGTTGTGGGGGAAGTACGACTTTTATTTAAGCATTAAGTAACTAATTACAAAAACAATGCCGTGGTGGCTGTGTGTTTTTTATAGATTTCAGGGGCGTTCATCTGGAAAATAGAAAGGTCGCACTGATTTAAAAAAAAGCTCTCCCATAAGACATGTACTTACTGACAATCTTTTCTGGACGAACTATAGTCATAGTTTTGAGAAAGTTTGTTATTAAAGAGAATGGTTTAAAAAAAAATAAGTTATATATACCTAATTGTTCAAATCTTAGGAACTAAGTTTTTTTTTTTTGCAACACTGCACTTTTTCACTAATATAAAAAAGAAAAGTGCCAAATAAAGTAGTGAAAAAATGCAGTGTTGTCAAAAAACGCACATTGTAGCAATTTAACACTTTTTTCTTGATATCGGATTATGGTACAATGAAGTGTTCATAAATTAAAAAAAAAACTAAATTTCGGCCCTTTGACTATACTTTTTGCGATTTTAAAACAAAGATCTCCAGCTATGTATATTTTACAATTTTCGGTCTTACCAATTATAATCGAATTTAAACAAGACCTATTTAAGTGGACTGTAAATGATTAAAAAAATTGTCATTATCATCTTCACATGTTTTCCATCTAACACAATATTTTTTTAATATAAATACAAGGATGACTTTGGTCGACGATATTTTAGATAGAGTTCACAACATCAAATTCTGAACTTAAAATGTGAGATCCGCAACGAGGCACTGCTGGTCATATGTGGAAATTAGGAATGCTAGTCCCGAGTCGTTCAATGCCCAAACACAATGTCAGACTATAACATAATATGCAATGACAAAATCTCGAATATCAAAGAAAATTGAAGGTTTTCAGAGTAATTTTTGAATTTTTGGATAAATGTCTACCACCTCATAATTTTCAAATTGCAACTAAATCAGATTTGTCATTATAATGTTACGCTATCTAAAATAACCAAAATTATGAAAAGGGACACAGTTGACGGTTGCGAAAATAATGAACAACGTCATCAAAGGAATCATAAAATTATAATGCTTAGTTCACAGGCAAGAAGTGCTAAAGGATTTTACCGATGATACCGACAAGCTTGCCATTCGACATTAAGCGCATTCAGTCTCACTTTGGACATGAAAACAAGCAAATAGCAAGGCCATTGAAAATGTGTGGCTTTAATCTAGAATTTCCTTCATTTTCTCATGGACAACTATACGTGAAGAGTGGAGTGTTTGCATATCGGAAAGCCATTTGCATCGTTTTTTTACGCAGCAGACAATAAAACAAACAACATTGTTTATATCAAAGCGTTAAACTGACCTAAAATTTGTAAAATATAGTATCCATCCGAACAAAATACATTGTGATCAATTTCATTCCAAAATATTTTCGTTTTTTCGAAAAACATGCTAGACTTTTGAAAAGGACATTTAATCAATTTTAGGCTAAACGAAGTTTTCCGGGTCAGCTAGTTATTTTTTATAAAATATCTATAAAAAATTTAAAAAATAATTAAGTCATCATGACCATATTGAAATTTCACAATAATACAAAAAGTGCAATACGTCCTTTCATGACCATAATGTTGCTCATAATCATAACCAAATATAATTAATTTTATATAATGACATGCTATTTTCATTTTGCATTCTGCCTCAAATCCAATCAATAATAACAACATAATATGTATCTAAAGAGTTGTGCAAATAAACAATTAAAAGAGAATTTTTGACATTTCCATATGTGAAAACAGAAACATCCTTCAGGAAAAATTTTATCTCAAAATTTGTAGAACAAACAACTTAAAAAAAATAAACCAACTTTTTTTTTCTAAAAGACGAACAATATTTTAAGCCTGATAGACTATAGGAATCCTACAGCTTGAAAGCATCATATTCATATAGCTTGTCAAAAACTATAATTCTATTATACATCAAACAAGGCCATTTGATGAGCAGCATGCGTGGTATGTTGAAAACAGGAAAATTATATTTCTCAGCCTGGCAATGAGGTATGAGCAATTCACACAACAGGTGAATACACAATAGTAAGGCAACATAACCAACCAGGATATAGCACACATGCGACGAGTATCCTTTCTGCTTTTGCAATTTCCAGCACATGAAATTTTTCACCATCCTCATATTCTCATATATCCTCACCCACAACCGCTATATAATCCGATGGAATGGAAAACTTCTCTTTTGCTTCTTTTGTGTGTCAGCCTCAGCATACAAACAAAAATACAAAAAACAAATTCCTTCGTCCTGCGTTGTCTTGTGGTATAGAACTTTATCCTTTCATATGATGAGCATCAGCTATCTTTGATATACGTACCTACATTTTCACCTAACAATCATAAATTGTACAACCTATATACACGTACATATGTTTCATTCTAAAGTATGAGGTGAGGGTGAAAATGAAGAGAAAGGCTGCAATAAATTATTTAAGCTTTTCACAGACTGTGACGTTTTCTTTTCTCATTTACTTTCAGGAACATAATATATTTCTAAAACATAATTAACAGGAAACGTGACAAACATTCACTGTGAAACGTTTCGTTTGTTTCATTTAAGTTTATTTCTTTGTTATTAATAATTGGTATAATGTTCATGTATAAGTTACCTGGCTTTTTGTTGTGTTAGTATTATTTATAATATTTTTGGTTGAGTAAAAAAGACTGTGTTAATTGTTTGTTTATAAAATGACGGCTGAGGAGAGTTTACCATCAAACTACTTAGCATATATAAGGCCAATATATATTCTGATGTCCTTTTATCTACAAAATTTTCTGAAAGAAATTCAACTAAGCAAGGTTGCCATTTCATTTTTGTCGGATGATGTTTAATGATCCACTTCCGCTGCATTTTTCATGCAATGTCTTAGGGGGTGGTAGGGGTTCTAACCCCTCCATGGGAATAATAAGCATACTGAAGTATATACCTTTCCTCAACAGAATGAAAAGTGAACTATTTGCACTTCAATTATGCATGATGATTCTCGTGACTTATGGATAAACGAAGTTCAACTTAAGCGTCGACGCCTAAAAATCCACTCCGAGTACTCGACATTTGCAACGAAGATGGGTTTCAATTTTTCAAATTTCAATCAAACACTTAACGTTCTATCAATTTTGCCTGTGAAAAACCGAAAAAACGAACGGGTTTTTTCAGAGTACATGTTCCTATAGAAACTAGGCGATGTTTCAATGAATGTGGGCAAAATGGACAGATAAGGTTTTTAAATTGAAATTTATTCATTCCTTAACAACTTTTACAAAAGCAGACAAAGTTCGACCATATGGGAGCACCTCAAAAAATCCAATTAAAAATGGAGGATTGAGGGTTCTATGCATGTTATAATAGGCTGTTATTTTTTACTTACACTCTTTGGTGTTTTGTGTTCCTTATTAAAAATAATTTCTAACTTACTGAAGGTCAACTTGAGGAATTTTAAAAAATTAATGCACATACATAACTACCTGTAACTCCGCGTTAGTGCATCAAGAAATCAATGTAGGTGTCAAAAAAAGAAATAGAAGTAATTGCCAGTGTGTAGGCATACCTATTTAAGACCCATCCGAAGGACATTACCTTGATTTTTGAGAGCCATTCGAACGATTAAAGCCAATGTGAGAAAAAGCGATGCACACCAAAACCAGGTTATTTTTTTCCAGTCAATAAATAAATCGGGGTTAAAGTCAGAATGTAGGCCTATTGAAGGCCTATTCGCTTAAACTTATTTCAAACAAATCGCCGGACATCATCCTACTTTAGAAAACCATATTAACGATTATAACCACAGTCCTACATGCTGATACGAAACTCGATTTTTGTCCTTGACTGCGAAAACAGTTACTGGGTGTATTTGTACTTTTATTTATGAAAAATTAAAAATTTCTTGTCGTGTTTAATGAACTTTATAACCATGAACAAAAAGCAAACCCAATTGCAATTTTTTCTGCTAACTCAAAGTTTTGGAAAATTTGTGGATGGAACATTTTACCAGAGCTCATCACTAAAAAATTGATATCTCCCTTCTTTCCAAAGTCATGGTAGTGCTGATTAACTATCACCTTAAGAAATATCTAAGTATTTTTCATGATTTGGCAATAGGTTCCCTTGTAATTTGATGGCTTATCTCAGTTAAAAGTGAGACTAATCTTTATAGCGTGTGCATCATTCAGAATTAATAAATATCTTCATTATTGGATTAAAAATTACTTATAAGATTGCTTAATGTAAGAAATTTCAAGTCTGACATCTATTATCTATACGAAATGAATGCTGGTGTACCCCAGGACACCGTTTTAAGTCCATATCTTTTCCTTGTTTTTATTAATGATCTCCTATCTTAACTGACGTATAAAAGTATACAACTCTCATATCTGTACACGTTCTTCTTTAAATTACAGTCTACTCTCTCTTAGTCGAACTTTCCCTGAATCGAATTTTCCTCTATAACTCGAACTGTTTCGCCATATTTGGACATTCCGATACGTGTAGATATAAAACTCTCTAATTTTTGCAAAACTCTCTCTAATTCGAAATAGTTTTGATATCCCTTAAAAAATCGATCTTTGGTTAGTATACTGTAGTAGATAGAATTATAATAAAAGCATATGTGCCAGTGGAACCGCCGCGCCGCCCCCGGCCGGCCGTAATATTTCTTGCTTCTCATTAATTTGTCGCTACTTTTATAAGGATTCCTTCGTTGAAATAACCATCAGTTGTGTCATTGAGTTTATACACATAGAGGAATCAAGATGGTTTTCAACTCACCGAAGTATAGATGTCGCTATATAAGCATATTGAGTAATTATTATTGCCCTAATTCCCTGTAACGAAAATCACTCACACTCAAACCGAACAGAACAAAATTCTTCTGCAAATTGTTTTTCTTTATTCCTCTTGCCTTTTAACTCTAGAATAATTGCCACAAGAGTAAAAAAAATAACAAGTCGGTAGTAACAACAATCCTACGAGCAGTATTTGAAACTTACACATGATTTTTCTATGTATATAAACTCAGTTGTTGTCTTTCTCCCCTGACATACAATTTAACTGTCATACTAGCTAGTACAAATATTCGTTCTTTAGTCGCACTGCACGAATGTGGAATGTTTCACCCATTTAAAACAAATTGAGTTTGTAGAACTGTTTAAGACATGTTAAAGAACTGTTCTTTACCCAAAACTCATCCAATCTAACTAAAAAAAATCTAAAAATTAGTTTTTCCCCATGAGCAACAACTTAGTTTTTATTAAACCAAAATCTTTAAAACTCAAAAGTCAACAACTGACTAAACGCACAATTTCTCTGAATCCTTTTCTGTCACATTTACTACATTGGAGAAAAGTTTCTCAATAATCTTTCCATCACTGGAAATGTATTCTCCAAAACTTAAGCCTGCAACCACAAAGACCAAAATTCATCACCCTCACAAAAAAGTATATCAATGGCAATGGCAATGGCATACAACCACCAAATCATGGAATTCGAAAGACCATGTTTCTCTATTTAAATATACGAAAACCTAAAATGGGATGAAGTTAACTTTTGTAAAAACTTTTGCTATTGCACAATAATATTTTCAAAGACCAAACTACAAGAAATGAAATATTTTGTTGGTACAACCACCAGGACTATTTTCTTAAGGAGTAATCCACTTTCTAAATTTGTTGCACAAAGTATTGTTGTTGTTGGATTGTATTTCCTTACTTGCACCCCAGTTGCCGCAACCGAAACACCACGAAAACATGATATTTTTCGAGGGGTGCAATAGCACTTATCACCAAGTTAAAATTCTAGCCTTATAGTGTTTTCTAAAATTGAAAAGTTTTAAGCCTCCTCCTCCAACTCCTTCCTCATCTTATACAAGCTGGAAAAGATAGAAAAGCTCGTTACCCTATCGCGCTTGAAGTTCCTCTGTTTTTACTACATTAAACTTTTGCAAACATTAATTACGATATTATGGAACTACACATTAGAATTTAAGTACGAAATGTAATTACAAAGTTCGAGTTGCATTTTCCAACGGTAAAAGTAATATATGTATATATAGTTTGTATTACTATTTGTTCGAAACACACACTTTTTCAGTTTTCGTTCTTGTGTTTGGTTGGCGCCAGAGGGCTCTTTTCATAATTTCAACTTCTGCTGTTGATTGTTTTCAAGTCAATATCTTTACCTACAACGCGACGCCACTGCCGCCGCCGCCAACGGAACGGCACGAAAGACGACGCGTTGAACAGTGGCATGTTCAAGGTAATTGTTGTGGGAAAGTAAAGAAAATTAATTTATTAAATTAGTTCCGTTCAAATTACGATTTTGGAAAATAAATTTAACTGTCACAGACATTTGTATTGTGTGCGCTTCGCCTTTGGGGGTTTGGGTTTGGGACTAACGAAAGAAACCTTTTAAAATAATAAAATATCAGAAAGTTCATTCATTTTCTTTTTCCTACAAAAGATTGGCTTTAACTTTTATTTTTCTGTGAACCAGGCGGGTGTAACTGTCGACTCATACTTTTTCTTTTGTAATACCATAATTTTCTTTTTCTAAACTTATTCCTCTCTCTTTTTCAATTGTCATTATGTGAATGTAGTCAAAGTAGCACTTCGGATCACAGATGAAAAAATTGTAAGAAAATACTATTGTTGTACAATGTACAATATTATTTGCAGTTATTTTATTTTACAAGTAATTTTTTTTTTGTCATGGACACACTTCGACTTAAAAAAAAGTTGAAATGTATGTTTACGAGTACCTATAACAAAGTAGCAGAAGTCAGACAATGATAGTATAACTTAATGTATAACGGTCTGTTCGTACATTGCTTTGAACTTGTAATTTTAAATCGCATTAAAACAAATAATTGTCAAACAAAGTTAAGTGAAAGTAGAATTTTATCCACTTTAATTATGGGAATATGTACATATTTATGTAAGCTTTGGCTTCAATGTCACTTTTCATTTTTTAATTGCTTAAAGTCTTGATTAAAACATTTGAGCGTTTTATATACATTTTTAATTAACTTGACTATAGGTAAATAATAAAGTGCACGGCTGGGTCGTACAAACTTGGATAGGGAAAAAATCCCGACTGCCGAAATTCCGACTGACTAAATCCCGACTGACAAAATTGGAATGGTACGAATAAAACATCCCGATTTTCAGCACTAATTATTTGAAATAGGAATTGGAAAGGAAGAAAATAAGAAGCGAAACAGGCCACCCAGGTACTGTTGAATTTGGAAACTTTGGACTCAGGCGCCCGTCAGACGACTGGACATACCCTAAGCGGAGCAACGAAGTTGCGTGAGCGGGACTGACTACAGAAAGGGAGTTAAAATCCCTTGAACCCGCGAAGCGTGCCACCCAGGTGCTGTGGAATATGGAAACATTGGACTCAGGCGCCTCATAGACGACATGGACAATGGACATACCCTAAGCTGAGCAACGAAGTTGCGTGAGCGGGACTCACTACATGACTACAGAAAGTATTTTGACGAAAAAATTTATGGGAAACATTTTTCCCTCGGAATTTTTCCCTACTTCCATAAGGATCTCATTACGGATTTTTCGAATATGGAAAAAATTCCTTCGAAAAAAAGGATCCCGATAACCCCAATTGAATACCATAAATGCGACCCCAGATAACAAGTTAAATAAATGAAAAATAACCGGTAAAAACGATACCTTCATGAAATTATGAAACATTTTTGCAATTAATTTATATTGAAAAATTCAGTTTTAAATTGTCGATTCATCATCGTTCTAGATCCCTCAACGTAGTAGCTGATTCCCTTTCCCGTATAGACATGGAAGGCATTTCAGCCCAGTCAGTAATTGGAAAACGTCATGATGTCAATGAAGTTTCTTTGATTATGTTATGTGTTGAGGTTGGCCCCGATTCGGTCGAGTTTGATTCGGAACAATTTGCCCAGTTGAGAAAGAACATCACTTCAAATCAGTCTGATCTTCCTGACCTAGTTGTATCGGAAAAAAATTATATACAAAAGACTTATGTTCAAAAGTAGAGATGTAGATGAAGAAGATTCAATTTGCCTGACACACTGACTTAAAATTGTATTGAATGGCTCATAATGCAAAATTAACTTGTCACAGTGGCTTCGCGGAAACATATGCCCGAATTCGGCCAAAAATTGTAAACAACATAAAAGCATTTGTGAGTGATTGTGTTATGTGCAAGACGGTGAAAGCAATAAATGCGATTTTAAGACCGCCGATGGTAAAACAGATTGTGACTGAAAGGCCTATTCAGCGGTTGTATATCGACCTCTTAGGACCATATCCACGTACTAAAAGAGGAAACGTGTACGTTTTCATTGTGGTAGATCACCAAATTCACTTTTCTTAAGGCGCTTCCCATCGTATCGTGCAATATCTAGAAAGTGAAGTTTTTCATACCTTCGGGACCCCTGACTTTATTCATTCCGACAACGGAATTTGTATCTAAAGAGTTTAAAAGCTTTTTAGATAGTTATGGCATTAGGCAAGTACGAACGGTGTTGTACTCTCGTCAGGCGTTCGTACTTGCCTAATGCCATAATTATCTAAAAAGGTTTTAAACTCTTTAGACACAAATTCTGTTGTCGGAATGAATAAACTTAAATGTTGATAAATGTTTTTTTGTAGTTCGAAGAGTCCTCTTCAAAAATTTTGTCAACAAAAGTTACCCTTCTGATGCTGTCCCCCTTTAAAGTACCTATTTTATTTTAAATTTCATAAAAATCGGTTATTAGATTTTGAAATACTGTATAAACAAATAAATGTTTTTCCTATTATTTATAACAAAAACACACTTTAAAACTAATATTAGACTAATTCATTTGAAGTGTCACCTTTTATGGTATCTTAAGTATTTTTAATTTTTGGCTTCGTGAGAAGACTAAACTTCAATCAAAAGAATTCTCGCAAATTCGCTCTAAAGCATGTTTTCTTACCATATCTATATTGTGGGTATGTCACATAAGTTAGTTAATACCTATATTATGTAAGAAAGTTCAAAAAACTAAACAATACAAATTTGTGTGTTACCTACTTTACATAAAGCCAAAAATTATTGAATCAAAAATTCGGAAAGCGAAGGATTGTCCTCTCCTTTCAATTCTATAAAATTGCTATTAATTAACCATCCATGCTATAACAACTAAACTATTTCCATTAACTGTATTCACTTGGAAAAACAAATTTTAAGTGTTTTAAATAAAATTTTATTTAAAACAATATAACCTGGTTAACCAATCGTTTTCCATCCTGCATACATGTGTATATAGTATAAATAAACAAATACATTTGTATAAAATGAAAATAAAAAAGAATCCTTTGTGTGTTACTCTGGCTTTGATTCTGTGGTTGGTTTAACATGGAAAAACTATATTGCAACAATTCGCTATTTTTGGTTCGTTTGTGGAAGCAGACAAGGCCACAGGACGAAAATAACAGTCGCATATATTACAACATACATACCACACCGATACGAACAATTAGTTGACCACATACCGTTGATTACTTAATTCCCACACACAAAACTTTATAAAAGTATGCCTCGTTATTTTTTTTTTTCCTGTTGATTTGGCAGTTATGGCAAAATCGTTTCGTTGAATTGACAAATAATTGAATTGCAATTTTATTTGTTCAACAATTTCTGAGTAGAAATTGATATGGTTGAAATTTTTGTATGAAAATTAAGCTTTTTTGCCATCACAAAAATTTGATATTTTTTTTGCAATTAAAAATTAAATAATGCTGTAAATGTACTACTTTAAGTATTGTTTCATGATAATTTAAATAAAAAAAAAAATGCATGACAAGTTCGCACATATTCGCTCTTGTATAGCGAACTTGTAAGAAACTGAAAAAATGGTTGATGGAAAGCCGGAAAATATATACCAAGTATAATAGACAGGTATCATCAAAAGGTAAAGTATATATTGGGAACGGTTGAAAAAAGGGGGGTTGAAATAATAGGTGCGAATGAACTTCCGTCCTGCTTCCCTCATCGCACTCTTCAGTTTTTTAGAGGACTCTTTTATACATATATTCACAATCAAAATTAAACAATTTTGTTTTTTTCTTTACCTAACTGCGTTTCTAATCATGTGAGAAGATTGAAAGTGTTTTTATGTTTTTGACATAATGAGTTTAGAATTTGTATGTGACTATACTTTAAATGTATTATTATTTTGTTACGACTATAAAGGATAAGTTGTTGATATTTGAAACAACTTCCTCGACACGGTTTATTCCAATCTTACAAATATTACAACGGATGTTTTTAAGTTGTGTTGGTTCATAACAGGTCTAATTTCTTACAATATCAAATTAATTTTTAAAAGGAAACAAAATATATGAAACAGTCAATGAAAAATAAATAAATTAATAAAATAATAGGAAAATAATTTGTCTTCTCGTGTTGTTCAAATCCAGTTTAGTCCAGGAAAACCAGGAGAGTTTGAACCTAATTATCTCGAAAACCGTTAGTCTGACAAAAAGCTTGCCCAGCACGAATTTGTAGCAAGTAAAAATTTTCATCTTTTTTACTTTTTTACAAAATACATTAAATCTTTAAATTTTTAAAAGTTATAAGCAAATAAAAATCAGTGTTTTACTTGCTTATTATTCGAAATCGCGGAACTTTTTTGTTTTTCATATCGCATAAAAAAAAGTCAAAGTGTTAGACTATTTTACAAATCTCATTTTTTATTTGGTCTTTTCTAAAAAAAAGTTCGAGCATTTGAAACAGAAAATGGCACAAGATTTCTTTTCTATTTTCATACGAATTATTTTTTTTTTTTTGTGGTATTTCATTCTGAAACATTTATTCGGACAACAAAATAACAAAGAAATCTTGTACCATTTTCTGTTTGAAATGCTCTAACTTTTTTTAGAGAAGACCAAATAAAAAACTGAAATATGTTTGTTATAAAATTGTCTACAATTTTGACCTTGACTTTTTTTCTTAGCCGATGTGCTGAATTCGGATTTCTATGAAACTTTTTTAGATTCGATAACTTATTTTTATATGCGTTTATAGATAATCGCACTCATTAAATTATTTTGTATTCCTTTAATTCTTTAATTATTCCATCAAATACATTACTAAATGATACTTTTCTCTTTTCTTTTCAGAATAAAAATTCGAACCAAACAAAGAAATACAATAAAACATTATTCAAAATGATGTACAGTCACTGTACCAGCAGCATTTTGCTGCCAATTGCTATGCTCCTACTGTGCATAGTTCAAATAACAACAACCAGTTCATCATCTCTCCTTGCATTTACAATGAAACTGCGCGAAGATTGCCAGGAAATGTCAAGTACATCTCAATGCAATTGCTCGCCGGCTCTTATAGATTTCGAAATCGCGTGTCCTGGTCAAGGTGTTGATCCCAAAATCATGGTTCGCATAAGACAAAACATCTACGTCCAAATCGATTGTCATCATATAGATCCCTCCGAATTCAGCTTACTGCCAAAGATGAACATAGGAAGTAATCCAATGGTACAGATCAGACAGTGTCCATTGCCACCATTGCAACCAATTCAAACGATTATCCAGAGGCTGGGAATTAGCCAAGTGAATGCCCTGCTATTTGAAAGTGGTGAATTGGGTGGATATTTGTCACGTCTTCATTTCAAAGGACTTCATGATCTCGGTCGGTTGAGGCTCAGCTCGAATGGCCAATCAGTATTGCCAGAAGATGTATTTGCTGATCTCAAGAATCTCACATGGTTAGATCTACGTTCAAATAAAGTAGAACTACCACAAAATATTTTTGCTTCGTTAGAAAACCTCAATTTCCTAGAACTTGGTCATAATAATCTGCAGGATCTTCCACCGGGCATTTTTAGAAACCAAAAGAAACTTATCCATTTGAATCTCTGGAGCAACAATTTGACGAATCTCAGCAAAGAAGCTTTTGAAGGGGTTTCCTCAATAACCGATCTCGATTTGAGTGCTAATAATATAATCACCTTCCGTCCGGATGTATTCTCCTATCTTAAGAATCTCACAAATATTAATCTTAATGGAAACTATTTTACATCATTGCCAGAAGGGCTTTTTGCTGAAAATAAGAATCTCTCTACATTCCGTTTGAACAATAATCGAGTTTCCTTAAAGCACTTACCTTCGGGATTACTCTCTCAGCTGCCAAATCTGCGTGAAGTCCGACTAAGCTGTGACCTGGAAACTATTCCTTCAGACATATTTGCCGATTCTACGGCCATAAGGAACATCACAATTTCTGGAAATGACCTAACAACTCTTTCGTATTTGCTTTTCGCTGATCAAATTGAAATGATTGATTTAGATCTCAGCAGGAATAAGCTTATGTCTTTGCCTGAAGATATATTCCAAAATACTAGGAATCTTATGGTCCTGCGACTTTCCCACAATCAGTTGACCAATGTTACTGGGTAAGTTTCTTTAAATAAATCCGTTGAGTAAATGTGAATTCTTAATTTTTGTTTTAATTTTTTTTTTTAGTGAAACCTTCAATTCCTTGTTGAACCTGGAAGTGTTATTCATGGACAACAATAAACTGCTCAGTGTCAGCTCTACTGCCTTCGCTCATACCCGAAAACTGTCGTACATCAACATGGAAAACAACCAAATCCATCTTCAAGAATTAATATCTGGAATTTTTGAAGAAGACGATCAGATCGAAATTACGTCACCATTCCAGGATCTTCCTGAACTGCGAACTCTAAATTTAAGAAACAACTCAGTTCGCCATATATTCAAGGACTGGAAAATGAGTAACCTGAAGCTTGAAAATTTAGATCTTAGCTATAACAACATTGCAATGATCACTGAAGACGATGTCTTTTACCTCAGCAGGCAAATCTTTGTCAATTTGACCCACAATAATATCACAAGGATAAATTTCTGCGGAATAAATTTTCTAGATCTTAATCTGTCCGAACAAAAAATTCAAGCAGCTGTAAGCTATAATCCTCTCTATTGTGATTGTGAGCTGCTATTCTTTTTACAGTTTTTGAATGGACAGCTAGGAAGTCATCTAAAGGATACGCTGAAGATATCTGCCAACTATCTTGAATGCAGTGGACCAGAAAATTTGAAAGGCCGAATGGTAAACAGTCTGTCACCAATGGAACTTCTCTGTCCATTTGAATATGAGAGACAACGCTGTCCTGTAGGATGTGAATGTATGGTGCGATCATATGATCTTGTTCTCATCATAAAATGTGCCAATGCTGGATTCACTGAGGTTCCCAAGCTGCCAACATTGAACATGACGACTTCGAATGGAACCGAGCTTTATTTGGAATACAACAGACTCTCTAGCCTACCTAATCTTACTTCGCCAGGATATGAGGAAGTAGTTCGGCTGTATGCAGCTCATAACAATATCTCTCATATTAATGTCCAGAACTTGCCAAGGAACCTCAAGACCTTGGATGTATCTTACAACAAGCTTCAATCACTAAACACAAGTGTCCTAGATTATTTCAACACAAGCCGGACTCTGAATTCGCTGTCGCTCAGCCACAACCCCTGGTTATGCGACTGTGATTCAAGGACATTGGTAGAATTCGTCCAGTTAAACTACAAGTTGATTCCAGATTTAAAACAAATTTTGTGTGTAAATGGAAAAAAAATGCAAGCATTGTCTGTAAGCACCATATGTCCATTTGAGGAGAACCTAGTGATTGCTTTAAGTGTGCTTATTGCAGTAATTGGACTTACCTTAGGCACTCTTGCAGCATTATACTACAAATATCAAGTAGAGATTAAAGTTTGGCTATATGCCCATAATATGTGCCTGTGGTTTGTCTCCGAAGAAGAACTGGACAAGGACAAGAAATACGATGCTTTTGTCTCTTACGCCCACCAAGACGAAGACTTTGTCGCAGACTACTTGGTACCAGAACTGGAAAACGGTCCAACGCCATTCAAGTTGTGCCTTCATCTTCGCGATTGGATTATAGGAGAGTTCATTCCCAATCAGATTGTACGTTCGGTTGACGAATCTCGAAGAACCATTGTTGTGCTCTCGCCGCACTTTATAGAATCTGTATGGGGTCGAATGGAATTTAGGGCTGCCCACACTGCTGCGATAAATGAAGGTCGAGCAAGGGTGATTGTAATTATATATGGAGATATTGGCAATGTTGACGACTTGGACCCAGAATTGAGAGCTTATCTTAAAATGAATACCTATGTGAAATGGGGCGATCCATGGTTCTGGAACAAACTACGGTACGCTATGCCACATCCATCGAATAACATTTCTGGACTTGTCAAAACCGCTCTTAAAAGCTCAATGGATGATAAACTAGAGCTTATTAAACCATCACCAGTAACCCCCCCGCTGACTACTCCACCTGCCGAACAAGCCGGAAAAAATCCCCTGATGGTGAAGCTTAATAGTTCGACCCCAATGAGCAATGGAAATGGAGTGCAACCGTACTATTTGAATGGAAAACTTCCCAATGCTCATAACGGACACATTAATGGCGCCTTTATCATAAACACAAATGCCAAGCAGAGTGACGTATAGGACAGACTTAACTTCGGAACTTACTACCATCTAGAGTTGTGAAAAAATTGTTTTTTTTTTTTATTTTAAAGAGAGACTAAAGAACACCCACAAAATTTTGGACACAAAACTATCTTTATCCTTGATGTGCATTATTTACATAACGAAAATTTAAACCTAAAAGAAGAAATATAAGGTCTCGTCTGAGGACTCCTTCTGCAACACAAGCATGACATAAAGCCTCCTAAAAGCTTGATAGAAATTAGCAGTTCATTTTACAAGTATAAGATAAAGGCCGGATATAAGTATAGGTAAATGTATATGTCGCAAATAAAAATTAAATTCATGGACTGACGCTCAAATAATAATATTATTTTCAAGTAAATTTTCCAAAATTTGTGTTAATTTTTTTTTTTACAAAATTATTTACCATCAAGCAAGTTATAATAATAAATTAGATAAAATAAATTAAATTAAAAAAATATATTTATACACGCGCATAGATATTTTAAATGAAAAAAGTAATCTCGTTTTAAATGTTAGATTATAAAAATAAATTTAAAAAATTTATTTTTAATCTTTTTTGGATTTGCATTTAGTATATATATTTTATTAGTTTTATAATTTAATTTTGTATCTATGATAAAATTCTTAAAAATGAACTGATGCAAGTTTTGATAGATTTTATTTTTGATAAATTTAAGTTAAATAAATAATAAAAAATACATATAAATATCTATAAATATATATATATATATAAATATATATCTAAGTATGTGTAAAACATGATGGAAGATGAAGAATAAAATGATAAATGGCCTTTTTTATATCGAATATTATAGTGAATACGTTTTCTTGTAAATAATAAAACAAATAATTTAAAGACTAAATAAGATCAATAAACTTAGAAAATATGTGAACATTTGTTGTTTTTTTTGTTTTTATTTATTTAAAGATGATATTTTAAATGGTAAGTATAAATTTAATGAGGGTAACCAGACTTCAGTTGGCCGCTGACGTGGAACAATCATTTTCTGAGGTCAACCTGACGAACCCCACAAGCAGATCAGTAGGTGAAAGGAAGGGTGTTTTTCTTTGGTATAAGTAGGTACATACTTTCCAGGTCTACACAATGCAAGCGCAAACGCTAACCTCAAGTGTTTTGTGCAAGTGATGCCATTTCGCCATTGTAATAATAATATTTTAACATTCCAACCATGATGTGTCTGATATTGAATTTTTTTTTTAATATTGAATCTGAGTCAACTTGATTGATGAAACCCACAAGCGGATCTGTTATGGAGTGGTGAAGTGGGAAAGTTGTGATTCCATTGGAGATTATAACATCGTCGGAAAAGAGAGGGAAAATAATTGAGTCTGACCTCGTCACCGGAAGTGTTGTGATATGATTTTTGTTCGGGTTGAGGTCGAGATTTTGCCTGATGGGTTAATTTTCTTTTGTCAAAATTCTGCTTATCATAATTTCGCAAATATAATAAAAAAAAAATATTTGGGAACATTTTAAAAAGCGCGCGTTTTTTAACATTTTTAAATATTTTGTTTATTTTTTGCAGAATTTTGATAATTAGAGCTTACTACTTTTTTGGTCGTATCCATATGGTCGCAAAAAGAATTTTTTTTTTCTTTTTAACAGCCAACACTAAGTTTACATTGTATGCTGGCTCTGTCCCCAAATGACCAAAAATCGTCCTATATAGTTCTTAGCTTAAAAGATCCTAAGAAATGTAATAAATAATTTAATAACTTCACAACTTCAAAAAAGGAGACATCTTATATGTTTAAAAGCCGCAGTGCAGGTACTATCATCAAATAAGCAAATAAGTCCTTTAAAGCTAACAACTCGACATTCTATTAACCTGCTGTCAGTTTTAATTCATGATAAATAACTTTTTTAAGCATCTTTTCAAGGTGTAACGCTTTTCAGCTTGACCTGAATTTATTTATCTTTGAAAGAAAGAGAAACCAGATCACTGGAACTCGAAAGCAAACACGGTGAATACACAAGCCAAGAAAAAAGAATGCAGTTTTCTTTGCTTCAACAGCCAATTTAAATGCAAATACCACTTCATTTATAGCATTTATCCTGCAGCACGTCGTCGTCCTGCCTGTCAATTAAAAGCAAAGAAAAAATGCTTTTATACCTCGTTTAGTATTATACCAAACGACTGTTTGTAGAAAAAAAAACTTTGATGATGTCCCTTGTGTAAGCAAAGTATTCTATCATCCAACTAGATGACTATCAGAGATTTAAATTCAATCTCAGAAGGACCATCACTTCGTTTATACCTAAAAGTATGCAAATAAACTAGGTATAATTATTTTCTAAAACCCTTTGAACTTAAAAAAAAACTATTGTCAAAAACCTTTATTTAAGCAATCTATAGTGCTGACACGATTGCGAAAAGCTTATTTTTTTCGTATGTTGGCATTTAAGTTTAAATCAGTTTTCAATTATTTAATTTAATGCACTAAAAAGCATTTTCGCACGCACCATTCATTTGGCTATCATTTGCTGATGAAATAAAAGCCTAATTAAAATAACACTTAATTTAAATTAATATAAAATATTAATAACATACAAAATTATAAATATTGTGTATTATAAATGCACATCAGAGGTAATTTGCTCTGATATTTATATTCTGAGGCAGAAAAGTTTTAAAGTCATATGAAAACGAATGGGTGACCATGATAGTGGGACCATGATGTGCAATGAAATTTCAATGAAGTCCAATTTTTATTTAAAAAAAAAAAAAACATAATACTTAATAATTTGGTCAAACCAAAAACATGAAACCAAAATAACCACCAAGTTGGCTTTATTACAACAAGAGCAACTTCAATAAAATTATTCATGAACTCTTAAGGGTTGGATGACACTAAAATTGGATTTTTAAATTGATGTTTCATGTGGATTACCTATACCTACGGACAGGACATATTATTCATAAAATCGTTTTTTTTTATTTATTTAAAAAAGCTTTAATTTATTTTGTCGCGTGCAAATTCCATGTAGTTCATTCTTTACTTTACTCTTTATGAGAATGTTGTAAATATTTATACATTCTTCAATTTTTCTGATTACAATAAACAAACTTCTCAATAATTCTATGTTATGATTTATTGATTTAATAAAAATTTCTTGAAATTTCACAATCAGCTATGGGTTTCTTATAAAATGAAAATTTTTCTTAAATAAAACTTTAATACACCTGAGCGAATTAATGTGATTTGTCCCCTGATGTATTTAATAACATTTTGGTAAAACAAATAAGTAGATACGTCATCTTGTAGAAATAATAACTTGCAACTGAAAGCTTTGTCTACTTTCGACGAACATGAAAATTCTTACCAAATTTTAACTGCACTGCAAATAAACATCATAACAAAATATTTAATTTTTAACAATTTAAAAAAATTACAACCACAAAAAACGGCCATAACTACTAGTTTACATACATAATTTACAGTTCTTCAAGATGGCGTAACAACTTAATAAACTTTTTTCGATAAAAAAAAACCATTTGAAAAATCTTAATTTTAATAATTTGTAATAAGTTTTTACAAGTGGTTTCAACTTATTACTTGCGATTATTACTAATTTGTGACAGGTCAAATTCTAAAGTAACTGGGCTACAAACAAAAAAGTAAGTAAACAAAACGATATTTTATTTGTTATAAAATCGTCTACAACTAATTAATGCTAACATTTTTTTGTCATATGAAAAACAAGAGTTCCTCCAATTTGAACAAGTAAAATTTTAATTTTTATTTGTTAATATTATACACTGCCGGTCATTTGAATAGGCTCAACTTTTGTCGCACTTTACAATAACCCTCTCTCCATATTTATGACAATAACACAATTTTGTTTTATTTGTACTGAAAGAGTATAAATATGTTTAATTCTGGGAAAAAATATTAGTCTGAAAACTAACCGTTATTCTTAAAAATTTACTTAATTAAATTCATTGAAAAAAATAAGCAAAATTTTTGGATCATTTGAATGTGTTCAACATCTTTGGTTCGCTCTTGTATTCTTAATTGTGCGAATTTCGGAGAGTCCAATACATGTAAGGATTAAGGGAGATATTCTGTTATGGAACTGATTTGAAAATATAATTTTTGAGTGACTGCTGGTAGGCTTAAAGCCATTACAGAGGTAAAGGTCAAATTTCAGAAACATCTTGAATCATAAGACTAACGGGACATGCTATTTAGAAAACTTAAATATAAGTATTTAGTTTAGTTTATATATTATCAAGAATAAGTATTAAATTGGGAAATACAGTGCAGACCTCAAGAATAAACCCATAATAGTAGTTTAAGAAGGCTTAATTTATTGATTTTGATTCGAATTTTTATAATATTTTTTTGAGAAATATAAATGTTTTAAAAATCTGTAATGCTTGATTTATGATATTTAAAAAGGCTTTTCATAAATCCTCATCATTTAAAACATGCAAACAAACAACACTTATTGATAGTTAAGAAAGAGATGATCTGAACTTTGTAGGGAATATTTTAATGTTTTGCAAAAAATAGTGTTTTAATAAAGAAACTGCAACTACCTCTTCCTAATATGGTAAACCAAACATTCTTTCTACTTTAAAGCACTTTTTAATTGAGAAAACGTTTCGAAAGTGAGTCATTCCGAGTTGGATAAAACTTCACACAAAGCTTGAACGATTTTTTACTTTACATTTAGCTAAGTGTTTTTTATTTTTAAATTTTTGGAGGATTTTAAGATGGGGCTTGATAAAAAGCATTTCAGTGTGTCGTAAATCAAACATTTTAGATTTTTTTAAATGTATGTCGCTCAAAAAATTAACATTAAAGTCAATAAATTACTCCTTCTTAAACTGCTATTATGGGTTTATTCTTGAGGAAACGTTTCTTGAGAAAACGTTTCGAAAGTGAGTCATTCCGAGTTGGATAAAACTTCACACAAAGCTTGAACGATTTTTTACTTTACATTTAGCTAAGTGTTTTTTATTTTTAAATTTTTGGAGGATTTTAAGATGGGGCTTGATAAAAAGCATTTCAGTGTGTCGTAAATCAAACATTTTAGATTTTTTTAAATGTATGTCGCTCAAAAAATTAACATTAAAGTCAATAAATTACTCCTTCTTAAACTGCTATTATGGGTTTATTCTTGAGGTCTGTACTGTATATCCCAATTTATTACTTATTCTTGATAAAGAGTCTAAATACTGGTATTTAAGATTTCTAAATATCATGTCGTTATTCTCGTAATTCAAGATGTTTCTGAAATTTGACATTTGCCTGTGTAATGGCTTTTAGCCAACCAGCAGTCACTCAAAAAATATATTTTCAAATCAGTTCTACAACTTTACAGGCAGATAGCCTTAACACAATTAAAATTACAAGAACGAACCAAAAATGTTAAACCTATTCCTATGTTGGCGGCAATCGTACAATGAATGGAGTGCTTGCTTGTTAACCCAGAGGTTGCCAGTTCAATTCTCATTTGTGTATAAAGCATTTTTTTCTTTTTAGCATACCTCCCAGCTTAGGTTTGCTGGACGTCGCCCATGAGGTATGCAATGTAAAATAAAAATCAACTAGTTCTCTATGCATTGTACCAAAACAGTTCTTTCCTATATTTCTACTCCGTCTAACTAGTGTCGTGCAACTCCTGTTGCATTTAAAAGGCAATGTGCCTTACAGACACATTTAATTAAGTAAACTTTTTCTAGTGTCTTGCATTTTAGTAAAAACTTAAATGCAGAAATCAAATGTTTGTATGATTATAATGTCACATTTGATTGTTATTTTGATTTATTATTTTTAGAAAACAGTTTATACAAAATGATTTGCTCGGAACTGCCCACTCATACTATCAGGACTAAGATATATTCAAAGAAATGTGAAAATTTAACCAAAAATAATTGTACCTTATTTGTCATGAGAAAAGCAAATTAGCATTTATGTGTTTGTTTCTTATTTGCGCGGGTACAAAGGTTGAGACTTGGAAAACTTAACTAAAGAAACCCAAAGGATAACACGCGGTCGTAAAGTGAAAACGTTTCTTGTTTAAGTTTAACGTTTTTTAATAAGAAACAAACAAAGCTAATTATGGTCTAATTATTTGTATGAAACTTTGAACAATTAATGAAGATGAGGAAAATTACGAAAAGGATTAAACGAAAAAGAGTTAATTGGAAGAAGTCAGCTCAATTTTTTTTTTTTTTTTTTTTTTTATTTTTTTCTTTTTTTATTGACAATTAAGGCAAGGTCAAGAAAGATTATTATCATTCTTGGTCTTACCTTAACTCTAGTAGTTAATTTTTAGTTTAATAAGTATATAAGAATAAAAAGGAATATCTGTGCGGTTGTTTCATTGTAGTTGGCTTCTTCGTAGAGTATCTTAAAGCCAGTGACTTGTTTTATTCGTATCTTGTGGAAGTGTTAGTCTATTTAGATTCGAAGGATCTTTTCTGGTCGAGTTGACTTTTTCGAAGTTTTATGTGCATTATTTTGTTATTTCTTCGGGTGTGGTTAGTTTTTCATTCTTTGCTGTTGACAGGGTCAATGTTGTCACTGAATCGGATTGTCTCCTGAATATTATGTATTTTTTAATTTATTTATAAGCTAAATCTGTAGATCATAATTATCATTGATTTAAATAATAAATAATAATAATGAATTGCCTGAGCATGCAGCATAGGTACGTTGTAGTGGTAGAGGGCCAACTTGATTTGAAGTTATCTTGAAAGTAGTTAACGAACGCATTGGCTTTACTGATGACTGCAGGTATTGCGACCTTTTCCGAAAAACTACTTAGTTGTTAAAGTATTTAAAAACGTCTGGCCCCCTGTTCTGATATTTTGATACCTTTTCTACCTGTCCTTAAAATGCTGAAAGAAATGTATACACATTTAAACTCATTCAAAACTGTTTGGTAGTTGTTGTTAGTGTTTTTCTCTGGTGAAGCTTTAAGGAGAGTTTAAAATATGCTTGATTCAATTTTCACCAAAACGCTCCCACATAAAATAGAACCCATTCAAAATTTTAGAGGAACACCAGGAAAACTTTTGGCATACTCATTACTGTCTTGAAAAAATTACATGTAAAATGTCCGAATATTGTCATACAAAAAAGAAATTAGATTTTACGTAAGTTATGTCTTAAATTTATTAAAAATCACAATTAAAGCTCAAAAATACCGGACTGGCAAAAAATACTATTTTCATAAAATGTTAATGAAAGTTTAAGACATTTTATTATTACATATATTTTTGTTTTCTTTTTCTTTGTCATCAACGAAGTTCTTCGTTTGTACAATTTTGGTAATTATAGTTACACAATATATGGGACTTTATTTAATTAAGTTTATTTTGCCGATTTGTCTTTGGTATCAATTCCTCAGCACATTATCAAGTTTTCTGCAATTTCACTAACAACTTCCTCTTAAACTAAAACGGTGGTTCATTTGCACTAAAGTAACATGTCATCATCACTATCAGTAAACTGCCCATTTTGATTCAAAAGTAAATTCGCTTCTTCATTTGACTCCACCTGAAAAAAAAAATATTTATTCAAAATCATTTTCATAGAAAAATGTTGTCTCATTTTACTCTTGAATATCTCACAGCTGATGAGCTTTTTCGAAACAACCTTATTAGTTTTTCTCTTCGTTCAGGTTTCCCTAATAAAATTCCAACACCACAAATTATGCTCAACGCCGCGATTATAATGACAAGAGTTGCTGAAATAAAAAAAAAAAATTAAAAATGTTAGACGGTGTTAAATTGGTAGACACATGGACGTTCGGCGGGAAAAGAAATTTTCTTTAATTATGATTTTTAATCATTTTCTTAGACAAAAGTATTTGTGGAATCTTATACGCGAATGACCTAATTACATTAACATATAGACTGTTTAATTCTGAGTTTTTTTTTTTTTGTGCAAGTTATTTTAGCTTAGTAATACAGCTGAAAATGTAAAAATTCTGCTTCTACCTTAGAGCATTTCTATCAAAACACGAGCATTCTTTTAACACGATTGTCTGTCTCCATTGTTGCATTTTTAGGTTACGCCACTTTTGCTTTCACAGCCTCATATACATATGCATTTTAAAAGTAGATTATAGAGAAACTTTTAATTTGGCTTACTTGAAATAGATCCCGAACTTGGTATTGCAGCAGCGATATCTGGAGATTTTGTTGATGTTACAGGAACAGCTGTCGTTGAAATTGGTGCCAGCGAATTCACAGGATCTTTAGTTAATGTCTTAGGGATTTGCAATCCTAAGAACTTACAAATCTCAGGAGTATGCTGAGTGTATGTTAGGTAACAATGGCTGTTCTGTAGTATAAATAAAAGAAAATAAACTTGTTATATGGGTTGGATAAAATGCTCATAATTTCGGCAAAACTGTTTTGGAAGCTTTAAGTCGTACAAATTAGTTCTATTTATAATGTTAGCATTATTAATGTTAACATTATTGAAAGCGGCCAGTCAAAAAAATAAAGAATTAAAATTTTGTTTTAAGAAAACTCGCTACTTCACTGACGTTTTTAATCTTTCAGGGACAAAGTTCAGTGTTTTTTTTTTGCCAACCTTTGAATTGCTAAATGCCAGGGGACAGAGAATTAGACCCTTTGAAGAATTTTTGAACAAGAATTTTTTGAGCAAGAAAAAAAAGCTGCGATCTTCATAATTTTGATTTTGCATATAGATTTCGATCAGATTTATATTTATAAGAAAAAATCAGATTGAATGAATGCACTGTTTTCAAATTATTGTCTGTGCCGTCGAAAATTCCTCAGCATCTTCCACTTAGAAAAATTCTGAGCACTCAAAGATCTCAGAGATTTGTTTGTGGGTGGGACTCGCCTATTAAGTCTAAAGGTGAATTTTGTTCAACATCACCGTTTAAAAGCCTGGTGCCTGGTCTTTCCATATCATCAGCACCGAGAAACCTACTGCGTTTCTACTAGCACGTTCTCCTTTCTATTCTCGTCTTTTTAGTTTTAGGATGTTCTCTTCACTTTCTGAAACATTTTTCCATGTCTTCCAATCGTTTCCTGGTGGGTCTTCTTCTTTTTATTTTTTATTTTCTCTTTTCTCCTACTTGTGAACTTTAATAGCAACTCTGGTTCCGATTGCCCATGACACGATAAGCGTATGTTATGTTCATAGCAACATTTCCATCGCGACCGAAAACGTTAGGTTTAGAAACATTATACAGGGTGAGTCATGAGCAATGCGACAAAATGCTAGGGCGTGTAGGTTGCGTTGAGACAAGAAAAAAATCGTATGGGAGGGGGGGGTCTATTCCCCTCCGTTTAGCCGAGAGGGGCAATTTTCGAAAAAACTGACTTAAAATGGGAAAAAAATTATTTAAAATCAACGGCTTCATTCACAATGCTGTGCGATACGTTTTTGAAAAGCCAATAACTTTTTCTTTCATTCTGTGTTTAAATAAATCTATTCTAAGAAATAGTTTTTGAAATATTAATTTTCAAAGTCAAAATTTTGAAAAAAAATTGAAAAAAAAATTTCAAATTCATTTTTTTCAAAATTTTACGTAATTAAGTGCTAATTTTAATTTCAAAATCCAATGCTGTTATTAATTTTAAGTCTAAATAAGAAAACCGGATGCAAACATTTTATGTCGTTCTCAAGAAATTAAAAAAAAAACCAAAACCACCTTTTTCTAAGAAAAACATTTATTTTTATTGTAACGAAGCAATTTAAGAAGCATTAATCTTAGTTTTTTTAGTTTTTTTTATTCCTTTTATTTTTACTATGTTTTTTATTGGAAGTACTTATAAAAAATTCTCGATATGATCTCCATTGTTTAGAAGGCATAGATTATATCTCCTTGTAATGGCTTCACATAAGTTTATGCTTGACAAATTTTCCTGCAATTTGACTCCATCGACTTCAATTCGTTCCTTCAGTTGTTCCAATGATACTATTTCCACTTCGTAAACATAATTCTTCATAAATCCCCATGCATAGAAATCTAGGGGAGTTAAATCTGGTGACCTAGGCGGCCATTCCGTGGGGCCCCTTCTTCCGATCCAACGGTCACTAAAATGATCATCCAGCCAGTTTCTCACCTGTAAGCTGTAGTGTGCTGGAGCACCATCTTGTTGGTAGATTAAAGTATCTGCTATAACCAATGGAACGCTGTCTAATAAATCGGGTAAAAGGTCTCGTAGGAATTGCAGGTATGATTCTCCATTAATAATGGAATTCAAAAACCGGGGCCCGATCACAGTGTGTCCAACAATACCAAGCCAAACATTACAACTAAAGCGGTGTTGTGATTTGTTTTGTTTTTTTTTGTGTGGATTGGCGCTACTCCAATAATGTAAATTGTGGAATTTAGTAACCCCATCCCTAGTAAACTGTGCTTTATCCGTCCAGAATATTCTTCTAAAATAGTTTTGTTCGGTTTCATTTCTAAGTAGTAATGTTCTACAAAATTCGGTTCTCAATAACTTGTCGTTTGAGGTGAGTTCCTGAACAGGCGTAAAGTGGTACGGGTGTAAATTTTCCGCCCGAAGTACTCGACATGCTCTAGATTGGGACACTCCAAGCGTAGTGGATATCCTTCTTGTACTGACGGAGGGATTATTTCGGACTAAATCCAGAATTCTTTCATCTAAGATTCTTGACTCATCAGAAACTGGCCTTTCGCTTCTTCGATGCTCCAGCACTCCATGATCTCTTAGACGTCGGTGGATTCTTGGAAACGTGCTATGATGGGGACACCTCCTATCGGGATATCTTTCAGCGTACAGTCTTTCGGCTTCACGACTTCGACCATTAGCTAAACCGTAGCAGAAATGCATGTCCGTTAATTCTTCCGTTAATGAGCTTGACATCGTTACGTGTTAATGAGTTAATATTCAAATTGGAAATAATTACTAAGCAAAACTGCAATGCCTTTTATTTATCTTGCGTTGCAATTTTCTTTTTTTTTTTTTCATTAAAAAAAAATGCGGTTTTATTGTCCCTATTGTCCCCATAACAGGTAGAACCCATGGGCTGCGGGCAGGCCAAGGCAAAAATATTGACAGGTCAGTTTTCAGAAGTTATCAATGAAAATAATATTAATCCAGGGTTATTCCAATACTATTTAATTTTATTAAGTTCTCATAAAACTCCAATTAAAAAAAAAAGTAAAAAAACTAAGATTAATGCTAAATAAATAAATAAATTGCTTCGTTACAATAAAAATAAATGTTTTTCTTAGAAAAAGGTGGTTTTGGTTTTTTTTTAATTTCTTGAGAACGACATAAAATTTTTGCATCCGGTTTTCTTATTTTGACTTAAAATTAATAACAGCATTGAATTTTGAAATTAAAATTAGCACTTAAATTCGTAAAATTTTGAAAAAAATGAATTTGAAATTTTTTTTTCAATTTTTTTTTTCAAAATTTTGACTTTGAAAATTAATATTTCAAAAACTATTTCTTAGAATAGATTTATTTAAACACAGAATGAAAGGAAAAGTTATTGGCTTTTTAAAAACGTATCGCACAGCATTGTGAATGAAGCCGTTGATTTTAAATAATTTGTTTCCCATTTTAAGTCAGTTTTTTCGAAAATTGCCCCTCTCGGCTAAACGGAGGGGAATAGACCCCCCCTCCCATACGATTTTTTTCTTGTCTCAACGCAACCTACACGCCCTAGCATTTTGTCGCATTGCTCATGACTCACCCTGTATAGTGAATTTGCCAATTCATGACAGAAAAAACCCAGTGTCCAATATCATTTTTTTACCGATTCCGAAGAGAAACCAGATGGTTGGAAGCCCCATGACGGAACTATGAAAAATGAAATTAACTATAGGAGTATATTAAAATGTGGGTTTGTAAGATCCCTAAATGGACATCACAATAAGTGTGTTGGAGTTTAACTGATTATTCACCATCAATCAGCAAACCACCTTAATAACATTAACGTTCGTTTGAATATAAGACTACTAATATTAAGTTAAAAAAGTTTTTCTATGACATTATTAACTGCTTATTCAATTCGTATTTGAAAAAAATTTTAGTCTTCAATGCAAATTCTCTCAACGAGCATAATATTCTATGCCTGAAATTAATAACATACCATAGACATTATCAAAAGGCAAAACTCTAAACTCGCAGACAAACTTCGTATTTCGTCAGATTAACGTCGCGATAAGAAAATTAACCTGCAGTTTCTCTGCGACTTAGCACTTTGATCCTCTTCAAGAGCTTGAGTATAAAGACTCTTTGCACCATTACAAAACCAACATCTACTTCTTAAGGGTTCATCCCTTTTCCACAACACCCATCACAAGCAACGCATCACCGGGGACGAATTAAACTTCTTTGAGGAAAGCATCTTAAAAGCCACTTTGCCAGAGTGTTCGTTATTTATTCGAAAGTGTTGAGGGGTTTTTATCAAAATTCTTCAAAAAAATAAAAAAAAAACAACGAAATGTATTACACGAAATACTGCACACAAAAAGACGCTAAATTGCAAAAGTTTTTATTTCTGCTCTGCCTGATACAGGAGTGCAGATACCGCCCCTTCTGCAAGGACTCCTAACAAATAAAGAATACCTTCAATTTGGTGTAATTTATAAAATGGCATATCCACAAGTTGTTGCTTTGAGATACATTTTTTCACCTCTCCTTCTCGTTGCTTAGACAGGAATGAAGAGTTTTTTTAGAAAACGACTGGTAGAGTATAAGAAAACTTTAACTATAAAAAAAATTCTGTTATAAAAAGTTTGTCGTGTGGCGGCTGAAGGAGGGAGGGCAAAAAGAAAAAATTATATTTTCTAAGTTTTCCACTTTAAAAGTTGTCTGCTAGCTTCTTCTCATTTTCGAATTGACGATTACAGAAGCAGACGAACTGAATCCAGCAACAGGAAGAACAAGACAGACGTGACGGTAAGTTTGGCCTTCTAGACCGCACATGAATGCTATCAGGTGATAAAAGAGGCTATAGAATGTACACAAGGAAGAATGGATTGCTGATGTTTTTGTAGCTCGCTGGCACGACGATTTACTTACATATTTAAGATTACAATAAGGACGCAAGTATGAATAATACAAGTCCAATCGTAATATCGTCTATTTTTGAAAGAAGTACACTTTACCATACTACAACGTTCGTCTGACTGTCGAATGTGTCGTTTGGAATGACGACAATAAGGAATGAATTGCTAATTTTGCAAGTGGTTCTTCTTCCCTTGTCTATCCTTTTCTTCTTCTTGTTTTTCATAGCTCGTATATAGAGGATATAAAAGTTGTTGGCAAGGAAATGATTTCTTGTCTTGAATATTTGCGTTTTCTTTAGCTGTCGCATTATTCTGCCGTGACTATTGGCATTTTGACGGGTACAAGGAACGTTCTAATCGGCAGGTCGGGCTAAATTAAAGCTAAGGATATAACTTTTGAAAGTGAAAAAGTTATTTGGTATTCATTCATGCCAGACGAGAAATGACTGTAATTAAGTGAAAATTATGATTTCTCACAAATGAAAATTTTCAGAAGTACCTAGGTACCCACCTCATACCTGTCAAGAAGTTGAAGTACAATGACTATACTTCGGCGAAAGATGTGAATCGTGAATCTAAACAATAAAAGGATAATAAAGAAGATTTTCTTAATGGCAGCAATAATGTTGTTTTGCCTGTTGTTCGTAGATAGCGAACAAAGTTTTAAGCTCAGATTTTTGATAGGAATAATTATTTTCTATTAAAAAGATGCCTGGTTTAAAAGTACTATCCAAGCGACGTGATGTTTTACGGAAAACATTTATATTTTACATTTAGGGAGAATACGAATGCTGTTTATACATATTATAATTGATAAGTATATGTATCATATACATATGTATATGATACAAAATAAAAAATGTTCCATGCTGAAATCAATTAGTTTTAAAAAAAAATTAACATTCCAAAGCTATGTAAAAAAAGATACGTATTTTTTTTTTTTTTTGTATTTTTTTAATAAGTTGTTACAGTTAACAGTTTTTAAAAAAATAATTTTCACACTCAAAATTCCGAAGAAAGAAAAAGATAAAACAAAATTTCAAACTTTTTTTTCGAAATTCTTGGTAATAAAAAATTATAGTCGTCGGTATGTAATTTTACCTGGAAAAAATTGCAAAGGCAATTTTTACAAAAAAAAAAAAGGAGTGAAAAAAGAAAAACATGATTTCAAAAAGACAGGAAAGCCTACAATGACATTTTATACTTTTTTGTAAAGCCAGAAATCTCCTCTTTCATTTTCTTTTTCAATAAAGTTTTTTGATCAAACAGTTTTTGAAAAATTAATTTTCAAACAAAATAATTTGAAAAAACAAAATTAAAAATATTGGCGCAAAATTATAGTCAGCCTAGGTTTAAGGAATTAACGCCACACTTCTTAACTTAATTTTAACTTTGAAACAGTTCTCTAACTTTAAAGTAATTATAGACTCTTTCTGATGTACTGACAACTAGTGTGGGGTTAAAACATTTCTCTAAATTATTTGTGCGGAACACGCCTTAAACAGTGACAGTTCGCTAAGAAAACAAAGCAAACACACTTTTCTATCTGTCGTCAAATGTCATCAGCCCGGAATATAATTGTTTGTTTATTTTCAATACACCGGTATTGTTAGTTGAATTACAAGCAGACGTTAAGCGATTAGAGCTGGAAAAACTGCGTCTGGAGGATTTAGTGTCAACAATAAAAGCAAACTATGAAAAAGAGATCGAAATAATAGAAAAATCTTTTAGGTAAATATGTAAATAGAAAATAAATTTCTCATGCAAAACTTTTATTAATTTTTACAGAAAACAAATTGAAGTTCTAGAAGATCACCTTGCATCAGTGGAGACACGACTGAAAAATGAAAATGATACGTTACATGTGTTTTACATTGGCAAACTTAAAACTATCATTGATGATAAAATAGAATTGCAATCCCATCTGGAAGTTTATAAATAATTTGAGGAAAACTCATGAAGTGAAGATTCGAAGACTTAAAACAGCCCATGAAGAAGACCTTGATGGAATTAAAGATGACTATAGAAGAGTGATAGACAATATAAGGCAGTCTAAGCTTCTTGAGTTTGCCGCTGTCCAAGAAAATGGTTCTTACTTGGAGACTCTTCGAACGGCTTTCTCATGAACGTCTCAACCTGTCTCAGGAACGAATGATTTACAAAATATAAGAACAAAAATGTAAAATAAAAATTTCAATTTAAAACTTAAATCATATAAATTAAATGGTGGTAATAAATAATAATAGAAATAAAATAAAGTTGAAAATCCATCATCTCGTGTTTTATACATCTTGAGCTTCGTGTTTTATACTCCTTGAGCATCCTGTTTTATACTCCTTGAGCTTCCTAAAATTCAAACAATTGAAAATCTTCAAACAATCAAAAATCTTCGTCCTCCGAAAACATTTTGCAAGTTTTTTTTTGTTTTATAGAAAATGACAAATTGACAGGCGTCAGAGAGAAGAAAGTGTGACACTATCAAAATTAAAATAGGGTTTCCATGATTTTAATTTTGATGCAAGTCTTTAAAGATAAAGTGTAGTTTAACTTGTCTATAATTGCCAAAAATGTAATTTTAGACTAGTGTCAAACTAAATTTGATTTAGTTTGGAGTTAAATGGACTATAATTTTGCGCCATTGTTTTTTTCTTTTATTTTATGTAATTAATCATAATTTTTGTTTTAAAATCCCAAGGCATCCGTTTTTTTGTTTTTGACTAAAAATTAACAAGAGCACTGAGATTTGAAAACAAAAATTATGATTAATTACATAAAATAAAAAAAACAAAAATATTTTTAATTTTTTTTTTCAAAATATTTAGTTTGAAAATTAATTTTTCAAAAATTGTGGGAGAGAGGGGAAACCCCGTCAATTACGTTTTTTTCCATCTTGACTCAACCTACTAGCTTTACTTTGTTTTTTACAAATTATGTTAATAATAAAATATATAGAATCATTGTACAGTACATACCCACTTTCATTGTAGGGGTCGAAATACCCCAAAAATAAATCAGCTGCTTCTCCGTCAATATTGGACCTACTGATCTTCTTCACCAACCAATTTTTAGGAAATTTAATTTGTTATACATTAGAGTCGGAAAATGTGCTTAGTTTAAGAAATATAAGCGAAAAACTGAAAAAAGACCAAAAAAATAGGGGTTTTTCGCCCTTCCCCGAACGGATCTGTGTAAGTTTCATTGACTTTGCAATTTTTCCAGGTAGACCCATTTTTTCCGACATCTCGACTGGACTGTTAGTTTTGAGTCCAAAATTTAAAGTTCTTTATGAACTTAGATACCAAAAATTATTTTTAGGAGAAAGAATACAAGAAATGTCGATTTCTTATAGTTCTTATCTGATATGGAAGAAACGGAGAGGGCGTGGCTGTATTTTTTAATCAACCCAAAGTTCTATACAACATTTTAATGAATTAGAACTACCCCACCTTTTGAAGGGAAACCCCCTTTTTTATCTTCATATATTTAGCCCTATCATCGTATCCGTTCGGAGAAACCAACGATAGGACAAAAGTTCCGATCGAAACATACAAATCAAGATAAAAATTTCGTACATTTCGTACAAATCGGAGCCAATTTTTCTCCCATCGGTTACGATGATAGGGCTGATTGGACTAGGTATGTTGTAAGTAAACATATTTTGAAAATAATCATGTAAATAAATCAATTTATTGAGAAATGTAAATTCATTCACAAGATAATACCAATAGCACTACAACAAATATGTAACGAAATGTATTTTTACCCAAACAATCATAATGTCTAATATCTACTACCATGTTCACTCGGCCGTACACGTACTTTTTTTTATTATGAACTATACATATTAATATTTTATTATTATAATTTTCTTTTTAAATATAACAATTTAACAAATGGGTCTGTTCTCAAATATTATTTCTTGTTTTTTGGAATTATTATTTTTCATTGTTGTTCTTCAACGAAAACAATTGGAGGACTTTCTGTACGATACAATCACAATGGTTTAATTTGTTTTAATTTTATTAATTCTTTGTATTTGCACTCCATTTAAAATTTATTCATACGCGCATTACGTGTCGATGGGAAAATTGTTGATGAAAATAAATGAACGCTTCAAATTGAGATTTGTGAATTGTTGCCAGCATATACATACATAACCATTGCAAGCGGTATATGTACACTTATTTCCCGCGGCAAAAATTTGGTTCACGCATAAATTTCAACTCATTATTGTTTGCTTAAAGGGCCTTGCATCATATATAGTCCTTGTAAAGAAGGACACAAAAAATAGCACAGTAAAGCGCGTATTCAAGGATACGCGCTAGCAAAATATTTTGATACACTTTAAGGCTCGCTCGTAAATTAAATTATGGAAAATGCAAATGAACATGTTTTCTGCATGTTGTGATAGTGTTCTCTTGTGCACTCAGTTAAACTGATATACGCACCCGAGGTAAGACGTGTAAAGGATATTTTGTGCATCGTCGGACTGAAACATAAAACCCCTAAAACTGGATGCAAACGTTAATTGCTGATCTAAATGTGGTCAGTCTATGCATGTAGATAAAGAGAATGGCTATGGACGGAATTTGTGCCATAGGTTGTATATTGCAGAGTTTCTCTTGTTGTTGAGTTTTGAGGCCAAATTGTTAGTTAAACTACACGATTCGCTTCATGCATAGAAGCTTAATAAAGGACACTGTTTTCAGAACACATGATATTACACTTCCGAGGGTTATTGTTGATGTTATAATTGAAATGAGGAGCACATCTGTTATCATTCAATTAATACCCTTACTTGTTGAGAATGTTTAATGTCTTTAATTAGAAATGTGAGTTCGTTATAAAATTATCGTTACGTTAGTTAAAACAAGCTAAATGACTACTAGGTGGAGTTTTTAATTGAAGGACTACACTACTGGGTTAAGAATACTTATGAAAAATTGAATAATTTGCTTTCGTCCATTACAACTAGTAATGTAGACATTATGTCAAGAATGAAATTATAAATTGCAAAATGAGTGTAATGGCAGTACGTCAGTACCTATGGTTTTGATCGAGTTGACCGCCGAGTTTAAGCAAATATGTTTTAAATTTTTAATTGAAATACAAAAATAGTAAGACAATCGTTCTAATTATTTTGACAAAAATGGATTTTTTTTTGTTTTTGAGTGACAAAAGTATTTTGACAAATTTGATTATAGAACAACGTTTTAAGGATCGATGAAAGGATCGACATAAAAAAAAAAAATGTTCGTGTTCAGAAAGGATTACAAGCAAAAAACGACCCAGTGGCGGAGTAATGTTTTGGGGTTGTTTTTCTTTGAGTGGTTAAGGAAAGTTAGTCATAATCGAGAAAAATATAAACCAGAATAAATATTTAGGAGAACCAAGAATTTAGTTTTAGAAATTGGCTCATGAAAAGCTCCTTCATTTTGGATGTATACCTCAAGGTACCTACGTTTATGTCATTGTAACATGTGTATGCTTAAATAGAAGAAAAACGGAACTCATTTTTGCCTCGCAGAAGAGATGACACTATTTTTGAGGTACAAAACACCTTGAGAAGAAAATCGAAAAATCAATTCGAAGACCACTTCAAAAATTTACTGATGACTTCACTAATTTATGGTTCAGCGTAAAAATCTATATTTTTCCACAACAAATAAGTTTTTATTTTTATGAGCTTATTATTATCAATTAAAATAAATCCTATAAAATAACTATAGATACCACAAAATATTCCTATACCCGCTGACCTCAGGTTCTAATTCTATTTTCAGTTTTACTTGAAAGGGGTTTGTTTTTAAAATATAAAAAAATTCGTGCTTGTCAAAATAATTACGCCGACCACTGTATGTGAGCATTGCACTTTGGACATCTTATACATAAAAATAAAAATATATATTTTATGTAGTATTCCATTTATAAATCCTTTTAAAAACAAACATCCTGTTGCATTTTAAAAAAAATCTCCAAGCACGTATTTCGTTGTTTTCATCACGATATACATAGCTAAACATATATCCAAAATTTAGATTATTATATATGTATATATATAAAAAGAAATTCCTAAATTTGCCCGAAAGGCTGGCAGATATAAAAAAAAAATATGCTTTGTTGTTTTTACTGTTCATTTTACGCTTTGGCTTATCTTCCTTGCAAAATGTCAGCATCTGATACACAAAGAGTATAAGGATATAAAAAATAAACCAATGGGTTGAGGTTGGATCGCACCCTTAGGGGGACGCAAATCATATTAGGTAAGGGACTTTATGAAAAACTTCCTTCCACAATAAGGATAACTTAGGATGGTGCGGTCTTTTCTCTTTTCCTTTTTTTTGTATTCTGTTTTTTTCAGTCGGTTTTTCTTGACAATGTCGTTTCCACTTAAGCATTGTGCTACTTTTTTTTGCGTTCTACATTATAAGGAGCAAGAACACATGTACCATTATCCTTTATTTTATCGGTTTTCCTTTTTTCTTAGCATAACACACATGCGATTCGGGATCTTTGAATTCCCCATTCTTCTTTGGCCCTACACCTTTTTTAATAGAATGCTTTAAATTGTTACGAAGAAAAAAAGAGCATTCAACTGAGAAAGGAGTGTATAAAAAAAGCGCGTCGCACCACACCTCATTATGCTAAAGAGGTCTGCATATTTTTGTTTGTTTTGTTTTTTTTTTTTTTTTGCTTTGAGAACAAGGACGAACACGAACATGGTTGAAAGCAACTAAGCAAGTAAAGCTAGAAATGTTTTGGATAAAGGTACTTACATCACTTGATGAAGAAGCTTCTTCTTTCTCGGCACACACAAGTCGAAGTTTAACGTTCACCAATCCTGTAAAAAGATACAGAAAAAAAACAAGACACAAGATTAGGTGAATGAAAATAAAAATAACGATATGGCGAAATGCTATAAAGATAAGAATGTTTTGTCAGTTTTTTGTGGATTTTCAAGAAAATTATAAGCGAATAGGGATTTACTACACTTGTGTTTTTGTATGAAATACGAGTTTTTTTTTTAAATTTTGACATAAGTTTAAGATGACGCGTGCCATACGGATGCTTGTTTGTCCTTGATGGTAAAATGGAGTGCTTTATGTTTTATATTTCACTTGAACAAGATAAACTATTTATTTTGATGTTGCATTAAGAACATGTAGTGGTTGTAAGACAATTTATTGTATTTAAAAATATGAATTTGAAAATTGAAAGCAAGAAACGAAAATGTTTTGGACTTAAAGGGAATGATAATAAGGTTATCCCTGTATCCAATGAGCACCATTGCATTTTGACTGATTATTTTAACATTTTGACTGATTTTTTAAATTATTTTTATATATTACTGCACAAATAAAATAAAATACCGTAGGTACCTATAGGATAATATATTTTATGACTTCGATAGTAAAATAAAACATTCATGATTTCGATCAATTTCGTATTTAAATATATTATTTGGCTCTTGGCGTTATGAAAAGATAAATGAGTGAATCTACAAAAAGTGGAACAAAATGCTCATGATTTCGGCAAAAAAAATTGTAAGCTTTAAGGCGTACAAATTAGTTCTAGTTATATGTAAGAATGTAACCTTTAACATTTTGAAAAGCGGCCAGTCAAAAAAATAAACAACAATTTTAGGGCAATTTAAAAAAAAAGGTGGTCAGGGGACTGAGATTTTGTTACCAGGAGACTGTTTAAAAACAATTATATCATATAAATTATCAATTATTCAAATCAAATCAAAATATGACTTTTTAATTAAATGGATTGAAAATCGCCGTTAAAAAAATATGTTGGATCATCGATTTAAGATTGCATAGCAAAACCCTCGGCGAAACCCGTTAAAATATACATCTTCTGAAAATGTCTCGGACCTCTGGACATAATATTAGTCCCTTTTTTCATAAAACTGCCAGGGGACTGAGCCCAGGGAACTGATTTTTTTTTTACATTTTTTAACCAAACAACATAAAAACGTTTAATTTGAAAGAATAAAAAACAAAAAATATGTTATGGTATGTATAATATAATACTTACAAATCTGCCTACTAATATACAAAAATTATATGTAAGCACTCACTAGGGGACTAATAAAAAAAAAATGGACAATCGACGACCTCTCGCACAATTGTATTTCTTAAAAGTGACATAACAAACAGACGCGAGATATAAACCCAATTTTGTTTCAACGAGACTCGATACTTGATATTCTCTCAGATAGGACTTATGACCCTGATTACACCAGTCCTTTTTTCGTATGTGACATGTTTCGTCTTTCTGACAGGTACGTACTATAGTGATTAGACGGTTTGTTGATATTTTCCCGTTTCCATTCGTCATTTTGACGACGGGAAGCAAAGTTTTAATCCGGAAAGCGAAGTTTGACGCTGGAAAGCGAGTTTGTGGAAGTTGTAGTAGTTTTTTTTTGTTGAAAAACAAATATTATTGTTAAATATATTCTGGAAAGAGGCGCCAGAAGTAGAAGTGCGTTTTTCAATGAAAACATAATCTTTGTGGCTAAGGATGGTATACGTATGAGTATATGTATGAGTATGACTCTTAAAAGTCGACCAGACTACGATTAACGAGTATTAATTGACGCTAATTAATAAATTGGAAATGGTAAAATTATGGTTCCAAAAAAATTTCGGGACAAAGACCGCTACAGGCTTTGGAAGTTCTTATAATGAGAATATTGAGCAAACGAAAAGTTATCGCCTTGATTTCTTGAAAAAACGGTGTTAAAAGAGCCCAAATACTGATCAATTTTAAAAAACAATGAAAACTAAGTTTTAATGTAATTTCGTCGTTTCATTTTAAAAATAGTCAAACGCACATCCATTGAAAAACATGTAAATATAATCACTTCATTCATATTTTTTTTCTTAAGATTTTTGCATAAATGTTCAAGAGATTTTAAAACGTCTGCTGTTTTTTTAAACATCCGCACCCGTACACAAAACTAAGGCTCCTTCTCCATCTTTCATGCTTATCCTGCCAAGAAAACCATTTGAATTGGCAATTTTCCCAATGCGCTTCTTATTATCTCTGGTTGCACAATATGCCAGCTTAAAAAAAAGTCTCTTTCCTAAGAACATGCCGTAATAAAGATAAAACCACAAAACAAAAGCAAATCTCTGTATAAAAAAAAAAGAAACTAAAAAAAAACAACAAGGTAGTACAGAAAAAAAGTCTGCCAATGCGGTCTATGAATTTTTAATGCAGGCAGGAATTATTTAAAAGAAAAAAAAAACTAATGATTATCATTTTCATTTAAAGTCTTACCCAATGTGCTGTCAGTATAAGAGATACCAAGAGCCTGCTTGGGATAAGGAAAAGTCATGCTATGCGAAAACTAACTTGAGCAAGTTTGGTTGACTATATGTATGTATAAATAATTTTTCCGATTGTTTCCCAAATTAACGAAGAAATAACAACCCTAAACCTATGTCATGTATCAGCATTTCACCAATCAGCGCAGGATGGGGCTCAGCGAGAATCCTAAAGAATGAAGGAATTCTAAATGCAAGATACCATATTGCACAACTAAGAGAATCATGGTATGTAGAAGAATATTTATTTTTGTATCTTTCCCATTGACAAAAATTAAAATGCCACAAGAATAGAAATATGCATAAATAAGTGTTTTCATTTAAATAGAAAGAATCAGAAGCACAAAAAATAATTGAATTCAAATTAGTTAAAAGCAATTAATGCATAAACGGATAAGCAATCGTATCCTATAAAACTAATTTTAATAAAAGCGGTCTTAAGATTGAACCATGTGTGACTTGTGACAGTTTATGAATTCTTTGTAGAAGTGTTAATCTATACTCTACCCAGGCCAGTGCGCAGGGAGGGTTCTAACCCGCCCTCCATGGGAATAATAAGCATATTGAAGTATATACCTTTCCTCAACAGAACGAATTCAATTATGCATGATGATTCTCGTGACTTCTGGATAAACGAAGTTCAACTTAAGCGTCGACGCCTAAAAATGCACTCCGAGCACTCGACATTTTGCAACGAAGCTGGGTTTCCATTTTTCAAATTTCAATCAAACACTTAACGTTCTATCAATTTTGCCTGTATAAAACAGAAAAAACGAACAACCTTTTGCAATACATGTTCGTATAATGGACAGAGAAGGTTTTTAAATTAAAATTTATTCGTTCCTTAAAAGCTTTTACAAAAGCTGACAAAGTTCGACAATGGGAGCACCTCAAAAAATCCAATTAAAAATGGCGGATTGAAGGTTCTAAGCGTGTTATAATAGGCTGTAATTTTTACTTACATTTTCGTGTTTTGTGTAAAAGTCAGAATGTAGGCCTATTCGCTGAAACTTATTTCAGCCAAATTGCCGGACATCATCCGATTTTAGAGAACCATATTTACGATCATAGCCACAGTCCTACAGGCTGATTCTAAACTCGATTTTTGTCTTTGATTGGGAAACAGTTACAGGGTGTATTTGTAACACTTTTTTTGACATCGACTTTAATCGTTAAAATGGCTTACACCCTGACACTAATTTCTATTTCTTTTGTCGACACTTACTACGACTTTTTGTTTGACTGGGGAAATAGTTATAGGGTGTAAATCGGTGTTAATCGTGATGTTAAAATCGATCAAAGTAAAGACGTTTTCTTATTTTTTCAAATGGCAATTATCCATATTTTTTAAGTTATTGTACGCCTACCTATACTTAATAAAGCGTGCTTCATGTAAAATTAAACTTTTATTTATGAAAAATTAAAAATTTCTTGACGTGTCTAATGAAATTTATAACAATGAACAAAATGCACCCCCCCCCCCTCCCATGAGCAATTCCTGCGCACGGGACTGACTCTATCTATAGGATAGATTATATATTCGTGTCAAAGGTAACATTTATTTCTTAACCTTCTTAAAATGGGACTTTAATCCGAAACTTTTAATGCTCGGACTAACTTTGCTTATCTGCTTGTCATTTGCAAGTTGGATTTCAAAATATTAATATTCTGAAAAGTTCAACACTTTTAAATAAATTTAATTACAATTTTAATACATTATTAGTTATAAAGCTTTTATAAAAGCTGTTCTTCTTCGGACAATTAAACAGAATATATAATCTATACATTAGGATGAATAAAAATTTCTGTTTTAAATGTCAAAATAACAGCTTTTTACAAGATGCATATGAAAGCATATATCTCACTTATAACAAAACACACATTTTTAAAATTTTTGTCTGTCTGTCTGTTTGTCCTGGCTAATATCGAGAACAGCTGGACCGATTTTGACCGCACTTTCACTGACCGATAGGGAATCTTGAAGTGGGTAACATAGATTATTTTAATTACTCCCTAGGGGGCATTCGGGTCGCTATTTTCAACATATTCGTATATATGAATTCATCAGATTCAATAGATTTTGATGGGACTTTCATTGACAGATGGCTAATGTTGTAGGAAGTAACTTCTGAAGTAAATTATTTCCAAGGTGTTTTTTTTTTTAACTCAAAAAATAACCGTACCTGCCATATAACGGTTTTGGAAAAGCTTAATTTTCGTTTGAATCTTCCTAAAAAGTAGCTTTAGCATTTTTAAAAGCAATTCATATATTTTGTTTTTTGTATTTTGCATTTATATTAAAAAATAATATATTAAATTTATTTTTATTAAATTTAATTTTATTTATGTGGTAAATTGGTACAATTGTCTACGGCAGCAACGCGCCGGGTAACAGCTATTTTCTTATAAAATATAAAATATATAGTGAACAAATAAAAAAAACTTGTTTCATTTTTTGACCTGAAGCCCATTCACCAATAAAATTCATAAAATATAAACGTAATTTCGACTTGAACACCAAAAATATCATTACCATGGTATGTCCCAAGACCTTCCTTTCTTATATCACCGGAATCTTTAAACGAAATAAAAAAAAAGGTTCGACTTATTTAACAACACAGTTTTGTGAAGTAAATGTGAATAGCTAATGAATAGTCTCCCTCATAAAATGATAATTTCTTGACAACTTGAAAAAAATTTATTTAACGATCGCTTGAAATTCTTTTTCTTTATAATTTTAAATAACAATTGTTGCTTATTTATGAATATTAATTGGTGTTGTAACTATAAAAAATAATCCGTAAATTAATTGATATCGTCAAACTTCAAATTTTAAAAATAAAATAGGGCGCGTCGAAATTCTGGCTTTAAAATTTTGCTTTTCAAAATTCTGATTCTCAAAATTCTGTCTGCTTTTTGTTCTTTTTTCAATTCTTTTATTTACAAAACAACATATTAATTAAAAAACAAAAAAAAAATAACTTTTTTACGCCATAACTCATTAAATGTTATCTACTTAAACAAATTGCAGGCAAGAAAGAAAGAATATCTTAATTTCTATCGTAAAAAACAGAAAGAATTTTTTTGTTCAATATAAGCCATTATTTAGTTGTTAAGCATACCGCGTTTTTCAAAATAACGGCTAACACAAACCCTCCACCATACCGCCATTTTTTTCGGATACCCTTGAAAGACTGGCAAACCATATCCAATCATAAAATTGGATAGGTATTCTGTTGCATTATGGAACCCAACATTTCTCTCTGCCGACTGGCCTTAAGTTAGCTATCCAGGATTAAATAGATAAGTTTTTAATTTTCGATTTTACGTTGCACGAATGAAAACTAAGAGAAAAAAAATAAAAACAGGAACGAAACTAAAAAAAACACACACACACAAAACAACAGCAGCATTTGCCGCACACATGCAGCTAAACCTCACCGAAAGCAACTTTTGGTCGAATTCTATTTTACAGATATAAAAAGTTATCCAGAGAAAAATTAGTGGATAAATATTTTTAAGATTTATTTATGATATAGAGCGCTAAGTGTGCACCACTACACTTCACGGGTTTATATTTTAATCGATGGATAGTGGCTATCCGTTTATCAAACGATCTCTATTGGATTCGTTTCGTTCGTATTCAACTCTTTCTTGGACAAACAATTACAGTTTTGTTTAAATTTCTTCAATAATCGAAATTTCGAATTCTTTTCAAATAAAAAGTTGACTTTCATTGAATGTTTTGAACAACAACAACAACTTAAAGGTGCTTCTTTTTCGACTTTTTCTGGACTAAATTTGCTTTTTTTCGGAAAAAGATTGATCTGTGGGGAAAAAATGTCAAATAATCATGATCCATAGAAGACATAAAAGTTGTTTTTTTCAACTCACATCAACTTTTCTGAGTTCGACATTGATCTCGATTTGTAGGAAGATTTACATTTATTTGCACATCATTAAATGATTTTACACTTCTTCTGTCATATGAGCATTTTTTTTTGTGTAGTGTGGTTTATTTTAATATGAATTCGCAGAATTAAACTGTGCAATTTGTCAATATGAAGAAGTATAGTGAAAATGAATGCTTAAAATCGCTTTTAAAAGAATATATACAATCAAAGAAAAAAAAACAACTTTTTTGTTCAAGATAAATAGGAAGGAAAAATTTCAACTTTTCCGATCAAATCTGGCAAAACGAAAAGAATTCCACATAATAAAGTCTACCATATTGGTTAGCTGAAAACTGTAAACAAAAGATTGTCTTTGTTTATAGCAAACCATTTTAACAGCTAATTAGTAATTAAACTTTGAGTTTACATTATCAAACAATACCTTCCCCGATTCTTGCTAATCTATATTTCCTAAATGCATAACCTCGCACTTAATACATATGTATTTACATATCTATATGACTCACCATCTACTCCGCATGGTCCTGGTGCGCTAAAGAACACTTTGACTGTGCTTTGTGAATAATCAGTTAACACTTTGCGGTGCTCATCACCACAGACATCAATGTTAAATTCCGTTGTTCCTGAAATCTGCAAATAAAGAGAGATTATGTATAAACGATGCCTCAGTCTGAACTTTCGTTGGCTAAAAGCCTAAGTAATAAATGGCAGATGGGTTGGAATGGAATGTATTATTGGGATTTTGTGGTTACTCTCATGGTTGTAGAATGGGGGATAATAGTTTCTAACGCCCGCAATATTGCAGCAACAGCAGCAGCAAATCGGTGGAACATGTGCAATTTTCATGCCATTGCCAACCTTGGATCGATGAGAGAGAGATTGCGAAATAATATGCATTTGAAAACCAAGTGCCTAACCTAAACGCCTCCCCTTCCATCGAACGTTATTTTTGATGTTCAGTGTAAAATTTTTGGCTTTAGGGTTTTGGAAAACGCCTGCAATGGTTTAGCAATTATTATAGGCTTACCTTAATTTTGCCTTTATTCGTAAGGCTGGCATCCCGCATGCTATAACGTTCGTTTAGTTTCTCATTAATAAATTGACAAGTGTTGACGTCAAACTCGCACAAATGCGATGGACAAATCACGTTGGTTGGCCAAATAAATTGGTAATGGCATTCGTTAATAATGGATTCCAGAATCGGAGTTCCCTAATAGGAACAAATAAACCAAATTCATTAATTAATAAATATTTGATGACAAATGTTATGTTTATTTATATTTATTGACAAGAACGCTATTTTAAATAAAAACCACATTCTGTGATAATATAGAAAAATGGATTGGATTTTAATTTGAAAAATGTTTTATGGGTCTATTTGTGAATTTTGTATTTTTTTTTTTTAATTAATTGAAGATTTGGATAAACCAAATAAAAATTATATATTATTTTAAAAGTTGTATTTAATCAATCTAATAAAATAATCGACTCAAAGGATGTCAGTTCAAAATACGTACCCGACCAGCTGAGTAGGCACATGTAAACTGAACAGTCGATGACAGTTGAGTTGACTTATCTTTCGGGCATGGACTTCCACGAATATATTTCAATTCTGCACTTGTTTCGTTAATGCGTGTAAGGGACACATCTGGATAACCAAGACTCTGAAAATAAACGATTTATAAAATAATTGATTTATTCTTTCTTTCTTAAATAAATAAAAAAATCAATCGGATTTCGTTACATCTTAGAAGTTTTCTCAGTTATTGCGTTCATACAACAATGCAAATTTGCCTTTTCATTGCAGTTTTGCATTTTTTTTTTGTCAGAAATAAAGATACATATATAAAAATAAAAACGGGTCGAGGTTTTCAAACTTCTTTTCATTTGAAAAAAATACATAAAATATTCTATTTTACACACCATTGATTTGCGTATAAGCTATAATTTACCCCAATAATTTTACAATCAGATCAGAACCCGTTTGATTCATTCAAATATTCAAAAAAATTGCGAGCTCGAAAAAGATTGGCGACAAACACCAATCAATTTTTCAAAAGGAAACCTAGCCTTAAGTAACTAAAGTATTTGGTTTCCGGCTTTGTTTTGAAATTGACCCACACACCAAGTCTTGCATAAGATCTAGATTTTTCCTTTGTTTATCTATTTTTTAGTTGGGAAAATTTGTCAATTAACTAGAAAATTAACAGTTCAGCGGAAAAATAATGTTGTACAATCTCTTGGAATGAAAATTATAAAAACCGACATAAAGAACTTTATCAACATATAAACGGATAAGAATGATGTCAGCAGCTCTATTGCCAATAGGGCTTTTTAACAGACGGCTATATTCTCATAATTTTGTATATCTATATTCGACTCTTTTTGAACCTGAAGACTTTATATAGGTTAATATTTTTGTTTCTATATCAATCAAAGCATGACATACTTGGTTTGACAGATTTGTAAAAAGGGCAAAGCAGCCGACAATATAAAGGTGGACACAATTATGAAAGTACACTCTATTTTTAAAGCGTATTAAAAACAATTTCCGTTTTGAATACATTGTTAAAGTTAACGTTAAGATTACGAGGACAAAACGCAAATCAAATGCTTTATAGTCAACAGAATTGAAGTACACAGTATCTATATACGCAACATGGTTTTACAACTTCACTTGACATGTTTGGAATAAACCGGAAGGAAAAAACAGCTTTCCAAGTGAAAACAACAAAACAAAATATAGATACTTAACATGAAACCTGTACTAAGCATCTTAAATGATTATGTTTATGCCAACATGACTTTAATATAAACCTAATGATACCTGAATAGAAAATTACTATTGAACGCATTTTGCACTTTATTTACCAAGTATGATGACGACGACGATAGGCGTAATCTCTGCCAAGCCCTTCTGTCTATAAACGAGGAGGGTGCTCATTGACGATTCAGCTAGCACCACGTTGAACCGAAAATGCCGGGGATTCTAGATCCCCGATATTGCAAAATAGCACTTAAACCAGGACCAACACCAGACTACCAGACCTTTTGCAGTGGCTATATATGTATGTACATACATATGCATATTTCTGGATTGCCACAATTTAAGTTGTAACCACTGCCGGTTTTTGCCTTAGCAATGCTGCTGCTCTAAATGCATGTAAAATTCATTTATTTTCTGCGAGATGCACTTTGGTAAGCGATTTTTATGATTTTCACAGCAGATACTCGGAGAAGAGATTTTATGCATCGCAGTGGCTTTGGATGTGTGATGCAGATTAAGTGTAGATACAGACTGTGGCAGGGTAGCTCATAAAATATACACTCGTACGTGAATGTTTTATGAAATCAAAATCTGCAAGTTTTAAAGGGCCACATGCCACAAAGGACCATGAATATGAATATGAAGGAGCAAGTTGCACGAACGGAAAGACAAAATGTATACATAAATTGTATACATGGGATCCACACTTACAATATGGGGCAACGATGAGTTGGAACAAATTGAAAAGCAGTTCAGAGGTTCTATCGATGCGAATTATTATCTAAAGGTACTTCCAAATACGTAACAAAGTCAAATATGTAAAAGTTTTAGTGTAGGTACCTAAATCTATAGGTTCATATTATATGCAGAATGAAGCGTCGCTATATTAAGTAAGGGAAGAACTTAAGTTTCTTATACCGATTTTTTTTTACAAACGAACATAATATGTATCTACATATACTACAGAATTTTATCGTTAGGTCAAAAAAAAATTCAAATGGCAGCTCTGGTGAGTTCCACTATTTGTGAAGTATAAACAGGCAGAATAAACAAATCAAATGACATGGAACGCTATAATCCTTAACAGGCGGTTTTCGTTTTTAACTTTGAGCGCTCGGATCAGAGCTTGAAATGTCAAAACAAAAATCTCTGTTTCTTTTTCGGCTCAGAGCTCAGAGAGAGTTTCTCTTTTTTTCGATCAGAGTTAGCTCATGTGTTGGGGGGCTTTTTTAAAAGAAATTTTTTTTACCAGTCCTAAAATTCCCTTTTTTCCTACAAATTATTTCATTTATCCCTTTTTGTTTATCTCAGCGAAAAAATGTTAAACAAAACACATTTATATGCAGATCGAGTTTTTAAAATTTTTCTTTAACCAAAACAAATCAAATTTTTTTTTTTTTTTTTTATATTTTGAAACGATCATTCTGGGAACGGTCACAATTAACAAAGTAAGACGAACGTTCTCCGAATGATAAACTATGATGATACCGGATGGAGCCGTCATTCAGGTAACGGCACCTTCATTTTTGCAAACGTGAAATCAACAAAGCACGAGGCACGACCCTGAATAGGTACATGAATCTTAATTTTTTTTATTTGTATTTAAATTTGTAAGAAACTGCTGCCTATATAAAATATAGTTTGGATTTAAAAATTAATAATTAAAACATTACATACAATTTTAGTTGGTAAATTTATATAGGTACATATTTTAAACGTTGAACATTTTTTTATAAAAACTTTATTTTGAAACAATTTCGAAATCAATATTTTTTATCGTTTTTTTATTTTAATCCTTAGAATTTAACCTGTCAAAAATAATTTACAAGTTGAAACCACTTTTAAAAAAATTCTTTTATTGAGTAAAAACAAGTCTTTGCAAAAAAATGCACTAGACTTATTTTACCCTATTTTGACTCACTAAAAGAAATTTTTTAATAGTGGTTTTTACTTGTAATTAATGTGTGACAGGTTTGACACTTTTTTAGTACTTAAGTGACTGGACTAATATTAATAATGCGAAAACAAAGATCTGTGAAAAAATCAACTTCTTACCTTTCATTACGAGGTTCAAAGACAATTGGTTAAATTAGTTCGTAAAAACAAATTATTACTGAAATATTCACTATTATACTTAAAACTTAAAATATTTTACAAACAACGTAATGTTGTTGGCAACATGTGAAGTTATATGAATCATTACTAGAAAATTGAACACAGCCTTTTTAGTTACATTGTACATTGTGCATAAAAAAACAAAATCTCAACCACTTACTTGTTCTTCTTCTGGTGTTTTTTGTCCCATTTTGGCCATACATGCAGCTGAACCACCAGGACATCCTAATCCGTATGTCGACACCAGTGGTCTGCATACATTCAAATAGAACTGAAATGAAACAAAGCCATACAAAAACAATGAAAACGGATTAATAAAATGTCAAAATTGTTTTTTTTTTTTGCACAGAAATTCGTGCACTGCTGTCAGACAATACGACACGTACGAGACGAGTACGTACCTTTGATTTGATGACTTCCGATTGAGAAATGGATGAACTGACTTTTGCCTCGTAGTTATCCGTTGTACTTATCAGGGGTGTCAGGTCCATGTCGTGTCTATCGGGACTTGTATGCCCGTCCATCACTGTAGCTGCTGATCCGTACCCCCTAGTTTTGCATGTAATCTGAGTTTGACATGCCAATTTCGTCTGATAGTGAATCAGCAGTTGGCAATTGGAATTTTCAATTATTTTCGGTCCATTCGATGATGATGCCGCATCACCAGCAGTCTGGCTGGGGTCATCCTTATTCGTAAATGGTCCTGCCCCGTCACCATTGGTTGCACAAACGAATTCAATTTTCGTTGACCAAAATGTTGTGGTCGCTGTTTTGTCATTTGCCTTTGGTTGACAGGATGCACCAGTTTCGTAGAGTAAATACGGCGAGCCAGTTTGATTGAAACGCAAATTCGAATTGGTGTTGCCTAGTGATGTTGATTGGCCATTGATGCTTTCGCAGGCACCTGTTTGAGTCAAATGGGAAAAATAAATTACAAAAAATTTCGAGGTTTTTTTTTGAATAATTTTAAGAGAATAAATAGTGTTTCACATTTTTCATATGTTATCAGATAAAAGATTGAGAAGTTTTATTCCAGCGAATTAGTTGTACAATGTTGTACATAGTAAATAGTGACATTCAAATAAAAAGTGCACTGATGAGTAAGAGACACTTTTTGCTCTTTTAACGCCTATAAGCTGTAACCTTTTGCAGCATCAAATCGTTCTAACTAAAACTGATAACTATATGAATATTTGAGAATATGTATATAAATTCTCTTCGGCTGTGTTGGTCGTATTAATGTTTTAAATGAAAACAATTTTCATTTGTATTTTTCCCAACGTTTCGACGGTGGTTGCCGTCTTCTTCAGGGGAGCTTTATTTACAAAATTGAAAAAATTTATTTTAACATATATAATTACATAATAGGTAGACAAATATAACTTACATCGAGTTCGATATATAACAAAAACAGAATAAAAATATTAAACAATTTTTTAATTGTACAAATAGAATTTTTTACACTTAAATTTAAACACTTCCTTGATGGGAGATTAGTCCGTTGAGTTTGAACTTTCAACAGTTTGATTTGTTCTCAGCAACCAAGGAACAGTAAACCGATGATATGTTTTGTATGTCTTGTTTACGGTTCATAGTATTTTTGTTGTTTTTTGTGTGAAGTGTTTCTAATGGATAGCGTTTAGATGTGTGTTTTTCTGTTGCCATCATTTTTACCCCTTCAAAGTCCAGTTTGTGACCAGCATTGTATATACATTTCTATAGTATTTTCATGCTGAATAATCACCGCCTGGCCATCTCAAGAAACTTGTGAATAACACATTTTTAGGTTCGTGCATTTACTAGTTGTCTATTCTGTAACCCTAACAACAGTCGTAAACATACATGATTTTTGTTTTGTTTACGACTCTTGTCAAGGAAATATGGATTTTAGAGCCAATAAAATACTTTAAATATTGTTCATTTGTTTTGTTGACGACTATTGTTAGGGTAACAGAATAGACACTTAGTAAATGTAAGAACCTCCAAATGTGCGGTTCACAACTTTCTTTAGATGGCGCTGCTCCATGATTGTACTATAGAAATTTATATACAATGGTGACCAGTCTCGACGCTATGACTAGCCAGTGCCGTCTTCTCAGAACTTTTCAAGCGTACGTCTGATTTATGGTTCGCTATTCTTTGACGAAGAAGTTGTTTTGCTGTGCCAAACTCAACGGACTAATCTCCCATCAAGGAAGTGTTTAAATTTAAGTGTAAAAAATTCTATTTGTACAATTAAAAAATTGTTTAATATTTTTATTCTGTTTTTGTTATATATCGAACTCGATGTAAGTTATATTTGTCCACCTATTATGTAATTATATATGTTAAAATAATTTTTTTTCATTTTGTAAACAAAGCTCCCCTGAAGAAGACGGCAACCACCGTCGAAACGTTGGGAAAAATACAAATGAAAATTGTTTTCATTTAAAACATTAATACGACCAACACAGCCGAAGAGAATCAATATAAATATTCTCAAATATTCATATAATTATCAACTTGGTCAAAGCTACATATATATAAAACTGATAACGTCACTGTCGTCGGTTGCGTACAGAGAATTCTTCTGTCCTGGTATTGGTGAGAAACAAACCCGTGGGAGATATCTAATGATTGGTTGCTAATTTAAAATTTGGAATCACCATTCGTTCGACCTCAAAAAGATGACAATCATTTTTTCCCATTCATTTTATAACGATCAATTGAATACAATTATTTGAGAACTTATGTTTTCTTTGCATTCATTTTCAATCTTTGTTTTCTTTTGCTTTAATGTAAACAAAAAACAAAAACTTATATAAGATTAAAAAGAATGCAAAAAGAATGGAAAGAATGCAAAGTGTGCAAAAGAATACAAATAATGCATTATTATTTCATCAACCGAACAATAAGACTGAGTAGGGTGTAAGAACTTATGAGAAGCTGGGTAATTAGAATGTACAAACAAAGAAGTTAATTTAGATCTTCTATGATTTAAAAAAAAAAAAAAAAAATTTAATTTTCTAGAAGACAAATTATTTTTAAAACATTCTCTTTTCTAAAAGATTGATTGAAGAAAATTTTTTCAAAAATTCAGCATTTTTCCACATTAGCATTTCATAAAGAGGAAAGCAGAACCAGAAGCAAAAATACAATTTATTGCATAAAATTGCTTACGTTATTTCGATGGTTATTGCATTCAATTGCCATCACGTGTATGTACCAACATATATTTATGTGTGAATAGAGTTAGTGTGATAAATGTTAATACCAAAAGACTTTATCCACTGACTATGATGTGATATGGGGATTCGAATCTCTGAGAAAAAATCAAATCTTTTTTCAAGGCAAACACATTTCATTTAATATCATTGCACATAACTAGGATTGAAAACCCCATAAATATTTTGGTTGGGGGATGTGAAATTGTTAAAACGTGTTAAGAATTCACAATCTCTTAAATAAAAACCCAACAAAAAATGACTGGGATATACATTCTAACAAGTGTATAATATAAACGTCCTGCTTTCTAGTACATATCTATATATCTATATATACTATATACATACACCCGTATGCTCAATGTGGGATAAACGAATTCGTTGTCGATTAACCTAAATTGGGATTAAATTTTTAGAAAACCAATTTTTCCCTCCAGCAAATGGATGTGCACCGTCAACGTTTCCTCCAACACATGTTGGGTCGGGAACGAAAATACGTAACCCGGAAAAAATATTGAATGGAAAAAATACATGTGTATGCTACTCATTTGAAAAGTGGATACACCGTCGTTCTAACCCTATTGTGGTGGTTTGCAGATTTTTCACGATTGGCAATTGAAAAAAAAAAATGTTAAAATGGGTTGAGAATGAAGTCGAGGTTTTTTAATGTCACAGAATAGAAATGAAAACGCGAATCAAAATGATTAGCTTAGCTTTACGCTTCAATGATCCGTGAAATAGTGGATTTTTTGTTTGATAATATTACCCTTTTTAATGGGGAGCCCATGGCTTTTTAAATAAAATTTTGTCTAAAAACTACTGAATTTGTAAACATTGTCGGAGCGAGATATTTTATTGTAGTTTGCATGTATATGAGTCCTTATCAATGCTTTGAGCAAAAATTTTACCATTACCTCCAAGAGGCAAACTCAACTGCGACAGTCAACTGCCACTCTAGTAACAACTGAAAAAAATCCGATTTTTTCGCATTTTTTTCGATTTTTGACAAAGTTGTGTTCGGCCCTCGAGGTCATAAACCTGGATTATTCGTAAGCCTAACATCAGCCGCGTTTTATCATCCCCTCTGATCTGATCCGGATCAGATTTACGTCGTTAAATACTCGCAAACAACAACAACACAAGATCTAACTTTGTTTCAAGATCTTGCAAAATTCCAATCCGTTCCGGATCAGTATAATGGATGGACGTCAGTTTGACATCATACATATTCAATGTTTAAATATTATCTAATAGTCATAATTATGTTACTTCTGCATATCACATTTAGTTCAGTCAACGAATGATTCTAGGTGGAAAAATCGAGGGCAAAAGAACTAAGTATGCAGCTTTGTTTGGACTAGCGAAGAGATAAACATACTAAAAGTCCCCGATCCTAGGGTGCTTTAAATTTCCCTTTTTCAGTCTTTCGCTTATAACTCACAAAGCCTTGATCATACAAAAAAAAATTACTACAAAAAGTGCATATATAGTTTTTTTGTATCTTCAATAGTTTCCGAGATATAAGCTTGAGAAGATCGCAAATATGTGAACAAAAATTCAGCAAAAATAATCAAAAACGATTTTTTGTTGAATTCTTGTTCACATATTAGCGATTTTCTCAAGCTTATAACTCAGAAACTATTGAAGATACAAAAAAACTATATGTGCACTTTTTGTAGGAAATTTTGACAGCTTTAATTTTGTACTTAATATTTTTTTTTTCAAGTGGTTGTCAGTTACTCCATGTTGATTAAGGACAGGCAGTTTATTATTTTCATTTTGCGATATTTTTCAAACCCTTTTGTATTTTGGGAAAAACCAAATGCACAATGAATGAAGGATATATTAGGTTTCTCAGTCGATCTTCAGTTGTGAAAGCATACGGACGCATTGACGACTTTCCCAGCATACATAATAAATTTCGGTAGTTCAAGTTGAGTTAAATTCATTGTAAATATTAAGTGCTATAATTGCACAATCAGCATCGGCAATTAACTTACCAATTTTAAGCGGCGAGGTAGCCCAGTTGGTAGAGTGGCAGAGAGCGGATCCCAAGCGCGTGGGTTCGATTCCCACCAGGGCCAAGGCTTTTTTTTAAATAATTTTTGGGACGAAATAATTAAAAATCGTCACCAACAACAAAAGCAGATGGTTAAAAAAACGGGGACATCGAAAGATGGTCCCCCAACAAAAAGCAAAGCAACAGCCGGCACTTTGGATGATGCAACAGCCGATATAGCGGGTTCATCGAAAGATGTAGCCACCACAGCCCCAAAGAAAAGGAGAAAGACAAGGAAGAATGACGATGCAAAGCGCTATTCCCAAGCAACTACAGCTGAGCTGCCAGCTGAAGGGAGGGAAATGACGCGCATAGCTAAGGCAACTGCAGCAGAAACAATCCAACAACAATTGGAAAATACAGTGTCCGACACCGCCGATGAGATGGAATATATATCGGATGGTGGTGAAGGGCACTTCACAGGAGACAGTAAGCTGCTTGAACTGACGTCAGCAGCTCAATCATCAGATTCCGAAAAAGAAGAGAGAGCTGAGGAGGACGAAATACATTCCCTTACAGAGCAAATAACGCGCCTTACGGAAATGGTTCAAGCTCTTAAACAAAAACAAGAGGCGCGTAGAGAAAAAGAGAACCTTGATGCTGTTGAGCGCAAAAAGATAAAGGTCCTAGAGGAGGCTGAAAAAGCAGCACAACAGCGGGCGAAAAAAAATGCCATTCAAATAAAATCGCAGCAGACACTGCAACAGCAAATGATAGGGCAACAACTAGAGCCACAGCCATCACAACCACAAAAGCAACAACAACAAACACAACAGCAACAACAAACATGCAAACAACAAGCAGAACAACAACAACCACAGCAAAAACAATCACAGCAGCAGCAGCAACAACAACAAACACAACAGATGTCCCAGCAACAACGGAGGACGAACCAACAGCAGCAGAACCAACAGCGGCCGAATCATCAGCAGCAGTCACAAACCAACAAAAAAAAAAAAGAAAAAGTGCCACCAATCAACACCTACAAAATGGAGCTACAGGATACAATAAATCTGTGTAAGTCAACCATAGGCAATAATTTTACAATTAAAAGATTAAGCGCAGATAGGCATGCTATAAACTGCTTCACAGTTGAACAGCATAAGAAAATAAGAAGTCTTCTTAAAGATTCAACCACAGAATTTTTTAGCTTTACGCCAAAAGAAGACAAATTCCAAACGGTCCTCTTGAAGGGCATAGATTCCTCAACGGAACCACAGGCACTCTTGGCTGAGCTCCCGAAAATGGCGAACGACGATCTCGACTTTATCGGAGTCAAGCCATTTACCACAGTAAAGGCCAGACGGGAGATGCGGAAACTACCGTTCTTCCTGGTCCAGCTCTCACCCAAAAGCAAACTGGATAGACTAAGGAGTATTTCCGTCCTAGACTACCAGGTTGTAACTTGGGATAAATTAAAAAGGCGCGGTGACATGCTTCAATGCATGCGCTGCCAAAGGTTCGGCCACGCCGCAGCGAACTGCGAAATGCTGTCACGATGCGTAAAGTGTGGAGAGAACCACAAGTCAGGGGAATGCAAACTAGGGCAGGAACGGGTTATCGACAGAACCCAGCTTAAATGTGTACTTTGTCAGAGCGGAGGACACCCTGCTAACTATCGGGGATGTCCAAAGTTTCAGGACATGAAAAAAAACAAAATAGTCTCAAAGCAAATAGTAGAGGATAAACGACCACCAGCCCGTCCTCTCCCAACGCCCGTCAACCCCCAGATTTCTTACGCCCAAATGGCGTCTGGAAGGGAAAGAACGGTACAGCCTCAACCAATGGTAGCCAAACAGGTCCCCGTGCCTAAGGCGCCGGCGAAAGAGGCGGATCTAATGACTGTGTTGCTGGCCATTCAGGGTCAGTTAACAGGTCTTCAAAAAGAGATCCGGGAGCAGGCAACTAGAGTGGATCATCTCTACTCTATTCTGCCGAGCTTAACGCTTAACGGTTAAAGGCGCGCTGCCAGATAGACCTTTTAAAGTCCTCGCTGTGAATGTAAATTCACTGATTAGGACCGAACGAAGAGCAAATCTCTTTCACCTCTTGCAAGATCAAAGTCCTGATGTGCTTTTGGCTAGCGAAACTAAGCTAAATCAGAAGCACAAACTGACTCATAATAACTACAATATCGTAAGAAGGGACCGGCCAAACTCCTCACAAGGGGGTGGGGTCGCAATCTTTGTACGAAAGAGCATTAGTCATAAAGTAATTTATAAGAATGAAGTGCGCAGGTTCGGGTTGCTAGAAGCCTGCATCATATGCATTCCTCTCCACCAGGGGAAACGAATGTATGTAATCGCGGTGTACGCACCAGAAGCACCTCAGCCAGCTAATTTTACAGCAGAACTCGAAAAACTTTTTGAATGCCTTAGATTGAATTTGGAGGAGAACTTTTATCTCATGGCCGGTGATTGGAACGCCAAACATGAAGATTGGGGAAATCAAATACAAAATCCGAGAGGGAACCATCTATTTAATTGGATGGGTCGGTACAATATTGAGTATAGAATCGATCTTTTTGCTACAGATAGGCCGTCATTTCCAAGAAGCGGTGCATTTCTGGACCTACTGCTAATTGACTCAAGACTGACAATTACTGATACAGTGACTCAAGATACAAAAAACTGTTTACAAACGATTGACTACGACAGTGACCACAACGGACTTTTTGCTGTGATTCAACTTCCAAACGAACTCGTGGAGTTAGAGGAGTATGTGCCTGAGCATACTTACAACTACAGTAAAATGCGATGGTCACGCTTTTCAAACACCTTGACAAGAGAATTACGTTTAAAAAACATATCTCCACCTAATGACAGAAATTTAACAAACGAAGAGATCGACGGATACCTACTTCAAATGGACGAGGCCATAAAACAAACAATGAGTACGACTATTCCACGTTACAAAGAACAAGACGCAACTGCCAAGTACCGAAACGCGACAATTGACGCACTACACAGACAAAAAAGTGGACTGCTTACAAGACTAAAACTTTTGTACAGACGGTTCACTGATAGACATAATTCGGAGATTGGGACTCTAAAGTCTTCGATTAAAAACATAAATCAATTAATAAAGCAGAATTATAGGTTGACTATTAATTCCTATTGGAATAATAGAATTCGGGCTATTAACTCTAGTGACCCAAGTATGTTTCCTAAAATTAATAAAATTTTCAGACGGAAAGATCAAAATGACCTTCCGTGTCTCAAGCTCCAGAAAACGATTGAAAACGAAAACTTACTTTTGAACGCAGGCATAGATCCAGGGGATGCCGTTTTTAATGATGATTTCTTCATTATCGAGGATCCTAAGGAGAAAGTGGAGGCTGTGGGGGCTGCTTTTCAGCAAGTGTATAAGGTGAATACCAGTATTCGCCCAAATCATGAACTGGAAAGCAGAGCCCTGCTTCACCACTCCGACCTTCGAAATGATATAACGCAATGGCGATCCGAGAACCGATCTTTTTTGGGGTTCAATGAAGAACAATTGGCAAACGCCATCATCGCCGAGCGAAACGGGTCTGATTCCCTGTTAATTTCGAAGCTAGAACTTCAGATCATTTTCGATTCATTGAAGAAAAAGAAGTCGGCAGGAGTAGATGGTATATCCAATATTGTACTACGACATCTACCTCAGGATGCAGTCGACATTTACACCACATTGTTTAACAACGCACTGAATAATGCATATTATCCAGTGCGTTGGAAGACAGCAGTGGTACATCCTCTCTCTAAAAAGGGGAAGGATAACTCCAATCCGGCAAATCTACGGTCGATAAGTCTCCTTCCGAGTATCAGTAAGGTATTCGAAAAAGTTCTCAATAGGGCTTTGTTCAAATGGGCTGAGGACAAAAATATTATTCCTGATAAACAGTTTGGCTTTAAGGCAGGACACGATACTATTCATGCCGCGTCTAAGCTTGTTTCTGAAATTCAATGGAACAATGCGAAAAAACAGTGCACGGGTGCCTGTCTGGTTGATTTGGAGAAAGCTTTCGACACCGTATGGTTAGAAGGTCTGTATCTAAAGCTGACCAGACTTGGTGTTAGTAAATCATTATTGTATATACTTTATGATATGCTCAACGGTAGAAAGTTTGTTGTCAAGAGTGGCAGCGTAACGTCTACCAAAATATTTGAAATAAAAAATGGTCTGCAGCAGGGAGCGGTTAACTCGCCGATTCTTTTCAACATTTATACTAGCGATCTTATAAGTAGTCTAACTCATGCAATTGCGTATGCCGATGATCTAATAGCGTACAGAACAGGTCCAAAAGTTGAAGTTATCAAAATTCTTTTGCAGCGTGACTTCGACAAGATTCAGCAATATTGCGATGACTGGAAGTTGAAAATCAACTTTCAGAAATGCGAAACTATTCTGTTTAGAACCCCTTTGTCTAGAGCTTCTGCGGATACGAGAAAGAACTGGCGAAAACTTGTGATCGTTGGACCCCTTGGACAGCCACTGGCAAGTAAAAGTGTAGTAAAGTACCTTGGCATCTGGCTGGATCAATATCTGTATTTCGACAGACATATAGATGCTGCTCTGACCAGGGCTAGGGGAGCCTTTGCCCTGACAAGACGCCTGTTTTACAGCAGCCATCTTGATAGCAGGGTGAAGGTGATTTGTTACATGGCTTTAATCAGGCCGATGATTGCCTATGGATGTCCTGTGTGGTTCAACGTTGCACCATCTCAAATGGAAAAGATTCGGGTATTTGAGAGGCAGTGTCTTAGACACTGCCTTGGATTGCACAGAACACCAGAGTCGGAGTACATAAAATATTATTCCAACGAGGTTCTATACAACAGGGCTAACATAAACAGAATAGATAATTTTTTAATCAAGCTGATTCGGGGTCATATTGCAAGAGCGATGACTTCAACTAATGGCTTGATTTTCGGGGCTTACTACCCCAAAGAAGAATACTACGAAAGTGTGTGTCTAAGCGGATTTATCCCACCCGACGCTTTCCTCTTTTTAGACAGTCGAGGGCTGATACAGGATAGTTCGGCGGTACCGCTGATCTACCACGTCGGCCGAAAAACTGTGGATAGGCGACTCCTTTATGGTCGTGACGTCGTCGCAGAAAGCGGAGCAGAGCGCCTTCGGTTCAGTAGGGCTGTGTCCGAAAGGGACCAGATAGATAGATTGGACCAAAATCGCCAGTTCTGGTGGTTGAATCATATATAAAATAACTAATAAAATTTAAAAAATAAATAATAATAAAAGTTCACTAATTGAGTTTATTGCCTTGGTTTGACTTGCGCAGGTTTAGGCGTGTCCTTGGCTTTAAAAGTAGGCTAGGTTATTACAAAACAATCATGGTGGCACTAAAACGAAAAAAAAACCGTTGCTGTGGCTGTTCTAGTCTTAAGTTATTTTAAGTAGTTTTAAGTGTAGTTTTAAGTTTTATACAAAATTAAAAAATGATACATATAATAAGTTTTTTTCCTAATTTTCTTATTTTTAATTAATAAATGAATTTCTATAATATTTAAGCTAGGTACGCCGAAAGGCAATAATTTTAAGTTGGTTATGGTATAATTTAGAGCGCTCGCATAGGGCCAGTAAGTTAGTTAAGTTAATATGTAAGCTAGTTGTTAAGGTTTTTGTCTAGCAAGTAAGTAGTTATAAGAAAATTGAAATATAAAAACTTAATAAAAAAAAAAAAAAAAAAAAAAAAAAAAAAATATATTAGGTTTCTATTGTAAAAAAAAAATTAGGATTATGTTGATAATTGCAACATTTATTACGCTTTTCCCAAAAAGGTTATAAAATGTACCTGCTTTTTTTGTTTCACTTGATTTAGGGCAGTGTCAAAATCTACCTATTACCGTTATTTTAATCATATAAAAGGGTACTTGAAGTATGAGGGAGCTTAACTTAAGTAAAAACTGCAAACAATCCACTACTATGGGCAGAGGAAAGACATTACCCAAGGATGAAATCGGCCAAATTCGAACTTACCGGAAAGAAGAGAATTGTGAATCAATTGTGTTGTCAACAATTATCTTATGGATCCGAAAGGTATGGAAAGAACCGCAAAGAAAGAATCAGAAGATCACTAACATGTAAGAAAACGCCGGCGATACTGAGAACAGCTTCAAATTCAAGGCTCTCCGTAAGTGAAATCAAGGCAGAAACTGGAGTTAAGGCTAGTAGATCGACTGTTTGTTGGGCGATATAGAAGGCGGACCATATTCGCCATCAAAAAATGCAGAGGAAATCACCATTGAATGCCGCACGTAAAAGCCAACGGCTTGAATTTGCACCAAGTCAGATCAGGTAAATTGGGAGTGGCATACCGTAGTCTTTTCTGTTGAAAAAATATTTAATTTGTACGGACCTGATGGATACAGCTTTTATTTTCATGATTTGAGAAAAGAAGTTAATGCATATCCAAAGGCGACATAGCAAAGGAGGTGTGTAATGGTATGGGGAGAAATAAGCTATTACGGAACTGTGGTGCTGGATTTTCAAAGCTGGAGAGAGCTTTTCCGCAGTTTTCTGAACATCGATGGACTTTCCAACAAGACAATGCACCGATACATACCGCACGGACAACAAAAGCCTGGATTCAGAAGCAAAATATAAACCTACTCGCATGGCCACCATATTCACCCGACCTAAACACCATGTAAAACGTGTGGGGTTGGCTTTCATAAAAAGTCTAAGAAGGAGAAAGGCAGTATGATGAAACGGAAGAGATAATTGAAGTCCTGTCCGAAATTTCGCTTGGTTATTTGACAAAACTCTATGAATCTCTATACAGCAGGCTACTTGAAGTGATTTAGCGATCAGAAGGTAGTTATTTATACAATCAAAAATGTTACTGTTTAATTGTTGTTTAATATGGTCGGAGGAAAGCATGCCCGATGAATGGAACCTTAGCATCGTTTGCCCGATCTGAAGTAAGGCGATCCTCTGAACTGCACCAACTATAGAGGCATTAGTCTTCTTAACATCGCATACAAGATCTTCTCTGCCGTACTATGTGAATGCTTGAAGCCATTTGTCAAAAACCTTATAGGTCCATATCAGTGCGGCTTTAGGCCAGGAAATTCTACCATCAATCAAATATTCGCACTACGGCAGATCTTGGAAAAAATCCAGAAATTTCAAATCGATACCCACCATCTTTTCATCGTTTTCAAGTCCGCGTTGAGTTTCGGACACCCTGTATAGTGTCATAATTTAACCACTGGATAAAATTTTAACGCTATTGGCAAACTGCCTTAATTATATAGCTTTTAGCTAATTAATATCTTGTATCTACAATCTACATACTTCATTTTAAGTAAATTATATAATAACTGTGGATGTATGTAAAATCGTAAATGAATAAACAATAAACATGAAAAATTAAAAACCGTCGAATTTATTTATATTACATAACTTTTTAAGCTGAACATAGAACATAATATATAAATCATAGTATATAAATCATAGAACATAGTATATAAATCTACTATTTTAATTATATTTTCATTTCTTTCTTATCTTCCTTAAAAAGACAAACATACAAAATAAAGACAAAAGCTCATATTATATCTAGTCGACTTTTAATAAAAATAAATACGAAACATAAATTTGACTTTTATTTTAATCAAGAATTTATTAATATTAGTTTTAAAAAAATAATTTGCGGCTTTTTGAAATGGCCCAGGGCAGCAGCAACATTAAATTTACAAATTGTTTTTTTTTTTCGAAAAATTAAAATTAAAAATTGTATCTACACATGTACACATTTAAGATAACTTCCTTAAAATCCTTTTAATATATAAAAATCTCGTGTCATTTGTAATCGAACTCCTCCAAAACGACTCGACCGATTTTTATAAAATTTTGTAAGACAAACAAAATATAAAATAGGTTGGAAAAATAATTAAGAACAAACAACTTGATAGATAAAAAAAATAAGTATCGAGTAATAAAAAATGATGATGTCAATATATCGCATACTTTCATCCGAATGGAAGGAAGTTTATTTTTATAAAGCAAAGTAAAAAATCGTCGAGTTGCTGCTCATTTCATAACTTCAACAGAAAATATCTTGTATGTATATAATGACACCTACAAATTACAATGAGTGCGGTCATTGGGAAACATAGCTAAACGTTCGGTGTGAGTACTGAACTCCCTAAATATCTATTTTATAAAGCGGCTAATCCGAGAAAACTTGATTTTTATATTTTAATATGATAATGTAATATGTTTATCATCTGTTCCGGAAACTTTAGTGATTCTTGTAGGTTGATTCACTGACTGGGAAAACAAACACTTTTTCCGCTTTACGATCCTGCGATAATTCGCTCACACAAAACGATATTCGCTCTTATATGCGATATTCAATTTACTGGTTTCTCTATAATTGGTGCAAACAAGAGGGTTGCGTGTTTAGATTATAAATGCAAGTTTCAATTCATCGGACATTTTACACTCCCATGATAATTTCATCATGAGTTGGTCCGTGATGAAATTTTTTAAACCTCGAAGGCCTTTTGCTGCCAATAATTTTGACTCCACTAATAATATTTTATTTGCTATAATTAAAGAAGCTGGAATTTTAGTGAGCACCTCAATTTTATGTAGTTAATGGAAAAAATGTTAACTACAGAGTTCCTGGAAAATTGTACTCAAGTAAAATCCCAAAATTGAGGAAATGATTACCTCTCGATGGTAAAAGCTGTATACAACTAAACCACAACCTGAGAATGATGTTAAAGCTTTTCTTATTTAAAATCTAAACGCTATATTTCCATAGAAAAAGATTTTATATTTCGATTACTAGGACATGAGTCGCTACCAAATTGTGGAAAGAATGGATAAAACGATACTTACCAGCATGTTCCAGACATGGTGATCCCCCATCGGTACATATTCCAAAAGTATAGGTTTTGCCATTCATATCAATTTTGTATGTTTCATTTTTGAGACTACTCATGTTGTACCTAGTTGGTAAAATATTTTATTTTAATTTGTTAACATGTTTTTTAACATTTTGTTTTAAAGCTCACTTGAAACGAGTTATTGGATCAATAGTAACACATGGTTCTTTTGAATTGCAAGCCATTGCATTAAGCCATGAGAATTCATAAGTGCATCCTTTCTTGCCCATAAAATCCGGTTCTCCATACTAAATTTACAAAAAAAAAAATATGATTAAAAAACAATTAAATTATCAATTATTAAACAACTGACTTCTATTTTTTTATCGCAGTTGAAATTTATGATTGAAGTATAATTATGAGTAGAGTTACAGCGTGTATTTGATTGATGTCTAATAAGGAGCTGACCGTTTTCCACAACTGGATTAGCTTCCACTGTCCCGTAATTAATAAACCTTCAAATAATAGATTACTTCACAACCTTCTGAAACGCATATACAACAAAAACACCTTACACATTAAAAATATCAGAAGCATTCATATCAATAAGACAAACACTGCTTCCAGGTGGGCACATAGCTGCTTCGGCATAAAGAACCGGCTTGCATACATTTATCACAAACATCGAACCATTTCTGTCGGGTACTCTAGAAAAGGATTTTTTTTTAAATTATGTTTTTAAATGTATAGATTTAAATAAAACAAAGATACTATGTACCTGTAGTTATAGTCGCTAAGGGGAAGTAAATTGTATGTATGACCTGTGGAGGGATCCCTTGCGGTGCACAAGTTGAACTTAACCGCATCCGGCGCAGGAAGACAAGCTTTTGAAGTTTCCAATAATATATAAAATGAGCAACTATCCTCAGACTAAAATCAAAAACATTGCATCGGAAGTAATTCAAGATTAATGTTGACCACCAACTTACATAAGGAGTAACCTGCGATTGATGAGTATCCATAGTATAATCACATCCGACAATTACATTGAGTTGATATAAAGTGTTATCCTTGCACTTGGAGCCATTAGTAAATGTAAAAAACATTTTACCATCTCTATAGAAAAGCGTGTGTTGAATTCCTGAAAGAAATATGTTATATTATACATTGAATAAAAATCTGTTTTGAGGTTGGTTGTAGATTATTCAATACTTCATTTGCCTTACCTAAAATGTACTCTTTGTTGCCTCTTTTCATGCAGGCAGCAACATCTTTTTGACCATCACATGTTTTTGTTAGATTACGACATATATTGAAGTCGAAAATGTCACCTTGATTACTTGTGGCTGTATGGGCCAAGTCAGATTTCAACGAAGTGAAATTAAACGTGTAATTATAGTAGGGTTCAGTTAAACCGCATTCAAATGTGTTAATTTCCTGCAGAAAATTGTTGAAAATATGTAGTTTATGTTTATTATAAAAAATAAAAAAAATGCATTTGGCAAAAGACCGGTTTGTTTTTGTATATGTACATACTAGGTTTATTGTCGACCAGAGCAAAATCGGATCACTATTTTAAATCAACCTTTGTGTCTACATGGTCTGCATCAGTTAACCAGCACATGTTTTGAGCTCATTCATATCTATGAGTACTTTATTATTCATACTATATGTATATACCCATACAATTCTACTCTGATTTAAATTATCTCGGTTGCTGAGTTGTCTTCGTTACTTGAAATGAAGCTGTTATGATTTTCATTCAAATACCAAATTATCTCGTTTTCAAATTTTGCAGTTCTGAATTCATTGTTTTACAAAACGTTCGGATATAAAATCCTCTAAAAGTTATTTTTTCTTGGAATTCAGCAGATATAGACTCTTTAAGTGAGAATATGTCTTATAAGCGAGATATAGAACCAATTGGTTACACAGGTTCAAGGCCACATATGTTTCTTAAAATGTAAGGTACCCTACTTCTTGAACGGTACGTTTTCATCTTGTTTTCTTGCCTAAAATAAGATATTACTAAGAATCGTCAGAAAATCTCAAGCTTTTTCTTTTTATAGAGTGTTTGTGAACGTATTCAGTAGTTGGTTCAGTCAGTTTTTCTATTTAGTTCTTGGTCGGCAAAACGGTATACCATCACGATTATACTCCATGCATATGTGATTTGACAATTAGTTTTAAAAGATTTTCGTCAGCTTTGTTAATGATAGTTTAAATCTATTTTTTTAAATATGTATACATATACATAGTTTTATAGTATAAACATTTAACTTACTTGTGAAGGTTGATTGCCGTTCACCTGAAAATAAAAAGAATTGTTTTATTTTAAAAAAGCATTTTTTTTTAAATACATACTGTCTAGAACTCTAGACAAATGTCATCTACTCGGTAGAAATTCAGAAGAATGGGATTGAAGGAAAAGATATCGCAGTGTTATTGAGTGGTTCAAATTGTTTTTGTGTTCTTGGTCGTGGATTTTTGCAGCAAACTCAGCTGTAAGCTAATTTGAGGACGTATTTTCGTTAGGGAGTACGAATTTTTTACACGGATACTTTAATTTGATAGAAAAATTGTTTTGACAAAAATGCTGAAGTGAGGAAACATTTTTTTTTATCAATAGTAGCTTGATGGCTCCTTTCGCCTTATTAAGGGGCTTTCACTCAGTAGCCATTCTGTTTGTTGTCCGGCTTAGGATAAATCGAGCGGTTATGTCAACAATTTTCTTTATCACCATTCAACAGTGCATTACTGAAATAGTTTTAAAAATATTTCAACCCAGACCTATATTCATTCATTCAACCCAGACCTAGCTTATCGAAACACAGCCTTGAAATGCGTATGTTTCTTCAATCCAAATTGTGATACAGGGTGTCCTCCAATAGGAGTACAATCCTTTAGGTTCAGGGTATGATTTCTGGGTATTTTCTAAGAAATAATCATTCTACAATAAGGGTATATCTCTAGTGTTGTCATCATTTATTATTGATTTAAAAAAGGCTTTTACGTGTATCCTAACGTTTGTTAAAAAAAATGTTCTGTTAATGCGAATGGTAGAAAATTCAAATGAGACTCTATATAACTCAAATGAGACCATTATAACAGTGTTTAAATTAAACAATATCTTGTTTAAATAATAAGGTATTTCATTACTAATTTTTTTCCTCTAGTAAGGAAGTAGGTTTAGTTATGTTTAGGGGTTGCTGGAGGAGCGCCATCAGCTCAACTCAATGTAGACCCATTATGATACCCTTTGAGGGTTTACCAATTCATCTTAACATTCTAGTATAGTCCCTTACAGTTCCATCATTGGAACTTACAGTTCATTCATTGTTTATTTTTTACACGGATACTTTAATTTGATAGAAAAATTGTTTTGACAAAAATGCTGAAGTGAGGAAACATTTTTTTTTATCAATAGTAGCTTGATGGCTCCTTTCGCCTTATTAAGGGACTTTCACTCAGTAGCCATTCTGTTTGTTGTCCGGCTTAGGATAAATCGAGCGGTTATTTCAACAATTTTCTTTATCACCATTCAACAGTGCATTACTGAAATAGTTTTAAAAATATTTCAACCCAGACCTATATTCATTCATTCAACCTAGACCTAGCTTATCGAAACACAGCCTTGAAATGCGTATGTTTTTTCAATCCAAATTGTGATACAGGGTGTCCTCCAATAGGAGTACAATCCTTTAGGTTCAGGGTATGATTTCTGGGTATTTTCTAAGAAATAATCATTCTACAATAAGGGTATATCTCTAGTGTTGTCATCATTTATTATTGATTTAAAAAAGGCTTTTACGTGTATCCTAACGTTTGTTAAAAAAAATGTTCTGTTAATGCGAATGGTAGAAAATTCAAATGAGACTCTATATAACTCAAATGAGACCATTATAACAGTGTTTAAATTAAACAATATCTTGTTTAAATAATAAGGTATTTCATTACTAATTTTTTTCCTCTAGTAAGGAAGTAGGTTTAGTTATGTTTAGGGGTTGCTGGAGGAGCGCCATCAGCTCAACTCAATGTAGACCCATTATGATACCCTTTGAGGGTTTACCAATTCATCTTAACATTCTAGTATAGTCCCTTACAGTTCCATCATTGTTTATTGCTGGCCTTTCAACCATACGCTTCCTCTCGAGAATCTGAAAAGATTTGTTACTGGGCACTCAGATAGTTTTTCAATGGTATTAAAGTAGTAGTTCTCTAGAGTTCTTTTTCTTATGTGGCAACGACCAAGGCAGTGGCAGAGAAAGTGCCTTATGCCATCATGTCCCTTGCGCGGAAGTGACAAATCATATCATTGTCATGAAAAGTGTATCTCACCTAGGTCATTCCGATTCGACGAAAAATAGGTCCCCTCACACACAAAGGGAAAATGAAAATTTTTTGCTTTTGGTACATTCCAAAACTTGTATGTTTTTTATTTATTTTCATTAAAAAAAATCTATACTCTCTTTTCTTTGCATAGCAAAAGCAAAATAAAATATTCAATTGTAAACATATGTTTGACAACACACATGCCAATTTGTTTACCTCAACTCGCCCCAGCAAAATACCTAGATCTACTTCAGGGCGACCCCAGGTCTCAAAAAACAGAGAATTTGTTACCCATGCATCTCTACTTCGGAAAAAACATTGAAAGATTTTTCAAAATCTGTATCAGTATAGAAAGGAAGTAACAAATCTTATAAGAGTACCTATCATTTGCTTAATAAAGTGTTTCTCATGCCTTACGGATTTTTTTCTTCATGTTCTTTCTCACCGACGTTTCTGAAGATCTCGAATAACATCACATCAATTCTACTTCGCTGTTGACCCTATGGATCTCCTTGTGCGGTTAGACTAGTCTCCTAGTTTAAGATTGTTCTAGGTCGAAAGTTAAAGCCAACTGAATGCTTGGTATCGTTGCATTTTTTTTTCTTTTTGCTATTGTAGAACCTGGGGTGGAATCGGCTAAGGTGATTTGTGATAAGTGATAGTCAAAATCTACACTTTCTGTCTGCGTAAGGTGATCATCACAGTGATAGCTAAAAACCAATAGGGAGTTTTACCATCTTGTCAAAGCTCACACTATGATGAAGACAGATTGAAATATGTATCGCGCTTTTTTTCAAACTGTCAAACTCAAGATCTTGAAGAAAACAATTTGGAAATAATTTTTAAATGC